>BSBN01000593.1:1800000-2155496 GCA_027924645.1 Cunninghamia lanceolata
CATCAACTGATGGTAATTCTGGACTCAGTAATGGAGTAAGAGAACTATCAACTTCTATCCAGAATGCAGTTGCCTTTTCCACCGACCCAGTGCCAATGAGAAGTTTAGATAGTTTTATCTCAGTTGGGATTGGTGAAACCATCATTATAGTGGATGTAAGGAGACCACATTAGTATGATCTAAAAATGGTTGGTTGGCTAAAGCTAGAGGTGTTACAACAATATTGTGTTAGGATAGTTAAGATTGTCTAGAAAAAGACAAAATATTTCTGAAAGTCTTCCAAAGAACATTCTAGGTTATCTAGAAAGGAAGAAGCTTCCATCTGTTCTAGAAAAGAACTTTCTAAGAGAAACTTCCAGCTGTTCTAGAAAAGAACATTCTAGGATTTTAGAGACATCTAGAATGCTAGAAGCTTCTAGGTTTCAAAACTTCTGTAGCTATATATATGTGATTAGAGAGAGCTGATGTACACAACATTTTGATGTAATGCAAGTTAGATGAATATATTTTTCTAAGTTTATTAACTCTGTTTTGCCCTATTTTATTGTTGTTATATTATGTTGTTTATTGGGCCTGTTCTATCTTGGTATCAGAGCCTGGTTCAGCTAGATTTTTTTTTCCAGGTTCAGCTAGAGATTCAGCTAGAGGTTCAATTGGAAATACAATGCTGGAGTGATTTGTTTGTAGGGCAAATATATTGCTGGAAGTGATTTGTCTACAGGGTTCATATTTTGCTAGAATAGTATTTGTTTGAAGACTAATTTTTTGGCTAACATGGGCTCAACAAATGAAGTATTGCCAATATTTGATGGAAGTGGTTTTGCAGATTGGAAGATTGCAGTCAAGAATGCTTTGAGGGAAAAGGCTCTATGGAGGATAGTGAACAAGGAAATTGGAGAACGCAAAGTGAAAAAGAAAAGGAGCTATGGAAATGCAAGTTGGAACCAGCTAGAGGTATTATTGGTAAAGCTTTAAACCCCAATCTCAATAGAAGATTTGTTGATATTGATAATCCAATAAAGCTATGGGAGAGTTTAGAAAAAGATTATAAAGATGTAGATATTGCTAGCATGTTTAGCATAGAAGAAAAATTGGTGAATTTAGATCCTTCTGATTTTGAAAAAATGTCTGATTACTTTAATGAAGTTACATTTTTAAATGCTCAGCTGAAGAAAATAGGTGCTGAATATGCAAAAAAAGATTTTCAGTTGATTGCAATGGTTGAAAGTAAGCTTCCCCAGCCATACAAGGTATTTAAAGAATCAAGGAAAAGGGTTCTCCAACTAACTCCCAATGCCCCCTAGCAAACTTTTGATCAATTTTGTAAGTCTGTACTAGATGAAGAGGTTCAGCTTATTAAAGAAGGGCATATTAAGAAGAATCATGCATATGTAGCCAAGAGTAAATTTTCTAGATATGATGGAAAGAAGAATTGGAAAGGAAATTATAAATTGTAAAATGACGGTTCTAACCATTTTTCTAGAAATGATTCTGTAGAAAAGTAAGTTGGAAGGAAATCGATTATTTGCAGGTATTGTGGAGGTGAAAATCACATGGAGAAATTTTGTTTAAAGAAGAGGGACAATGAAAGGCAGTAGTACAAGCCCAAGCAAGAAAGGTTCAAGGATGGCAAGAAGGATAGGCATAGCTTCGTCACCATCTCTCTAAAAAGGCAAGAGAAATCAAATAAGGAGGTAATTGCTAGACCTGAAAGTAGTGTTAAAGGGGGATACTTTGCTTTAGATTCTAATAAAAAATAGATTTTAGATTCAGGGGCATCATATCACATGACTGGGGATAGATCTTTGTTTATTATTTTTTATGAAGGGAAGAATTCAGATCAAGAAATTACTATTGGCAATAAAATGAGACTTCCAGTTTTAGGAACAGGCACTGTTAATATAACAAATGGGTCTTTGAAAAATGTTTTGCTGGTTGAAGGATTAGAGGTGAATCTTATTTCAATATATAAAATTGCTCAAGCTGGATATGAGTTTGTTGTCACCACTGATCAAGTTATTGTTAGAGATAGAAAAGACCCAAGCAATATAATTGCTATTGGTAGAGTTGATCATAAAGAGAGTCTATTTAAATTTGTGGGGTTTATTGATGATGAATACACACTCTCTCATGCTTTTATTGCTTAGGCTGATTATATGTCAAAACTTTGGCATGCTAGACTTGGACATATCAATTATAGAAAATTACAAGATATGGTTAGAATGGATATGGTTAGTGGATTGACAAAAATTTCAGCATCTAAAGGTGTGTGTGAAGGATGTGTGTTAGGAAAACATCATCGAGATCCTTTTGATTCAGGGAAAGCATGGAGAGCTAATTATCCATTGCAGCTCATTCATAGTGATCTATGTGAACTAGAATATCCTTCACTTTCAGGTGCCAGGTACCTTCTGACTTTTATTGATGATTATAGCAGGAGAGTATGGGTTCATATTTTTGAAAGGAAAAATGAAGTATTTGAAGTTTTTCAAAAGTTTAAGGCATTAGTTGAAAATCAAAGTGGAAAAAGAATTAAGTGTTTAAGGATGGATAATGGGGGTGAATATTGTAATTATGCATTTGAGTCATTTTGTGAAAACTACGGTATCAAGGTACAAAGAACAGTTCCTTATACTCCTCAACAAAATGGGGTGGTTGAACGAATGAATAGAACTCTTTTAGAAATGGCTTGTTGTATGTTGCATTTTAAAGGTTTGCATAATCAATTTTGGGGTTTGGCTATTTCTTGTGCTGCATATGTTGTGAATAGAATTCCCACTAAAGCCCTCCCAAATATCACCCCTAAAGAAGTATGGAGTGGTAGAAAGCCTCACATTGGGTATTTTAAAGTATTTGGGTGTATTGCTTGGACACATGTTCCTGATGAAAAGAGGAAAAAGTTAGAACCAAAGAGTCATAAGTGTTTGTTTGTGGGTTATAGTGAAGAATCAAAGGCTTACAAGTTTGACAAAGCTCGTAATCGACAAACTTGTAAGAATCAAAGGCTTACATAGTGTTAGTAGAGATGTAAAATTTGACGAGCTTTCACAACTTACAGCCACTTCCTCTCACTCTACAACAACAAATGTTTCTAATTTTTTAGATATTTTAGAAAGAAATGAAGCCAATATTGATGAGGATGAGGTGAGCACTATTGATAACAATAATACTATTGAAAATGAAACTACTAATGTTTGTACTCAGCCATTTTCTATAGGTAGTGATGATGAAGAAGGTGACATTTCAGCTAGACAAAAGACAAGGAGTGTTGAAGAAATATATAGACAAGGCTCAAAGATCCAAGGAAGGAATGGTAGTGCTCTCATGGCCAAAGTCTTACAAGTAAATGACCCAATCTCATATGAGCAAGCTAGAGGAAAGAAAGAGTGGGAGAAAGCCATGAAAGAGGAATATGATGCATTGATAGAGAATAACACTTGGGAACTTGTACCCTGCCCCCAAGGTAAGAATGTTATTGGTTGCAAATGGGTTTATAAAATAAAATTTGAATTAGATGGTACTATAGAAAAATTCAAGGCTAGATTGGTTGCTAAGGGGTTCAATCAAAAAGAGGGTGTTGATTATAAAGAAACATTTGCTCTTGTCATTAAGATGAATATAGTTAGAATTATTCTTTCTTTGGCTGCAAGTCTTGGGTGGCATATTCATCAAATGGATGTCAAAAATACTTTCTTAAATGGAGATTTATATGAAGAAATATATATGGATCAACCACCTGGTTTTGTAGATCAACAACATCCTAATCTTGTTTGCAGATTAAAGAAGTCACTTTATGGTCTTAAACAAGCGCCACAAGCATGGAATGAGAAGATTGACATGTATTTTTAGCTTCATGGATTTAAGAGATGTAATTCAGATCCCAATCTTTATGTGAAGAAAGTTTAAGATGATATTCTTCTTGTTGTAGTTTATGTAGATGATTTACTCGTTACTGGACTGAATATTGGGTTAATCAATGATTTAAAATCAGATCTTAGGAGGACATTTCATATGAGTGATTTGGGTGAACTAAACTATTTTCTTCGCTTACAAGTTTGTCGATTACATGATGGATTGTTTATCTCACAATCAAAATATGCTTTGGACCTTTTAGAA
Source organism: Cunninghamia lanceolata (assembly GCA_027924645.1). Lineage (NCBI taxonomy): Eukaryota > Viridiplantae > Streptophyta > Pinopsida > Cupressales > Cupressaceae > Cunninghamia > Cunninghamia lanceolata. The sequence continues at coordinate 1,804,117 of BSBN01000593.1, forward strand.
AAGTTTAACATGCTTGAATGCAAGCCAACATCTACCCCATTTCAATCCGGAGTCAAGCTTACTAAAGAATGTACTTCCAAGAGTGTAGATGCCACTTTATATAGATAGCTTGTTGGTAGCTTGGTTTATCTAACTCATACTCGACCAGATATTTGTTTTGCAGTCAATCTTGTATCTAGATTTATGCAGGCACCTAAAGAAAGTCATTGGTTGGCTGCTAAGAGAATTTTACGATACATCCGTTGAACCATACACTTTGGCATCTTCTATGACTATAAATCTTCAATTCCTTTGGTTGGATTTACTGATTCAGATTGGGGTGGTGATATAGATGACAGGAAATCTACTGGTGGTTATGTTTTCAATCTTGGATAAGGACCTATTACATGGAGCAACAAGAAACAACCAACTACATCATTATCTTCATATGAAGCAGAATATAGAGCAACAAAAGAAGCAGGCAAGGAAGCAGTTTGGATTCAGAATCTTCTATTTGAGCTTGGTTTTCTACAAAACTTCAGCTAGCACTATGTATTGTGACAATCAAAGTACCATACAAGTTGCCAACAATCCAGTTTTTCATGCTAAAACAAAGCATATTGAGATTGATGTTCACTACATTCGGGATCTTGTTCAAGCATCTATTGTCAATCTTCAATTTTGTCCAAGTGAAGAACAAGTAGCTGATATATTCACTAAGAGTATGACTAAAGCCAAATTCTTAAAATTAAGAGGAATGCTTGGTATGTTAGAGGTGAACATTAAGGGGGGATAATAGTATAATGTTCCCCTCTCCTTTGTATTTTCTTTTTATTATTCTACCCAATCTTAAGGGGGGATGTTAGGATAGTTAAGATTGTCTAGAAAAAGATAAAATATTTCTGGAAGTCTTCCAAAGAACATTCCAAGTTACCTAGAAAGGAAGAAGCTTCCAGCTGTTCTAGAAAAGAACTTTCTAAAAGAAACTTCCAGCTGTTCTAGAAAAGAACATTCTAGGATTTTAGAGACATCTAGAATGCTAGAAGCTTCTAGGTTTCAAAGCTTATGCAGCTATATATATGTGATTAAAGAGAGCTGTTGTACACAACATTTGGATGTAATGCAAGTTAGATGAATATATTTTTCTGAGTTTATTAACTCTGTTTTGGCCTATTTTTATTTGCTGTTATGTTATGTTGTTTATTGGGCCTGTTCTATCTTATTGTCTACAAGTTTATGGCAACAACAAATCTTTAGGTTTGATCCCTATTGTGCAAGAACTAACATATAGTGGTAACATTCATAAGTCAAATGAGTTAGTGAAAGATCTTGTAGCCAGCCTTGGTCCTGGAGATACGATTGATGCTGTCATTGATGGCTACGTTCAATCAACTTTGGCAGAGCTTAGGAATTGCCCACTTCATAGGAATGGATGTCTTATAGTTGGAAGTTGTGTATAAGTTCCTCATATTTGAATCGAAGATGGTGAAAGGTCAGATTTTCACTCTAAAGATGTCATCGAAATGTTTTCATAGGCAACATTTGTAATGACTTTGAGAACTTACAATGAGTAGCAGAATCAGCCTGAGTTGATGCAATGCACATGAAATATTTGACAAGATGCCTCAAAGAGATGTGATCTATTGATTGCTATGATAAGGGGACATGAATTTGTTGAAAACTTTAGAATCTCTTACACTTTATGCTCATTGACATAGGCTTTTTCATATGTCTTGAATCTTTTCTTTCATTATTGACTATCATGCTGGTGAGGATATTAGGATTCTTCTGGAGATGCTTGTATGTAAGTTCTAGATACCATTAGCTAATGAGCTTTTAGACTTTAGGTGCTTTGTGGTGTTGATTTGGGAAGTGACACTTTTACAAGTTACAGATATTAGCCTAATTTACCATTTTATCTGAGGACAGGGCATAATCAAACTTTACGTGGTGTACAATGTCTTAAGATATTTGATAAACTATGTCAGTCATTTGGAGGGGATGTACTTCAAGTGCTTTTCAATTCAGCAATAGGAGTTGCAAGTAGTTCGAAGAAGTATATGGCAATGGAAATTGTGTGCTTTATTTTGGACCAAGCTATTGTTGTTGTTGCCTTCGTTGCCCATTCTTTCATTATTTTAGCTCAAGCAATTACTCTATCAACTGTAATAATAGCCCATAACAATGCCTTGGTGGCACTACTTGTATCCAATAAATTTTGCTGAGATTAAGAACAATGTTTTCAAGCGTGTGAGCACATAGAATCTGCTCAAGATGGCCTATTATGATACTATGGAGAGATTCCATATCATGGCTTATATCATATTTGTATTGGCTTAAAACATTTTGGAAGCAGAAAGTCCATGGTTGTGGAGATTTGTGGTGCACTCATGCATGATATGGAACTCTAAAAGTTGTGATGATTTTGTGAATGAAGTGGAAGGAGGAGACATAATCCTAATGGTTGTCTTTAATGATGTTGATGAGTGGAAGGTCATGGCTCATTGCACAGTCTAAGTAAGAATGTACCAAAAACATCAATATAATTCATCATACTTAGATTGAAGAATGCTTCATCTCCAAGAAAGGTTGGAATTAGAACTTTATAATCTTAAAGATAACAAAGGACTTTAGTGCATCCTTGCTCCAAATTGTCTATTCGAAGAGACAATAGATAACCAAATGTGAGAAAAAGTTCAGTTCTTCCTATATACAATCTAATATGGGGAAATTGGACTCTAATGATCAAAGGCTTTCCTAGTTTTGCAAAGAATGAAGGAAGTTTTCTATCACCACAGGGATTATAAAGTAGACCCGTGTCATTAGAACAAGGGAAGAATCTAAAATTTCTTTTGAACAATCAGCTACGAGAAAAGAAGTTTTTTGTAACCTATTTTAGAGAAATGGATATGAAATGGTTATGGGAAACAAAAGGCGAATCATATTACTTTCCAAGAAATAGTTACACAGAGATAGGTGAAGAGTTGGAATTTGAAGTATCCAAACTCAAGAGAGTTAAAAAGAAAGACTTTATTTTTTATTTATCTTGGTTTTTCAAGAAGCAGTTATAGAAAATAAATGATCACATGAGAAATCCTTGTTGGCAATCAGGATTGCACCCTTAGCAAAGATAAACTTAGCTATCCTGTTGCAACATGGAAACACTCTCAGATTGCAGGTAATCTATGTTGAGAGTGAATCTCCAGAGTGAGTTGGTTCTCCTTATGATTTTCCTAATCTAAATGACTTGCAGAGGGAAAAGGGATAGAAGGATAACTATAAATAAAACAAATAACTAAAACTAACTCCTAAGGTGATGCACCAATATTTAATTTCCTACCAGATCTTACTCACAATAAATTCACAAAACTATAACTATCACAACCACTGGATTATACTTAATTCATTAATATTTCACATTAAGGTTCATCAAAACACAACATGCAACCTAAATTAAATAATAAACTTGTATACCCATCACAAAACTCAAGATAAAACAAAGGATAAATGACTATCACAATGTAGTATCTCATGGACTTTGCAAATAAGTAGAAAAAATGGGAAGGAAAACTGCTGCTCTATAAACTAGAAGGAATAATGAGTACAAAAGAAATTTAAGTACAACTCTCTCAATGTGAGAGGAAGACTCTAAAAATCCAAACTCTGATCTCTCACTCCTCTAATTCTGACTGATCTGTAGTATAATCTCCCCAATCTACAAAGGAAAAAAATTGATCTCCAAATCCAAGCTCTTCCTAAAAAGCTGTCAAAAAGCTCAGATATCTACTCCAAAATAGAAGAAAATATCTCCAAACTCATCCCCAAAGGGGTCCCCACCAAAATCCTTGTTAAAACAAGCTTTATTTGCCCAGAAAAGCTCTTAATTCATCCTTATTTGATTTACTTTGCCTAGAAAAGAAAATCAAATCTTCAAAGGATCCTAGATATATTCTCTTGCTTTAACTGCATTAAATGACAAATATTTAAAAGCAATTTATCAAGAATATTTCTTTAAATATTTGACTTACAAGGATTTTACAATTTTATTCTCTATTCTATCTTGATCTGATCCTGATTTGATCTTTTTACAAAAATAAAATACAAGGCTATATTATTTTGCCAAGTATACATATCTCAAGCATATGATTTTCTATAAAAATCATAAAAATAGTTGGAGGCACTTTTAAAGGTTTTTTAAAAAATATATAAAGCCCTAAGGGTTGTCCTCTACCACATTTGCAAAAATCCTAAGGCAATGTTGAGATCCACATGTTTGTATCATCAAAGGGGCCTAATGAGCTTTTAAGGCATAAAGCCTAGGCGGTAGATGTGCAACAGGGACATAAGGCATATAGCACTCTAAGTCATGAGGACTTAGCAAATGCAAAATGAACAATAATAATACCACAAAGGTGTTAGTTGAGGCAATAATTTTTAAAACATTGTGATAAAAACACCATTTTGACATAGGGCATAATGAAACCCTAACACAAAACCATTTTTGCCCTACTTTTTTGCATCATTTCATACTTTGCAATTCTAGAAATGAGGCTCTCTACCTGTAGCCGCCATCAGACTAGGGTTTGGACCTAGAAATGTCGATTTCTTTATATTTTTTAAAGATTCTTATGCATTTTTTACCAGAGAATGAAAGTAAGATACCTTCTATGACCCATATCAAACCATTTGATTGATTCTTCTTTCAATTCTAAGATAAAATTTAATTTTTCTAACCGCTCTCTGATGCATTTCTGTGTATTTTCTCCTCTGTTGTTACTCTACTCTATCACCGCACTTTGTTTTAATGTCACAGGCCACCATGGGGTTCAGCTATGTTGAAGGCAACAGGATGGTTAGAAACTTCATGGCTTGGTGCATATATCTCTACTCAGAAATCATGGTAAACTATTATCTCTGATTACTGTGTTGTTTTCTTTGATTTCACCATTGGAATAAAGCTTGATATGAGCTCAAAAAGTGATGAAATGAAAATGTTTCTACATGTTCTTGTTAGATTCATGAAACCTTGTGGCCATACATTACGTGTACACTCATTTTGAGTGGCTCCCTTTATAACATGTTGCAACCAAATTCACATTTCTGGGCATCTTTTGGTTTATATGAACTAGAACATTTAATATTTTCTTCTATGTTTGTACTAGTCGTAGCTCCATTATTGACTGGGTATTCTTTTTCTTACAAAAGCCTAAACCTCTCCCTCATTCTATTATATCTGGCTTTGCTTGAAACCTCAAATGATTCTTAAGTTAGCTGGGCAGCAACCTCTATTCTGTGTATTTCATTTTCTTTGAAACCCTAATGGTTTAAAATGTTCTTCTTCTGGCCACGAATTCCATGGCAAAACAATGGTTTTCATTCATTTTCTTGTATCGTTCTATCACTAGAGGCCATAGATGTCATGCATTCTTCATTATCTCTAAATGTGGTTGTGGCTGTATCTTTCACATTTATGGGTCTTCCTTGCTTCATGCATGGTTACATGTGCATACTTCCATAGTTCTTGATATTTATGAAGAAGGTTATAATCTCTCGCTGAAGGTTTCAATTACACCAAATGTGTCATTTCCAGTATGTAGAAGGTAATGTAATGACACTTTCTTTATTTCCTAAAGATGCAAAAGATAAACCTTCCACTGGGCCGTGACTACTTGTATTTGTGAGCATTTTGACATTCCACATAGTTGCAAACTTTTACTTGTTCTGTATCTTTTGATATGTTCTCCAAATTGAATCAATGACATGATTCATCAACATGTCATCAAACTCTTGTATCTTCCAAATGTTGTCTCTTTCATTTTGAAGGATCTTATAACAACACTTGTAGCTTTTAACCTTTTAATCTCATTACAGAGGATTACTATGGTATTTCACCATATTGTGGCAGATGATTTTAAGCCTCTATGATAGTTTCATGCCTTAAATGATAATGGTAGACTTCAAAAAGTGATAAATACCTATTACATGTTATTGAAATGCCTTCTTGATAGGTGCTCCTCCTTATTTGCTCACTATGACTTGGCGTAAAATATATTAAAGACTTCATTTAAATTATCATGACTCCTCAGTTTGTTTAATCATGCATATACTTGATACTATTCTGATGCTATTTTGGATTGATGTACATATTCTATGCTAAAAAAAAATGTATAAGCATTTGATATATGATTCATTCAACCATATCCTTACAGTTGCAGCAATATATATCGTTGAAGCCCCACTATTGGCTATGATGAAACGCAATAGATAGAACACATGCTACCTTCTTGTATTCTTTCTCCAAGACATTTGACTTCATTATTAATTTTGTTGCTCCATTTACATCGTATAATGGTGATGTGGTATTCCTATCACTCTTCACATTGTTCAATGATACTTATTTCCGAAGCTATGGTATGACTAAGACAGTCATTCATCATTGAATGATGTATTTCATTTACAATTATTTGGCATACAAATGTTGTAATTGTACCTGATGTTTTGCTTGTCCCACTATGCATATGATAATTCCTTTCTTGCATTTGCTTCATCTACATGCAAAACTATGGAAGGTGTCAAATCTTGTCAATATCTTTACTTTGTTTTAGACTTTATTGGGTTGTTCTGAATGAGTTCAATGTCTACCTATGTCTCTCACTTCATCGTGTTTGATTTGATAGTCATAGATGGATAGTGAACTTATAGCTTGCATACCTAGTTAATGTAGTAGCACAACATGTCTTGATTTCTATATGTACATCTATGTTCCATCCCCTTCTAGGAATCAGGGGCAGCATGCTGGGCTTAACCCTTGTGGGAGCCCACTTAATACCACATGTTGAATTGGTCTTCAAAATAGCAACATGACTTATCCTGTATCTACACATGAAACAAACATGTTAGATAAAATTAGTGAAATACAATGATTGTTCCTTTTCAATCTCTTCTATATGGGAATGATGTATATCTAATCTAGTGCATTATAGGCAATGTATTATGCCTCTTCTGATAAGCACATAGGGAAGTCATAACTGGAGCTCTAACAATTCTTTTTCCAATTCTGCAGGTTCTTATTGGAGATTAGGAGAAAGGACAGAAGGCATCCTTGAAAACTGAAGACGCTAAAAGGCAATGATGGCTATGATCCTTCTCTCTTCTATGCTTAGATGCATAATATATTTCTTATATTTGCACCTGTTCAATTATTTCCATGACTTGTGTGAGACATTTGATCTATCATCTTTTCATTCAATTCAATGTTTATTTCTTTTATGTGTTTCATTTGTAAAATGAATAATCATTGTAGTGAAATGAAATAACTTATCTCTTATGCACCCTTCTGTAAATGAGTGATGATCTGAAAAATTATTCCTCTTTTGTTGGACAATTGAACTATAATATCACTGAAACATTCCAACTATTTAAATAACTCATAGAAGAAAATGTTAAACTTTTCATCCTGAAATGCATCAACTCTACCAATTTGAGCTCTAAGAAAAATTGTAACATTTCTGGCAACTTCTGCTATATGCTTGCCTGCTAAGCATTAGGACCAGTTGCCTTAAGCTATCCATTGGGTATAGAGTCATACTCTGCTAATTTCAAACTTAGAAAACACTGAAACTCAGTTGTACACTACTCCAAACAGTAGCAAAAAGATAAAATATACTCTACTAAAAGCAAACTAGAAGGCCCTGGTGGCTAGAAAAATTCGTTCAGTAGCACTTAGGGAAACATAAACTAACTAAAAGGAATGTACACTAAGCACTTATTGATTGAAAAAACTAACTCTAACCTAGTCTAACCAGTCAAAGAAGATGGTCAAACAAAACCATTCACCGATTAGGTGAAATAGTTGCCCTTTCTACATAATATTCGATGTTTCACATAATTTTGGACAGCTACATGGAAAAGAACAATGGTCGAAAGACCATGAACCAGTTGCACCACATCTTGAGGAATATATATAAGATCACTAACCTCTTCATTTGGAACAAAAATACTGCTACCCTGAGATGACAAAATGACTCGAATTTGTTCTTCTTCAACTGCACTCTGATGCTCAGGCTCCATCCAAGAAAGATACTTTATTGGGCATCATTTTGAGATGATAAGCTGAAAACTCCTTTTGCTAACTTTTCCTCCAAGAATTGTTTCCTCCACCACAATCTCCTTGATCACAAACCTTCGTCTTGAAAGGTGCCAATCTATCAACAGTGTTAGACCAAAAAATTTCAATGACAGTTGAGAATAAATCCTCTTGATGGATGATTTCATCACACAATGTATGCTCTAACTTATCCTCATAATGACTTTCAAAACTCACACCTTCAACATCTATGACAACCTTTCTATGTGAATCAGCCTCTTGATCCTCCAAGTCATGACTGTCCTCACTTGATTCCTCTTGAATCTACACTTTGCCTAACTAATTTTCTTTATCCTGCTTATTGTCCTCATCATCTATTGGCTTTGGCTTTTGATTACTACAAGAAATTAGTAGAGTGGCAAGCTCTCTACAAGCCAAACAATCATGATCCTGACAATCAAGTATGAAGTTGTCTTGGACAAGTTGATCATCTTTAGCTAATCGACTTGATTGTTCATCAAGGCAAGTTGTATTAGTCTCATTCATGTTAGCCTCTTCACCGTAGTACAATGGGAGCTCTGAGAAAAAACTAGATGCCTTATCCTCATAAAGAATCTAATCTGATTCAACCTTGTGTTTAACCTAGTAGTCAGGGTCTTCATGTGAAACAAGCACACGAGAGTCAGAGACAAAACTACCTCTTTGCTCTTCAAATTGAATTGAGACCTTAATCTCACCATTACCTTTACAGAATAGCAGTGCATCATTTTCTGCAATATCTTCTGGCTTACAAGTTTGTCGATTACATGATGGATTGTTCATCTCACAATCAAAATATGCTTTGGACCTTTTAGAAAAGTTTAACATGCTTGAATGCAAGCCAACATCTACCCCATTTCAATCCGGAGTCAAGCTTACTAAAGAATGTACTTCCAAGAGTGTAGATGCCACTTTATATAGATAGCTTATTGGTAGCTTGGTTTATCTAACTCATACTCGACCAGATATTTGTTTTGCAGTCAATCTTCTATCTAGATTTATGCAGGCACCTAAAGAAAGTCATTGGTTGGCTGCTAAGAGAATTTTACGATACATCCGTTGAACCATACACTTTGGCATCTTCTATGACTATAAATCTTCAATTTCTTTGGTTGGATTTACTGATTTAGATTGGGGTGGTGATATAGAAGAAAGGAAATCTACTGGTGGTTATGTTTTCAATCTTGGATAAGGACCTATTACACGGAGCAGCAAGAAACAAACAACTACATCATTATCTTCATATGAAGCAGAATATAGAGCAACAAAAGAAGCAGGCAAGGAAGCAGTTTGGATTCAGAATCTTCTATCTGAGCTTGGTTTTCTACAAAAGTTCAGCTAGCACTATGTATTGTGACAAACAAAGTACCATACAAGTTGCCAACAATCCAGTTTTTCATGCTAAAACAAAGCATATTGAGATTGATGTTCACTACATTCGGGATCTTGTTCAAGCATCTATTGTCAATCTTCAATTTTGTCCAAGTGAAGAACAAGTAGCTGATATATTCACTAAGAGTATGACTAAAGCCAAATTCTTAAAATTAAGTGGAATGCTTGGTATGTTAGAGGTGAACATTAAGGGGGGATAGTAGTATAATGTTCCCCTCTCCTTTGTATTTTCTTTTTATTATTCTACCCAATCTTAAGGGGGGATGTTAGGATAGTTAAGATTGTCTAGAAAAAGATAAAATATTTCTAGAAGTCTTCCAAAGAACATTCCAAGTTACCTAGAAAGGAAGAAGCTTCCAGCTGTTCTAGAAAGGAACTTTCTAAAAGAAACTTCCAGCTATTCTAGAAAAAAACATTCTAGGATTTTAGAGACATCTAGAATGCCAGAAGCTTCTAGGTTTCAAAGCTTCTGTAGCTATATATATGTGATTAGAGAGAGCTATTGTACACAACATTTGGATGTAATGCAAGTTAGATGAATATATTTTTTTGAGTTTATTAACTCTGTTTTGGCCTATTTTTATTTGCTGTTATGTTATGTTGTTTATTGGGCCTGTTCTATCTTATTGTCTACAAGTTTATGGCAACAACAAATCTTTAGGTTTGATCCCTATTGTGCAAGAACTAACATATAGTGGTAACATTCATAAGTCAGATGAGTTAGTGAAAGATCTTGTAGCCAGCCTTGGTCCTAGAGATACGATTGATGCTGTCATTAATGGCTATGTTCAATCAACTTTGGCAGAGCTTAGGAATTGCCCACTTCATAGGAATGGATGTCTTATAGTTAGAAGTTGTGTATAAGTTCCTCATATTTGAATCAAAGATGGTGAAAGGTCAGATTTTCACTCTAAAGATGTCATCGAAATGTTTTCATAGGCAACATTTATAATGACTTTGAGAACTTACAATGAGTAGCAGAATCAGCCTGAGTTGATGCAATGCACATGAAATATTTGACAAGATGCCTCAAAGAGATGTGATCTATTGATTGCTATGATCAGGGGACATGAATTTGTTGAAAACTTTAGAATCTCTTACACTTTATGCTCATTGACATAGGCTTTTTCATATGTCTTGAATCTTTTCTTTCATTATTGACTATCATGCTGGTGAGGATATTAGGATTCTTCTGGAGATGCTTGTATGTAAGTTCTAGATACCATTAGCTAATGAGCTTTTAGACTTTGGGTGCTTTGTGGTGTTGATTTGGGAAGTGACACTTTTACAAGTTATAGATATTAGCCTAATTTACCATTTTATCTGAGGACAAGGCATAATCAAACTTTACATGGTGTACAATGTCTTAAGATATTTGATAAACTATGTTAGTCATTTGGAGGGGATGTACTTCAAGTGCTTTTCAATTCAGCAATAGGAGTTGCAAGTAGTTCGAAGAAGTATATGACAATGGAAATTGTGTGCTTTATTTTGGACCAAGCTATTGTTGTTGTTGCCTTCGTTGCCCATTCTTTCATTATTTTAGCTCAAGCAATTACTCTATCAACTGTAATAATAGCCCATAACAATGCCTTGGTGGAACTACTTGTATCCAATAAATTTTGCTGGGATTAAGAACAATGTTTTCAAGCGTGTGAGCACATAGAATCTGCTCAAGATGGCCTATTATGATACTATGGAGAGATTCCATATCATGGCTTATATCATATTTGTATTGGCTTAAAACATTTTGGAAGCAGAAAGTCCATGGTTGTGGAGATTTGTGGTGCACTCATGCATGATATGGAGCTCTAAAAGTTGTGATGATTTTGTGAATGAAGTGGAAGGAGGAGACATAATCCTGATGGTTGTCTTTAATGATGTTGATGAGTGGAAGGTCATGGCTCATTGCACAGTCTAAGTAAGAATGTACCAAAAACATCAATATAATTCATCATACTTAGATTGAAGAATGCTTCATCTCTGAGAAAGGTTGGAATTAGAACTTTATAATCTTAAAGATAACAAAGGACTTTAGTGCATCCTTGCTCCAAATTGTCTATTCGAAGAGACAATATATAACCAAATGTGAGAAAAAGTTCAGTTCTTCCTATATACAATCTAATATGGGGAAATTGGACTCTAATGATCAAAGGCTTTCCTAGTTTTGCAAAGAATGAAGGAAGTTTTCTATCACCACAGGGATTATAAAGTAGTCCCGTGTCATTAGAACAAGGGAAGAATCTAAAATTTCTTTTGAACAATCAGCTACGAGAAAAGAAGTTTTTTGTAACCTATTTTAGAGAAATGGATATGAAATGGTTATGGGAAACAAAAGGCGAGTCATATTACTTTCCAAGAAATAGTTACACAGAGATAGGTGAAGAGTTGGAATTTGAAGTATCCAAACTCAAGAGAGTTAAAAAGAAAGACTTTATTTTTTATTTATCTTGGTTTTTCAAGAAGTAGTTATAGAAACTGAATGATCACATGAGAAATCCTTGTTGGCAATCAGGATTGCACTCTTAGCAAAGATAAACTTAGCTATCCTGTTGCAACATGGAAACACTCTCAGATTGCAGGTAATCTATGTTGAGAGTAAATCTCCAGAGTGAGTTGGTTCTCCTTATGATTTTCCTAATCTAAATGACTTGCAGAGGGAAAAGGGATAGAAGGATAACTATAAATAAAACAAATAACTGAAACTAACTCCTAAGGTGATGCACCAATATTTAATTTCCTACCAGATCTTACTCACAATCAATTCACAAAACTATAACTATCACAACCACTGGATTATACTTAATTCATTAATATTTCACATGAAGGTTCATCAAAACACAACATGCAACCTAAATTAAATAATAAACTTGTATACCCATCACAAAACTCAAGATAAAACAAAGGATAAATGACTATCACAATGCAGTATCTCATCGACTTTGCAAATAAGTAGAAAAAATGGGAAGGAAAACTGTTGCTCTATAAACTAGAAGGAATAATGAGTACAAAAGAAATTGAAGTACAACTCTCTTAGTGTGAGAGGAAGACTCTGAAAATCCAAACTCTGATCTCTCACTCCTCTAATTCTGACTGATCTGTAGTATAATCTCCCCAATCTACAAAGGAAAAAAATTGATCTCCAAATCCGATCTCTTCCTAAAAAGCTGTCAAAAAACTCAGATATCTACTCCAAAATAGAAGAAAATATCTCCAAACTCATCCCCAAAGGGGTCCCCACCAAAATCCTTGTTAAAACAAGCTTTATTTGCCCAGAAAAGCTCTTAATTCATCCTTATTTGATTTACTTTGCCTAGAAAAGAAAATCAAATCTTCAAAGGATCCTAGATATATTCTCTTGCTTTAACTGCATTAAATGACAAATATTTAAAAGCAATTTATCAAGAATATTTCTTTAAATATTTGACTTACAAGGATTTTACAATTTTATTCTCTATTCTATCTTGATTTGATCCTGATTTGATCTTTTTACAAAAATAAAATACAAGGCTATATTATTTTGCCAAGTATACATATCTCAAGCATATGATTTTCTATAAAAATCATAAAAATAGTTGGAGGCACTTTCAAAGGTTTTTTAAAAAATATATAAAGCCCTAAGGGTTGTCCTCTACCACATTTGCAAAAATCCTAAGGCAATGTTGAGATCCACATGTTTGTATCATCAAAGGGGCCTAATGAGCTTTTAAGGCATAAAGCCTAGGTGGTATATGTGCAACAGGGACATAAGGCATATAGCACTCTAAGTCATGAGGACTTAGCAAATGCAAAATGAACAATAATAATACCACAAAGGTGTTAGTTGAGGCAATAATTTTTAAAACATTGTGATAAAAACACCATTTTGACCTAGGGCATAATGAAACCCTAACACAAAACCATTTTTGCCCTACTTTTTTGCATCATTTCATACTTTGCAATTCTAGAAATGAGGCTCTCTACCTGTAGCTGCCATCAGACTAGGGTTTGGACCTAGAAATGTCGATTTCTCTGTATTTTTTAAAGATTCTTATGCATTTTTTACCAGAGAATGAAAGTAAGATACCTTCTATGACCCATATCAAACCATTTGATTGATTCTTCTTTCAATTCTAAGATAAAATTTAGTTTTTCTAACCGCTCTCTGATGCATTTCTGTGTATTTTCTCCTCTGTTGTTACTCTACTCTATCACTGCACTTTGTTTTAATGTCACAGGCCACCATGAGATTGAGCTATGTTGAAGGCAACAAGATGGTTAGAAACTTCATGGCTTGGTGCATATATCTCTACTCAGAAATCATGGTAAACTATTATCTCTGATTACTGTGTTGTTTTCTTTGATTTCACCATTGGAATAAAGCTTGATATGAGCTCAAAAAGTGATGAAATGAAAATGTTTCTGCATGTTCTTGTTAGATTCATGAAACCTCGTGGCCATACATTACGTGTACACTCATTTTGAGTGGCTCCCTTTATAAGAGGTTGCAGCCAAATTCACATTTCTGGCCGTCTTTTGGTTTATATGAACTAGAACATTTAATATTTTCTTCTATGTTTGTACTAGTCATAGCTCCATTATTTACTGGGTATTCTTTTTCTTACAAAAGCCTAAACCTCTCCCTCATTCTATTATATCTGGCTTTGCTTGAAACCTCAAATGATTCTTAAGTTAGCTGGGCAGCGACCTCTATTTTGTGTATTTCATTTTCTTTGAAACCCTAATGGTTTAAAATGTTCTTCTTCTGGCCACGAATTCCATGGCAAAACAATGGTTTTCATTCATTTTCTTGTATTGTTCTATCACTAGAGGCCATAGATGTCATGCATTCTTCATTATCTCTAAATGTGGTTGTGGCTGTATCTTTCACATTTATAGGTCTTCCTTGCTTCATGCATGGTTACTATGTGCATACTTCCATAGTTCTTGATATTTATGAAGAAGGTTATAATCTCTCGCTGAAGGTTTCAGTTACACCAAATGTGTCATTTCCAGTATGTAGAAGGTAATGTAATGGCACTTTCTTTATTTCCTGAAGATGCAAATGATAAACCTTCCACTGGGCTGTGACTACTTGTATTTGTGAGCATTTTGACATTCCACATAGTTGCAAACGTTTACTTGTTCTGTATCTTTTGATATGTTCTCCAAATTGAATCAATGACATGATTCATCAACATGTCATCAAACTCTTGTATCTTCCAAATGCTGTCTCTTTCATTTTCAAGGATCTTATAACAAAACTTGTAGCTTTTAACCTTTTAATCTCATAACAGAGGATTACTATGGCATTTCACCATATTGTGGCAGATGATTTTAAGCCTCTATGATAGTTTCATGCCTTAAATTATAATGGTAGACTTCAAAAAGTGATAAATACCTGTTACATGTTATTGAAATTCCTTCTTGATAGGTGCTCCTCCTTATTTGCTCACTATGACTTGGCGTAAAATATATTAAAGACTTCATTTAAATGATCATGACTCCTCAATTTGTTTAATCATGCATATACTTGATACTATTCTGATGCTATTTTGGATTGATGTACATATTCTATGCTAAAAAAAAATGTATAAGCATTTGATATATGATTCATTCAACCATATCCTTACAGTTGCAGCAATATATATCGTTGAAGCCCCACTATTGGCTATGATGAAATGTAATAGATAGAACACATGCTACCTTCTTGTATTCTTTCTCCAAGACATTTGACTTCATTATTAATTTTGTTGCTCCATTTACATCGTATAATGGTGATGTGGTATTCCTATCACTCTTCAAATTGTTCAATGATACTTATTTCCAAAGCTATGGTATGACTAAGACAGTCATTCATCATTCAATGATGTATTTCATTTACAATTATTTGGCATACAAATGTTGTAATTGTACCTGATGTTTTGCTTGTCCCACTATGCATATGATAATTCCTTTCTTGCATTTGCTTCATCTACATGCAAAACTATGGAAGGTGTAAAATCCTGTCAATATCTTTACTTTGTTTTAGACTTTATTGGGTTGTTCTGAATGAGTTCAATGTCTACCTATGTCTCTTACTTCATCTTGTTTGATTTGATAGTCATGGATGGATAGTGAACTTATAGCTTCCATACCCAGTTAATGTAGTAGCACAACATGTCTTGATTTCCATATGTACATCTATGTTCCATCCCCTTCTAGGAATCAGGGGTAGCATGCTGGGCTTAACCCTTGTGGGAGCCCACTTAATACCACATGTTGAATTGGTCTTCAAAATAGCAACATGACTTATCCTGTATCTACACATGAAACAAACATGTTAGATAAAATTAGTGAAATACAATGATTGTTCCTTTTCAATCTCTTCTATATGGGAATGATGTATATCTAATCTAGTGCATTATAGGCAATGTATTATGCCTCTTCTGATAAGCACATAAGGAAATCATAACTGGAGCTCTAACAGTTCTTTTTCCCATTTTGCAGGTTCTTATTGGAGATTAGGAGAAAGGACAGAAGGCATCCTTGAAAACTGAAGACGCTAAAAGGCAATGATGGCTATGATCCTTCTCTCTTCTATGCTTAGATGCATAATATATTTCTTATATTTGCACCTGTTCAATTATTCCCATGACTTGTGTGAGACATTTGATCTATCATCTTTTCAATCAATTCAATGTTTATTTCTTTTATGTGTTTCATTTGTAAAATGAATAATCATTGTAGTGAAATGAAATAACTTATCTCTTATGCACCCTTCTGTAAATGAGTGATGATCTGAAAAATTATTCCTCTTTTGTTGGACAATTGAACTATAATATCACTGAGACATTCCAACTATTTAAATAACTCATAGAAGAAAATGTTAAACTTTTCATCCTGAAATGCATCAACTCTACCAATTTGAGCTCTAAGAAAAATTGTAACATTTCTGGCAACTTCTTCTATATGCTTGCCTGCTAAGCATTAGGACCAGTTGCCTTAAGCTATCCATTGGGTATAGAGTCATACTCTGCTCATTTCAAACTTAGAAAACACTGAAACTCAGTTGTACACTACTCCAAACAGCAGCAAAAAGATAAAATATACTATACTAAAAGAAAACTAGAAGGCCCTGGTGGCTAGAAAAATTCATTCAGTAGCACTTAGGGAAATAGAAACTAACTAAAAGGAATGTACACTAAGCACTTATTGATTGAAAAAACTAACTCTAACCTAGTCTAACCAGTCAAAGAAGATGGTCAAACAAAACCATTCACCGATTAGGTGAAATAGTTGCCCTTTCTACATAATATTCGATGTTTTACATAATTTTGGACAACTACATGGAAAAGAACAATGGTTGAAAGACCATGAACCAGTTGCACCACATCTTGAGGAATATATATAAGATCACTAACCTCTTCATTTGGAACAGAAATACTGCTACCCTGAGATGACAAAATGACTCGAATTTGTTCTTCTTCAACTGCACTCTGATGCTCAGGCTCCATCCAAGAAAGATACTTTATTGGGCATCATTTTGAGATGATAAGCTGAAAACTCTTTTTGCTAACTTTTCCTCCAAGAATTGTTTCCTCCACCACAATCTCCTTGATCACAAACCTTCGTCTTGAAAGGTGCCAATCTATCAACAGTGTTAGACCAAAAAATTTCAATGACACTTGAGAATAAATCCTCTTGATGGATGATTTCATCACACAATGTATGCTCTAACTTATCCTCATAATGACTTTCAAAACTCACACCTTCAACATCTATGACAACCTTTCTATGTGAATCAGCCTCTTGATCCTCCAAGTCATGACTGTCCTCACTTGATTCCTCTTGAATCTACACTTTGCCTAACTAATTTTCTTTATCCTGCTTATTGTCCTCATCATCTACTGGCTTGGGCTTTTGATTACTACAAGAAATCAGTAGAGTGGCAAGCTCTCTACAAGCCAAACAATCATGATCCTGACAATCAAGTATGAAGTTGTCTTGGACAAGTTGATCATCTTTAGCTAGTCGACTTGATTGTTCATCAAGGCAAGTTGTATTAGTCTCATTCATGTTAGCCTCTTCACCGTAGTACAATGGGAGCTCTGAGAAAAAACTAGATGCCTTATCCTCATAAAGAATCTAATCTGATTCAACCTTGTGTTTAACCTAGTAGTCAGGGTCTTCATGTGAAACAAGCACACAGAGTTAGAGACAAAACTACCTCTTTGCTCTTCAAACTGAATTGAGACCTTAATCTCACCATTACCTTTATAGAACAGCAGTGCATCATTTTCTGCAATATCTTCTGGCTGTCCCAAATGAGCTGATGAATGGGATTCCTACATGTTGTCTTCATCATCACCAACATAAGAGGGCAACTGATCAAACACGGAAACTAAATCATCTCCCTTGTCTAGTCTATTCTCCATTTGAACCTGGGTAATTTGTCTTTGCAATCGAAGACTTTTGCCCCCAATCTCTGCATCCTTCTTTCATTCATCTTATAAACAACATTAGAAAACTTTTCAAATGAATCAAAATGCAATGGGTTCAGTGTCAAGTTTGAATCAACTCCCATTATGATGCATTATATTTAGATTCAGCTGGGGATGCAGCACAAATAGTAGCAACCTCTTTCTCCCTATTTGATCTTTCAGCTGCTGGCTTGAAATTTGAGATTTCGATTGGCTTGGGAGGGGTAGCCTTAACAAGATTTGGCATTTTATAACTAGTATACTTAGTCCAAGAAGGCTGCCATGTTTGTTAAAAATTTTGATGACTTAGTTTAGGTTTTTGATGTGGCTAAAACTAAGGATTAATGGACTTTTGGCCTTGGGGATAATCCACACCACAAAATTTAGTGCCTTGCTAATTCATAAAAACCACCTCAGGGTTATAATTTCTTCTTTGGCCCTGTGGATCAGTTTGGAAAGGTGGCCTATTTAGTTGATTAGACTGATACGGGGCTTGGTAAGGCTTATACTCTTGACCTCTATGCTTCTTGAAACTTACCAACTCATTCATGATGGTTTTTAGTGTGTTTTAAAGCTGTTGGAATTCTTGGACTGGAACAGTGGTTTCTTGGGCTGCAGCTTGGTTTCCTATTGCTAGATCAGTTAGGACATCAGCCAAAGGGGAAACTACCATGGGCACTGGTGGCTAGATTTCTAAAAAAATGGGTAAGGGAGGTCTTGGATCTATTTTCCCTAGTTGAATAAGGTAGTTTTTCCCTCTAACAATAATCTCAAAAGCATCGGGAAGGGTAGATCCACCCAGAGACTGAATCATAATATATATTTCGCTATTTAAAGCTCTGAGATAGAACAAAAAGGCATGCTATGGTGTAGGCTTTACCATCACAGGGATCCTATCCCAAGTCTTCTGGAAGCGGTAATTGAAATCTTCCATATGTTCATGTGGAGCCCTCTTAATGTTACTCAACTGCTCCAACAGAGACAAAAGATTAGATTTGTCCTAAAAATGTTGGTGCAAACCATCTCCCAGATCATCCCATGGTGTGATTGAGCTTGCTGTGAGTCTTCTAAACCATTGTAAAGCTTTACCTTTTAGTGAAGCAGCCAATAGTCTAATAGCTACATTTTCTTGAGTGATATTATGCACTAAGTACAAAGTTGACACATCTCGAATATGCTCAATAATAGTGATCTAGTCTTCTCTGGTAAAGTATGATAGACCTTTGATGGTTGTAACAAGAATGTTGTCATGCTAGACAAGTTGTAACAGGCTGCCCCTGTTAAATGCAATAAAAGGATACGGTCTGACCATTTTACATAGCAAGCTAAAATCATATGGCACTCATAATATGAACATTAAGAAAGACAACACCAACCTAGTTCATTGTAGATTCTTGGGCTACTAAAACCAGTTGATATATACTTAGAGTCCCAAGGGTGTTTGATAACTTTGCCTCCAAAGGCTGATAATACCAAAGAAAACACATGATCCTTTAGTATGTGACCTTTTTCATGTGCTATTTCACTAGATCTGCATGCAAAAACTAGAAAATAGAGTCATTGGGTATATCTTGAAACCTCCAAAGGCTAGAACAAACTGCTACATATACCAGAACAGTACCTTTGAGAATTGAAAACTTCTCTGAAAACTCTTTCAGAGTCCCACCAGGCGTGCCAAAAATTGTTGGCAATCAGGATTGCACCCTTAGCAAAGATAAACTTAGCTATCCTATTGCAACATGGAAACACTCTTAGATTGTGGGTAATCTATGTTGAGAGTGAATCTCCAGAGTGAGCTAGTTCTCCTTATGATTTTCCTAATCTAAATGACTTGCAGAGGGAAAAGGGATAGAACGATAACTATAAATAAAATAAATAAATGAAACTAACTCTTAAGGTGATGCACCAATATTTAATTTCTTACCCGATCTTACTCACAATCAATTCACAAAAGTATAACTCTCGCAACCCCTGGATTATACTTAATTCATTAATATTTCACATGAAGGTTCATCAGAACACAACATGCACCCTGAATTAAACAATAAACTTCTATAGCCATCAAGAAACTCAAGACAAAACAAAGGATAAGTGACTATCACAATGCTTTAAATATTTGCCTTACAAGGATTTTACAGTTTTATTCTCTATTCTATCTCGATCTGATCTTGATTTGATCTTTTTGCAAAAATAAAATACAAGGCTATATTATTTCACCAAGTATACATATCTCAAGCATATGATTTTCTATAAAAATCATAAAAATAGTTGGAGGCACTATTAAAGGTTTTTTAAAAAATATATAAAGCTCTAAGGGCTATCCTCTATCTCTTTTGCAAAAATCCTAAGGCAATGTTGAGATCCACATGTTTATATCATCAAAGGGGCCTAATGATCTTTTAAGGCATAAAGCCTAGGTGGTATATGTGCAACAGGGACATAAGGCATATAGCACTCTAAGTCATGAGGATTTAGCAAATCCAAAATGAACAACAATAATACCACAAAGGTATTAGTTGAGGCAGCAATTTTTAAAACATTGTGATAAAAACACCATTTTGACCTAGGGCATAATGAAACCCTAACACAAAACCATTTCTTCCCTACTTTTTCACATCATTTCATACTTTGCAATTCTAGAAATGAGGCTCTCTGCCTGTAGCCACTATCGGACTAGGGTTTGGACGTGGAAATGTCAATTTCTCTGTATTTTTTAAAGATTCTTATGCATTTTTTACCAGAGAATGAACATAAGATACCTTCTATGACCCATATCAAACCATTTGATTGATTCTTCTTTCAATTCTAAGATAAAATTTAGTTTTTCTTACCGCTCTTTGATGCATCTCTGTGTATTTTCTCCTCTGTTGTTACTCTACTCTGTCACCACACTTTATTTTAATGTCACGGGCCACCATGGGGTTGAGTTTTGTTGAAGGCAACAAGATGGTTAGAAACTTCATGGCTTGGTGCATATATCTCTGCTCAGAAATCATGGTAATCTATTATCTCTAATTACTGTGTTATTTTCTTTGATTTCACCATTGGAATTAAGCTCAATATGAGCTCAAAAAGTGATGAAATGAAAACATTTCTGTATGTTCTTATTAGATTCATGAAAACTCTTGGCAATACATTACATGTACACTCATTTTGAGTGGCTCCCTTTACATGAAACCATGACCAAATTTGCATTTCTAGGCATCTTTTGGTTTATATGAACTAAAGCACTTAATATTTCCTTCTGTGTTTGTACTGGTCGTGGCTCCATTATTGACTGGGTATTCTTTTTCTTACATGAGCCTAAACCTCTCCCCCATTCTGTTATCTATGGCTTTGCTTGAAACCTTAAATGGTTCTTAAGTTAGGTGGGCCATGACCTCTATTATGTGTATTTCATTTTCTTTGAAACCCTAATGGTTTAAAATGTTCTTTTGGCCGCAAATTCCATGGCAAAACAATGGTTTTCATTCATTTTCATGTATCATTCTATCACTAGAGGCCGCAATTGTCATGCATTCTTCATTATCTCTAAATGTGGTTGTGGCTATA
Organism: Cunninghamia lanceolata; assembly: GCA_027924645.1. Lineage (NCBI taxonomy): Eukaryota > Viridiplantae > Streptophyta > Pinopsida > Cupressales > Cupressaceae > Cunninghamia > Cunninghamia lanceolata. The sequence continues at coordinate 1,825,606 of BSBN01000593.1, forward strand.
TCTTTCACAGTTCTGGGTCTTCCTTGCTTCATGCATGGATACTCTGTGCATACTTCCATAGTTCTTGATATTTATGAAAAAGGTTATAATCTCTAGCTGAATGTTTCAATGACATGAAATGTGTCATTTCCAGTATGTAGAAGGTAATATAATGACACTTTCTTTATTTCCTGAAGATGCAAAAGACAAACCTTCCACTGGGTCATGACTAGTTGTATTTGTGAGCATTTTGGCATTCCACATAGTTGAAAACTTTTACTTGTTCTGTATCTTTTGATATGTTCTCCATATTGAATCAATGGCATGATTCATCTACATGTCATCAAACTCTTGTATCTTCCAAATGTTGTCTCTTTCATTTTCAAGGATCTTATAACAACACTTGTAACTTTTGACCTTTTAATCACGTTATAGAGGATTACTATGGTATTTCACCATATTGTCATCGATGATTTTAAGACTCTATGGTAGTTTCATGCCTTAAATGATGATGGCAGACTTCAAAATGTGATAAATACCTGTTACATGTTATTGAAATGCCTTCTTGATAGTTGCTCCTCCTTATCTACTCACTATGACTTGGCATAAAATATATTGAAGACTTCATTTGAATGATCATGACTCCTCAGTTTGCCCAATCATGCATATACTTGATACTATTTTCATGCTATTCTTGATTGATGTACACATTCTATGTTAAAAAAAAATGTATAAGCATTTGATATATGATTCATTCAACCATATCCTTACAGTGACAGCTACATATATCATTGAAGCCCCACTACTGGCTATGATGAAACATAACAGATGGATCACATGCTGCCTTCTTGTATTCTTTCTCCAAGACATTTGACTTCATTATTAATTCAGTTGCTCCATTTGCATTGTATAATGGTGATGTCCTATTCCTAGCACTCTTCAAATTGTTCATTGATACTTATTTCTGGAGCTATGCTATGACTAAGATAGTCATCCATCATTGAATGATGCATTTCATTTGCAATTATTTGGCATACACATGTTGTAATTGTAGCCAATGTTTTGGATGTCCCGCTATGCATATGATAATTCCTTTCTTGCATCTACCTCATCTGCATGCAAAACTATGTAAGGTGTATAATCCTGTCAATATCTTTCTTTTGTTTCAGACTTTATTGGGCTGTTTTGAATGAGTTCAATGTCCACCTACAGCTCTCACTTCATCATGTTTGATTTGATAGTCATAGATGTATAGTGAACTTATAGCTTCCATACTCAGTTAATGGAATAGCACAACATGTCTTGATTTCCATATGTACATCTATGTTCCATCCCCTTCTAGGAATTAAGGACAGCATGCTAGGCTCAACCCTTGTGGGAGCCCACTTAATATGACATGCTGAATTGGTCTTCAAAATAGAAACATGACTTATTCTGTATCTGCACATGAAACAAACATTTTAGATAAAACCAATGAAATACAATGATTGTTCCTTTTCGATCTCTTCTGTATGTGAATGATGTATATTTGATCTAGTGCATTATAAGTAATGTATTATGCCTCTTCTAATAGGCACATAGGGAACTCATAACTAGAGCTCTAACATGTCTTTTTCTAATTTTGCAGGTTCTTATTGGAGATTAGGAGCAAGGGCAGAAGTCATCCTCAGAAACCGAAGATGCTAAAGGCAATGATGGTTATGATCCTTCTCTCTTCTATCCTTAGATGCATAATATATTTCTTATATTTGTACTTGTTCAGCTATTCCCATGGTTTGTGTGGGACATTTGATCTATCATTTTTTCATTCAATGTAATGTTTATTTCTTTTACGTATTTCATTTGTAAAATGAATAATCATTGTAGTGAAATGAAATAACTTATCTCTTATGCACCCTTCTGTAAATGAATGATGATCTGAAAAATTATTCCTCTTTTGTTGGAAAACTAAACTATAATATCACTAAAACATTCCAACTATGCAAATAACTTATAGTAGAAAATGTTAAACTTTTCATCTTGAAATGCACCAGCTCTGCCAATTTGAGCTGTAAAAAAAATTAGTAACAATCCTATAAATACATAATTCGTAAACATCAGGGGGGATCTTTTCCAACTATTCTATGAAATAGGGGAAGGAGGCAAGTTAATTTTCTATTGTTCTATTTCCAATTATCATTTTGTCTTGACTCAGTTTATGTATAGGGGCAGATTTCAGAGACTTTGAGCTTTGTTTTATTAAAGAAATGGAGCATTATTTTCAGAACTTTGTGTCTGCAAGTATCTTCTTTAATTCCAGTTTATCTTATGTTAATCTGTAGTTAATCTTCAATATGCTCTTGTTATATGTGGTTGTTCATATCTTTCTTATGTTTGATATGTATTAAGGGAAGTATAACTATTCTTTTATAAATTCTCTTCCATTTATGGGTGCAGGATAGGTGGGTGGACTATGTATCATTTATCTACATTCATTTCATTCTAAATTAATCTATCACATTTACTTCATGGTTATGGGTAAATGTTAGTGTGCCTTTCCTAATTTCTGGTTAAAAGCATACCCTGTTTCATTCATTGCAAATTATTCAAAGGTAGCTGCGCCTTGTAAAATAAGCAGAGAGCACTCATAACTATCATTGCAAGTCACTCAACTATTGGTCAGGTTGTTGTTCATATGGGCAAAGAGTATAAACTGAAGTGACAAATCTGTCCAACAGATTTTTAGTGACTCTTCTAGGGATCAAAATTGAAGACTGATGCTATTGTTTTCCCAAAAATTTAAAGGTGCCTCCCCGAGGACGGAGGTTGGAGGCTCTACAAATTGGAATGTACTTAGAAGCATTTAATTCCAGCAAAGATTCCTATCTGATTTATTTTTTAGATTTACACTATGGCATTGATTTCTTCCCAACCATGGGGAAATCACTTTGGACCTCTCTCTTTGCCACAATATTCACCATTGCCTAAAGGGTCAATAAAGCACTTTCCAAAGTTTAGTGGAGAAAACCATCAAGATGCTAAAAATCACATTCTGACACTCACAGTTGCCTGTGGTATTTTGGGGGTAAGTGAAGAAGATGTTTTATCTGGTTATTTATTGAATCTCTTATTGGGCCTGTAGCAGATTGATTTCATTATTTAGAAGATAAGTGTATTACTAATTGGGACTCATTGAAGAATAGGTTCTTAGGAAGATATAAGGGTCCTGTTGACGAAGCTGCTCTGTTGTGTCAATTTTTTAACATTCAAAAGCAAAAAGGTGAATCCATTAGAGATTTTGTGGACAGATTCAACTGTCTGCTAAAAAAAAATTCCTACCTCCCTTAAACCAAGTGAGAAACTCCATCTTTGTACTTTTATTTCCTCTTTGCATCCTAATGTTTAGTTTAATTTGAAACGGTGTAAAGTTAATGATATAGAAGTTGCTCAACAAGAAGCTATGAAAATTGAAGATCATTTGATTTTAAGTGGACTTTGGAAAGAAAACCAGGTTGTAAATAATTTGAGTGTTGAGCCGATGAAGAAGTCTATCATGCACAAACAAAGATTTTAGCCTGTATGTTTCCAACTACACAGCCTCCTTCTGAAAATTTTAATCTCACTATATTAAGCCCAAAACACTTTGGTAGATATAAGGTAAACAATGTAGAAGTTAAGCCTCATATGTGTTGATGGTGTTTTTAGCACACAACAACATAGGTATGATTACTGGTATCACACCTCTCTTGAAAAATGTATCTTATCTAAGATAAAACTGCGCCAAGGATAATACAGCTAGGTCTTAGCTTGCTTGGAATGACTCAGTGGTATGTCTAGCTATACCAACAAAGGGTTTTACATAAAATGCAAAGTTTATGGAATATGACAGTAGTATGTATGTAGAAACCCTATGATACTTTCAACAGATTTGTAATGTAGATGCTACTTATAACCTAACCTAATAAACTTGATATAAATAAAATGCAAAAGGAAAAGGAGAGAGAGAAGGGATTGTTATCAATCAGGATTGCACCCTTAGCAAAGATAAACTTAGCTATTATGTTGCAACATGGGAACACTCCTAGGCTTGTGGGTTGCCTAAACTCGGAGTGAACCTCCAGAGCGGGTTGGTTCCATTGGTTACTTCACCTAATATAAATGGCATTCTAGGAAAAGGGATAGAAAGATAACTAAAAATTAAATTTTAAATCTTAAGGATATTTTACCAGAACTTATCTTGACTCACAATCAGCCTTGCAAAGCCTTTTAATCCTCACAATTTCACTGTATTTAATGCAATACATAAGTGATTTGTATGAAGGTTTACGAAGTTAGAAGTTTGCATAAAGGACAAACCAAAGTCTTATCACATCTTCAATCCAACTAACTAGTTTAAAAACACAACATACAACTTGTATCACATATAGCTTTCACACTCAAACTTGCAATAATAAGACATAGGAAAAGGATTCAAAAATTGAATCACAATGGAATATCAGATCATTAATTGCAAAAAGTGAATTAGAAAAATGAAAAGAAGAACTTTGCTACTTTATTAAGACTGAAAGGAGTAGAAACTATGAGAATCTAAGTATACAAGTTTACAAGTTCTCTGTAGGTGAACAAGAGAGAAGAAACAATAATCAAACTTGAGAAAAACTAAGTTTTTCTACCCTACTTATAACTCTAAAAATCTCCCAATGAAAAAGTTGAGAAATCTTCCTAGAATAGAAAATTTGATCCATTTTTGAGCTCCACTGAAAAGCCTCCATCTTTTGCCTAGAAGAAAACAAATCTAAAAAAAAAGATACACTCTGCTTTAACTGCATTTAATAACAATTATTTAAAAGCAATTTATAAATTTATTGCTTTAAATAATGTTTTACAATATTTTTTTGTAGTTTCAAATTTGCAAAATAGAAAGAGGGCTGACCTTAGCTTTTACAACTTGCAAAATTCTAAAAATATGCAAAGTTTTTTTTAAAATACCTTATACATATCTATGAGCATCTAAGAATAAACTAAGGTATTGATTTATGCCAAAAACAAAGGCAAAAAAAATGCCTTAAAGCAAAAGCCATGGCCTTTTGTATTTTGTTCTATACTTGGCACTTAACATTTTTTACTCCAGTTTGGGTTCCGCCATTGTGAAGGTTCCTCAAAAATGACAAACTGGGTTGGTGAGAAATTTAAAGAGTTTTTGCACATTACTCTCTTCTCATCTCTGTCCAAAAATTGCAAAAAGCTAGATCATATTTTGGGAGATATGATTGAAACACACAACTGCTGACTTTATTTTGCTGTGTACTGTGCCTCTGACTATTCCTCAAAAATTGCAATTAGGTTGGTGAGAAATTTAAAGGGTTTTTTTCATTTTGTTGTTATCTAATATCTATCCAAAAATTGCAAAAACCCATATCATATTTTTTGAGATATGATTGAAACACGTGACTGCTATCCTTATTTTGTAGGGTCTTTATGTGACACTGCTGCTCTTTCAGATGCTTTCCACAATCCTCTTAAGACTTGGGGGCAGTATGTTGATCTCAACCCTTGTGGGAGCCTATTTTACTCCACATGTTGTGATATGCCATCATAAATAAATCAGCAACAAGATTTCACCTTAAATATAATGAAACTATTTCAGCTCTGCCAATTTGAGCTGTATGTGAAAAATTGGTAACATTTCTGATGATTTCTGCTAAATGCTTACCTGCTAAGCATACAGACCAGTTGCCTTAAATTGTCCATTGGGCATGGAGTCATACTTTGCTCATCTCAAACTCAAAAAACATTAAAACGCAGCACTGTAAACTACTCCAAACAGTAGCAGAAAACTAAACTAAACCAAACTGAAAGTAAACTAAAAGGCCCTGGTGGCCAGAAAATATGTGCAGTAGCACTTAGGGAAAGAAACTTAACTAAAAGAAATGTGTAAATAGCACTTATTAACATCAACACTACCTTAACCTACTTTAACTAGCAGAGACAGTAGCTAGACAAACCCATTAACTAGTTTTGAGAAATAAATCCCCTTTCTAAACAACAAGAGATTCTTTACATGTTCATGAACTGCTAATAAGAGGCGAGAAGCAAAAATAACCCCACAAACTGATGCAATGCAACCTAAAGATTATAACCAAACTTATTCGCTCTTTAAATCTAATCAAACATATTGTTGATTTGAACTAAATGGGTCTAATGTTCTTCAGTTGCAATCTACTCTTGGGGTATACTCATACCCTTTTGAATCTTGTTGGTAACTTTGCTAGCTAAATCTCTGATGGGGCATCCTCTTGAAAGGATGAAGCTTGAAATCTTATTGTTGGTTTCCTGTCGGTTGTCCACATGGTTTTTAACATTTTGCTGCTCAATACTTGACACTGACATGCCTTTTATATTTTCATCCACTAAGTTAGGAAGACCATCAAACATGTCACTTGAAACTTCTTTCACATTATCTAGGTTTGAAACAAAATCCTCAAGATCATTCCAAAATGAGTCCTCTTCAGAATCTTCTTAGATATTTAATGAAAGAAAATTATTTCCATGAAACCTAGACATATTTGTTCATTCAATAGATGGAAAACAAGCAAAATCAAACCTTGTTTGAAATAGACCAGCACTTGATCATACTGAAACTAGTAAATTTGAGCTTAGAGTCACCATACATGTTGTTTCCTTACCTCCAAAGGTAGAGATCACTAACATACACACCAAATATCATTGATATATGATCAAATTTTGGACTAAGAGAGTCCAATCAGTCCCACCAGGTGTGCCAAAAACTATTGGAAATCAGGATTGCACCCTTAGGAAAGATAAACTTTACTATCCTGTTGCAACATGGAAAAACTCCTAGGCCTATGGGTTATCTAAACTCAGATTGAATCTCTAGAGTGGGTTGGTTCCCTTAGTTACTTCACCTAATCTAAATGGTTTTCTGGGAAAAGGGATAGAAAGATAACTAAAAATTAAATTCTAAATCCTAAGGATATTTTACCAGAACTTATCTTGACCCACAATTAGCCTTACAAACCCTTTTGATCCTCACAATTTCATTGTATTTAATGCAATACATAAGTGATTTGTATGAAGGTTTGAGAAGTTAGAAGTCTACATGAAGAACAAACCGAAGTCTTATCATAGCTTTAATCCAACTAACTAGTTTAAACATGACATACAACCTGTATCACATATAGCTTTCACACTCAAACTTGCAATAATTAGACATGGGAAAAGGATTCAAAAATTAAATTACAATTAAATATCATATCATTGATAGCAAAAAGTGAATTAGAAAAATGAAAAGAACTCTGCTACTTTATTAAGACTGAAAGGAGTAGAAACTATGAGAATTTGAGTAAAAAAGTTTACAAGCTCTGTGCAGGTGAACAAGAGAGAAGAAACAATAATCAAAATTGAGAAAAACTAAGTCTTTCTCCCCTACTTATAACTCTAAAATATCCCAAGGAAAAAGCTAAGAAATCTTCCTAGAATAGGAAATTTGATCTATTTTCGAGCTCCACTAAAAAGCCTCCATCTTTTACCCAAAAGAAAGCAAATCTAAACAAAAGAAATATACACTCTGCTTTAACTGCATTTAATAACAATTATTTAAAAGCAATTTATAAATATATTGATTTAAATAATGTTTTACAATTTCTTTTACAGTTTCAAATTTGCAAAAATGAAAGAGGGCCCACCTTGGCTTTTACAACTTGCAAAATTCTAAAAATATGTAAAGTTTACCAATATATGCAAAGTTTTTTTAAAAATACCTTATACATATCTATGAGCATCTAAAAATAAACTAAGGTATTGATTTATGCCAAAAACAAAGGTAAAAAAAAAATGCCTTAAAACAAAAGCCATGGCCTTTTTCATTTTGTTCTTTATTTGCACTCAACATTTTTTACTCCAGTTGGGGCGCCACCATTGTGAAGATTCCTCAAAAAAGACAAATTGGGTTGGTGAGAAATTTAAAGGGTTTTTGCATTTTATTCTCTTCGCGTCTCTGTCCAAAAATCGCAAAAACTCAAGTTATATTTTGGGAGATATGATTGAAACACATAAGTGCTCTCTTTATTTTGTTATGTACTGTGCCTCTAACTGTTCCTCAAAAACTGCAAACTAGGTTGGTGAGAAATTTAAAGGGTTTTTTTAGTGTTCTCTAATTTATACCCAAAAATTGCAAAATCCCAGATCATAGTTTTTGAGATATGATTGAAACATGTGACTACTATCCTTATTTTGCAGGGTCTTTATGTGACATTGCTACTCTTTCAGACTCTTTCCACAATCCTCTTAAGACTTGAGGGCAACATGTTGAGCTCAACCCTTGTGGGAGCTCATTTTACTCCACATGCTATGATATGCCATCATAAATAAATCAGCAACAAGATTTCACCTTAAATATAATGAAACTATTTCAACTTTGCCAATTTGAGCTGTAGGTGAAAAATTGGTAACAAGGATAAGATATCCTAAGTGACAGTCACAACTGGGTAAAATGCTGCAGATAGACAAATACTTTCAATAAACCATTCTCTGTTTCACCAGGATAGGAAACCCACAATATTGCAAGAAATGATGCAATCTTCAAAGGATCCTTATGATTTTCAAATTGCATTCACTCATTAAACACCTGGACAATGACGCAACTTAACTAGTGGAGTGCAATCGAACTATATTCAATGACAGAGCCCAGGGTAACTATACATAGAAACTTACCATCAACAAGCACTAATAGTATGGACCAAAGCATTCGTCAGATATCTTAACATTTACCCATCATTGCAAAAGCACAACAAATTAAATTCAAATTGATATGAAATATGAAAACTAAAATAAGACAACACAAACACAAATTCCCAACAACCTGCAAAACTTGCTTTGTATTGACTATATTTTGGTAGAGTCTCAGCAATTTATTATCAAATCCTACTTGTTACAATAAGAGAATTATGTTCCTTTTATAGACAAGACATGATACTAAGTTTTTCAATGGACGGTGGAGATTAACTCAACACCAATAGTCTAGATTACATGGCATTTAATGAGATATATTAGTTTGTTACATTTTTGGATTTGCCTTTGTCTTGTAGGAATAATATAAAAAACAGTTTACAAATACATTGAATCTAGACAAAATGGATACCTATTTGGTTGTATATGATGAAAAGTCAATTTTCAAGGCCTAATAAAACTAAAATAGAGTCACATGACACTTGAAAACTTAAGTTGATGTGGATTTATGAGATTCCAAGTGCTGACTGGATCAAGAGGACTATGTGGCACAATTTAGTGAAGCTATATGCAACTAGATGCTTATTGGACTAATTCTTGATGACTGGACTGCTGGAATAGCTATGAACAAGCATGAACATGTCTTATGCATTGAACTGGATCTGCAGGAACAACAGTGATGTAGGCATGTTCTTTAGTGTCTTCAAGCTCCAAGGACTTATTTTCATCATCTCAAACATCATACTAACTTCCTCTTGTAGGTGCAGTAGAAATTTGGTTGATAAAATAAAGTTTCTGTATTTCTGAGTCAGCGCTGCATATTTATGTGTACATCCTTCCAAGATGGCTCCAACTAGCTCATCTATCCTCCAAGACCTACAATTCATAATGCAAAGCATCAATTTCATCTTTAAAAGTTATTTTTCATCAATTTGGATCAAAACATGTCCATTTGCAATCATGGATCAGTTAAAAACAACTCAAACTTAATGTTACTTCCTTAGTCCTCTTCACAAATCTAGTGATTTTTGCATGATTTTTTGAGTTTTTTACCATTTTCAAACTCATTTGGCCAATATATTGATATAGGAAGTTTTTGTGGTCATTAAAATCCATTTGTAGACTTTTATTTCATGTTTTTCTAGCCTTTTCTCTAAAAAAATAGAATTTTTGGGGGTCACAAACTTTTCATGTGCAGTAGCATTAATTGTCGTAAAACATGCTAAAAATCCACACAAACTAGATAAAATATTCATCATGATGTGACAAATAGATATGCAATTCAAATTCATCAAGAAAATAAAATTTTCTCCTTGAAAAACTTAATTTTTAGGCTAAAATACCAAAAAGCGCTGATTTTGGGGGTCACTAACTTAGCGCTGATTTTGATTCCATCCAACCTAGCAAGGATTTTGACTCCATCTGACCTAGCACAGATTTTGACTCCATCCGACCTAGTGTGGATTTTGACTCCATCTGTCCTAGTGTAGATTTTGGGTCCGACTGACAAAAGGCAGTGAAGGTCATTTTTAGCACAAGTTGGTTGACCATGATTTTAGTGCTAGCTTTGATAGATGCCGCCAGCGGGGATTTTGGCTGGCGCATACTTTGGCGAGCTATGAATAAGGTTGGTTGGACTACATTTTAGCACAAGTCAGTAGGATCTGATTTTAGTGCAAGGCAGTGAGGTGACTTTTTAGCGCTAAGTTCGGTAAGAGCTGTTTTTGGTGCAAAGTGCAGTTGGGGTCATTTTTAGTGCCAGATTTTGAACTTCTTAGGGTGAAAGTATATTTAAAAATATATTTAAGTATAAGTGAATTTCTTATACTTTAAATATTTTTAAATATACTTTCAGGATGTTTGAGATGGTTTCTAGATCCATAGGATTTCATATGCAGATTCTAGAATTTTGAGGTTCCACCAGATTTCAAACAACTATTTTTAAAGATTTTTAGGGTTTCAAACTTAGCCAAATCAGGGCTTCAGGAACATGTATCAAAGTGAAAGCATGTAGACCCCTTAGTGAAATCTAGTGGAATTTGATACGATTTTGCAACTCTAAGACCTAGAAACTAAGAATTTCAACTTGACACATCCTGCAGTAGCAATTTCAAAGGCAATATCTAATGACATGAGATTTTGGAGTAAAATGTAATAACACTCAATTTTAGTGCAGAAAGTAACAAATGGCTATTTTTTTTAGCACAAAACCACTCAAGACACCTCCAAATGACATCAAATCACCCCAATCATGCAAAATATTCAAATCTGTAAGAAATCATGCACTCTAAGCACAAATTCACCTTTTCATCATCATAAGTAATAAAGGTTGAGACTCCAAGACAAAGAAAAAGAGGGGGTCTCCATTGGTAAAATAGGGCGTGTGTGCAAGACACAACAATATGGATAGAAGAACTGAAGTGTTTTATTCCCATTATGAAGAAAAAATGATAAATCTGAAAGTCCCTCAAGTGGTGTAGAAAATGAACAGTCCTCTCATGATGCAAATTGTTAAAAGAGTAATATAGATGGTGTTGTTCTAGATTCTTTGTCTACTACAGAACTGGAATCATTCACTTTTACCAGTAAAGAAGAGCAACTTGAGGCCTCACAGCATAAAAATGAAGTATCGAATGTCTTTTCTTCTGAGTGTGCACAAGTTGAAAATGAAGTTTTCAAGTTTCCCGAGAAAAATGATATTGGAGTATGGCTACAAGAGGAGGTTAGAAATAATTTTATCTTTGAATCCTTTCATTTTAAAATTTTGAATGCCAAAATTTTTAAAGAAGATTTGAAAGATCGGGTTAAAAGTAGCCACGATAGTTCTGATATAAGTGATTGAATGGATGAATGTGCTGAGTCTCATATTGTTTACATTCTGAATTGGTGTCTTAACGCAACTGAGGATGAATATCTATGTGGAGAAGAGGTCATTATGTCTGATTTGTAAATTGTAAATGAGAATGATTCGATGAGTCACAAAATTATTGAGTCAAAGGAGTTTGTTCTATTCAGGGATGATTTTCAGCCACATGAATATATTATTCGCAATACAGATTTTTAGCCTAATCTATTTTTAGTTTTGCATGAGACACAAATGGTTGATGATTTGTCTTCTAGTGATTCAATGGGTTATTTTCAGGATTTGGATGTTAATTTGTCTACTGCAGAAAGAGATGGTTATAAGCAGGAACATGATGGGGCAATCACTTCCACATACATCACCAAAGAAGAGTATTTATCTTATGATGTTTCTATGGGTTGTCCAATTTGAGGGCTAGTTTCTCCGTGCTTGCAAAATCAAGTGCATCCTAACATTACACATGAGATTATACAGGTAGATGCTGGTAATCAGATGCTGGGCAATGTTGATATGAGTCATCCAAGTGAAGAGATATATAGTGAGGAATGGCTTTTTGAACACCAAATCATACCTAGAGGGTCTTTATATGATGCAAAATCTTATCAAGATGGTCGCCAGTTGGCAGCCGATTGCTCAGGGGCTCTTCATTCATCAGCCATTATTTCACAGTGGCTGCCACTTCTCCCAACCCATTAATGGATTTACATAACCACTCAGAAGTCTCTAGAGGTAGGATCTTCCCAACCATGTATATATTAGGAGTTTTATTGTGCTGGTAGTTAATTTATTTTCCTATTTTGTCCCGTTTTTGGCTTGCTCTAGCTCTTTTGTTCCCTATGATCTATGACTCTACTACCCAATGGATTTATGCACTAGTCCACGCTTGAGATTTTGGGTCCCTTGCTTCATCCTTTGCGGTCCTTGTCCCCAATCAGAGCCTATTGTTACTTGAAAATTTGAACTTGAAAATTTTCAAATTTTCAGGGAGTCCTCTCATATGCCTTTGAACCCGCTGGGTCACAAAACAATTAATTTTGGAAATCTATAGGAGCTTGTGTGATACCCTTTTGTGGACTTGTTTATATCATCATTCTTGCCCAATCTGGCCTATTTTCATGTCAAGATGGCTTATTGTTTGCAAGATTTTAAGTTTCAGTTTTTCTTACAAGTGATTTGCAAATAAGGTCAAAATTTAGTTTTCAAGATGCTAGAGCAAAAAAGGTTTCTGGGTTCTTCTTTGTTTTGTCCAGTTATCTTGCTGTCCAAATTTAAAGCAAAATAAAGCTGTTATGAGGAAGTTATGGAGTTTTCCATCTTTGACTTACGACACATTTTCAAAAGTTTCATGTTTGCTCATGAAGTTAATTTTTATGGAGCATAAAGTATTTTTCTCCAAGGTTATGTTATGAAAGTGGATAAGGCATTTCTATGAGGGGTGATTATTATTTACTCCCACGACAAAAGTTTTAAAATCAATTATTTACAAAGCAAGTGACTTTGTTAAAGTCATACCTTTTTTTTTTAAGGCTCCAAATATCTTAAAATTTTGGGAAGATATATTTCCCTAAGGCCGGGATGGTAAATAAAGGACTTTATGAAAGTCAAATATTTATGTGCAACTGAAAGACTTTCTAAAACTTACGAATATTCCATGTAGTCGCGCATGTCTAGGTTTTATCAACCAAAGTCGCTGGGTTCTTAAGTTTTCTAAACTTCTTTATTGTCAGAGGTTCTCTAGGTTTTAGAACCCCTATTTTTACCGACGAGCCTCTTCTCTGCCGTGAAACAATGAGCTACTCTCAGGTTGCAATGGCCTTGGTAATTTCACACTGTATCTCCGAAAGAAGGCAGTCTCATGAAATGCAATGATTATGAGATACACACTGTGGAGCTCGTGGACTCATCCCTTAAGGACTTATTGCTTTGTGAAACAAATACATTGATGAAAAGAGATACCATGGCGTGCTCTGGCATACAAAGGGAATCCGATTTGGTGTTCATGAAATATCTTTATCTCTGTCAAAGGGATTGATGACATCATAGAATTCAATGATTGTAAATAAAGCTGATGAATTGCCTGGCAGAGCTCCTCGAAGAAACACCTGGGAAGGAAGTGGAACGATGTGTTGTATAGAATGGAAATGGGCGAGAGACATTCCTTCATTCAACTCATAATGGTGATAGCAGAATACTTCACGGTTTCTTCTATTGGATGATGCTAAGTGGGATGTTCAAGGTAATGCATTTGGTAGAAGCATTTACAAGGCCCAAGAACTGTTTGACAGAATGTTGCAAAGATGTCTAGCTAATAATCTTTATATGTGAACATTATAATGCTCAGAAAATTGTCGCATGCCACAAATTGTTCCTAGCGATGTATTCCTTGAGCCTCCCGTGGGTATAAGTGTTAGTGTAGTTTGAAACACTTTAATGGAGCCAGAGAAACACACATTTCTCCTGATGCGCTGGAATGGACATTAGCTGATGGTAATTCTGGACTCAGTAAGGGAGTAAGAGAACTATCAACTTCTGTCCAGATAGTTTTATCTCAGTTAGGATTGGTGAAACCATCGTTACAGTGGATGTAAGGAGACCACATTAGTATGATCTAAAAATAGTTGGTTGGCTGAAGTTAGAGGTGTTACAACAATATTGTCTACAAGTTTATGGCAACAACGAATCTTTAGGTTTGAAGCCTGTTTTGCAAGAACTAACATACAGTGGTAACAATCATAAGTAAGATGAGTTGGTGAAAGATCTTGTAGCCAGCCTCGGTCCTGCAGATAAGATTGATGTTGTCATTAATGGCTAGGTTCAATCAACTTTGGCAGAGCTTGGTAATTGCCCACTTCATAGGAATGGATGTCTTACAGTTGGAAGTTGTGTATCGGTTCCTCATATTCGAATCGAAGATGGTGAAAGGTCAGATTTTTACTCTAAAGATGTCATCGAAATGTTTTCATAGGCAACAGTTGTAATGACATCGAGAACTTACGAGGAACAACAGAATCAGCCTGAGTTGATGTAAAGCACGTGAAATGTTTGACAAGATGCCTCGAAGAGACGTGATCTATTGACTGCTATGATCGGGGTACATGAATTTGTTGAAAACTTTAGAATCTCTGACATTTTATGCTCATTGACATAGGCTTTTTCGTACGTCTTGATTCTTTTCTTTCATTATTGACTATCATGCCAGTGAGGATATTATGATTCTTCTAGAGATGCTTGTATATCAATTCCAGATACCATTGGCTGATGAGCTTTCAGACTTTGGGTGCTTTGTGGTGTTGATTTGGGAAGTGACACTTTTACAAGTTATAGATATTAACCTAATTTACCATTTTCTCGGAGGACAGGGCATAATCAAACTTTACGTGGTGTACAATGTCTTAGAGATATTTGATAAATTGTGCCATCCATTTGGAGGGGATGTACTTCAAGTTCTTTTCAATTCAGCAATAGGAGTTGCAAGTAGTTCGAAGGAGTATATGGCAATGGAAATTATGCGCTTTATTTTGGACCAAGCTATTGCTGTTGTTGCCTTCGTTGGCCATTCTTTCATTATTTTAGCTCAAGCAATTACTCTATCAGCTGCAATAATAGCCCATAACAATGCCTTGGTGGCACTACTTGCATCCAATAATTTTTGCTGAGATTAAGAACAATGTTTTCAAGTGTGTGAGCATAGAGAATCTGCACAAGATGGTCTTTTATGATACTGTGGAGAAATTCCATATCATGGCTTATATCATATTTCTATTGGCTCAAAACATTTTGGATGCAGAAAGTCCATGGTTGTGGAGATTCGTGGTGAACTCATGCATGATATGGAGCTCTGAAAGTTGTGCTGATTTTGTGAATGAAGTGGAAGAAGAAGACATAATCCTGATGGTTGTCTTTAATGATGTTGATGAGTGGAAGTTTATGGCTTGTTGCATAGTCTAAGTAAGAATGTACCAATAACATCAGTATAATTCATCATACTTAGATTGAAGAATGCTTTATCTCTGAGAAAGGTTGGAATCAGAACTTTATAATCTTAAAGGTAACAAAGGACTTCAGTGCATCCTTGCTCCAAATTGTCTATTCGAAGAGACAATATATAACCAAATGTGAGAAATAGTTCAGTTCTTCCTATATACAATCTAATATGGGGAAATTAGACTCTAATGGTCAAAGGCTTTCCCGGTTTCGCAGAGAATGAAGGAAGTTTTCTATCACCACAGGGATTATAAAGCAGTTCCGTGTCATTAGAACAAGGGAAGAAACCAAAAGTTCTTTTGAACAATCAGCTACGGGAAAAGAAGGTTTTTGTAACCTATTTTAAAGAAATGGATATGAAACGGTTACGTGAAACAAAAGGCGATTCATATTACTTGCCAAGAAACAATTACATAGAGACGGAGGTGAAGAGTTGGAATTTGAAGTATCCAAACTCAAGAGAGTTAAAAAGAAAAAGACTTTATTTTTTATTTATCTTGCTTTTTCAAGAAGCAGTTATAGAAACTGAATGATCAAATGAGAAATCCTATAAATACATAATTTGTAAACATCAGGAGGGATCTTTTCTAGCTATTCTATCAATAGGGGAAGGGTGCAAGTTAATTTTCGTTGTTCTATTTTCATTTATCATTTTCTCTTGACTCGGTCTATGTATAGGGGCAGATTTTAGAGACTTTGAGCTTTGTTTTGTTGAAGAAATGGAGCATTATTTTTAGAACTTTATGTCTGCAAATATCTTCTTTAATTACAGTTTATCTTACGTTAATCTGTAGTTAATCTTCAATATGCTCTTGTTATATGTGGCTGTTCATATCTTTCTTATGTTTGATATGTATTGAGGGAAGTATAACTATTCTTTTATCAATTCTCTTCCATTTATTGGTGTGGGATAGGTGGATTGTGTATCATTTATCTGCATTCAATTCATTCTGAATTAATCTATCACATTTAGTTTCATGGTTATGGGTAAATGTTAGTGTGCCTTCTTGCTTTCTGGTTAAAAGCATACCTTGTTTCATTCATTGCAAATTATTTGAAGGTAGTTGCACCTTGTAAAATAAGTAGAGAGCACTCGCAACTATCATTGCAAGTGACTCAACTGTTGGTCAGATTGTTGTTCGTATGGGCAAAGAGTATAAACCGAAGTGACAAATCTATTAACCAACACTATAAACCTTTGGTTGTGAAGCTTTTGTCCATGTTGATATTGAAAACAAAACCAAGCTTGAGGCTAAGTCTAAAAAATGTACCTTCATTGGATATGGAGTAGATGAATTTTGTTATTAGTTATGGGATTATAAAAATCATAAAATCATTAGGAGCAGAGATATTATATTCAATAAGAAGGTCATGTATAAGGATCAGCTGTAGGAAAAGAAGCATGAACAGGCCAAAAGGGAACATGTGGTGCTAGATGAGATTCTAGAAAATAAAATACCAGTGGTACGTGATGCTCAACAACAAGTTATCCCACATACTCCTACAAGTGTTAGACATTCTACAAGGATAACTAGACCTCCAAAAAGATTTTCTCCATTATTACATTCTATATTATTAACTGATTCTTGTGACCCTGAAGGTTATGAAGAAGCAATGCAGGTAGATACCAAAAAGCAGTGGGATCTAGGTATGAAAGAGTAAATGGATTCCTTGTTGCAGAATCATACACGGGACTTAGTCCAATTGCCTGCATGTAAAAGAACATTGCCAAATAAATGGGTTTATAGGTTGAAGGAAGAAGATGGAGTCAAGAAAAGATATAAGGCCAGACTCGTAGTAAAAAGTTTTGTACAAAAAAAGGTATAGTTTTTGATGAAATATTTTCTCCAGTTGTAAAGATGAATTCTATTAGAACTATTCTAAGTCTTGTGGCTGTGGAAGACTTGTATCTTGAATAGCTAGATGTGAAAATAGAATTTCTCCAAGGGGATTTGGAAGAGGAAATATACATGCAGCAACCACAAGGATATGAGGTCAAAGGTAAGGAGGAATTTGTGTGTAGGTTAAAGAAGAGTTAGTATGGCCCAAAGCAAGCACATTGGCAATGGTATTTGAAATTTGATAGTTTTATGGCTGAACAAGGTTACAAAAGATGTTATTCTGATTATTGTGCTTATTTTAAGATATTGGGTAATGGCATCTATATTATCATGTTGCTTTATGTTGATGACATGCTTGTTGTCAGGTCTAACATGCATCATATTAATAAACTTAAGTAGCAATTAGAAAATTTATTTTCTATGAAGGATTTGGGTGCAGCAAAACAAATCCTTGGTATGAGGATCACACGGGATAGGACAAATAAAAAATGATTTTTGTCTCAAAGTGAGTATGTAGAGAAGGTGTTGAAAAGGTTTAACATGCAGAATGCAAAAGCAGTTAGTACACCTTTTCCTAGTCATTTTAAGTTGACTAAGGAGATGTGCCCAAAGACATAAGAGGAGGAAGATAAAATGTGTAAGATACCATACGCATCAGCAGTTGGCAACTTGATGTATGCAATGGTATGCACAAGGCCAGATATTGCAAATGCAGTGGGAGTTGTGAGTAGGTATATGAGCAATCTAGGAATGGAACATTGGAATACGGTAAAATAGATTCTCTGATATTTGAGAGGTACTACTTCAAAAAAACTATGTTTTGGAGGAATAAATTCTACTCTAAAAGGATATGTTGACTCTGATCTGACGAGTGATATTGATAGCAGGAGGAGTACTACAGGGTATGTTTTTACTGTAGGAGGTACTATAGTCAGTTGGATTTCAAGGCTGCAAAAGATTGTTGTGCTTTCAACCACTGAAGCTGAGTATGTTGTTGCTACAGAAACTAGCAAGGAGATGATTTGGTTACAACATTTTCTAGAGGAATTTAGGCAACAACAAGAAGATAGTCCTTTATACACTAATGGCCAGTGTGCCATTCATCTTACTAAGAATTTAGCTTTGCATTCAAAAACTAAGTACATATAGCTCAGATACCACTTCATGTGGTCAGTTTTAGAGGATGGATAGTTGAAGCTAGAGAAAATTCACACAAGTGAGAATTTTGCAGATATGTTCACAAAGGTGGTTACATAGGAGAAATTGATTTCCTCATTAGTTTTCATTGGCCTTCATGACTGATAATGATGGACATATAAAAAATCAGCCTGGCTTGTAATCTAGTGGGAGCTGCAAGTGCAGTGGTGTCATCTAGGATCAGTCTCCAAGTGGGAGATTATTTGGTGTGGACCCTAATCAACATCCAAGTGGGAGATTGTTGGTATGTGGTGATTGATTATGCAAATACTGTACACTCGTAACGTATCATTGCCTAGGTTAAGAGTCAGTTGTTAATTTTTTGTTAACTGGAAAAAGAAAATTGACATTGTAAAATCCTAATTCGAGAAGCTTCTAAAAAGCTTGTCATAAGCAACTGGGATGTATGTTGTGGGTGTGAAATTTGTGAGATTGTAATTTTTTTTGTGCTGGAAAATAAAATCATTGGATGGCTAAGTTTATGTGGATGTAGCCCATTTTGGGTGAACCATGTTAAATTTTTGTGTTGATCTCTTTTGTGTTGTTTTTCATTGTTATATTTTGGGTTATTTAATCTACATATAATTGTTCATGTTTATTGCTCCAATATGCCTAAACCCTAACAATTACTTATCATTTTAATAAGTATATATATATTTCACACATAGATTTAAGCCACATTGGGTAGGTATGTGGCGACTTTGAGAGTTAGTCAAACTCATGCAATTTACATGTCACCTCCTTTTTGCGACTTAGTGGAGCAAACTCACTACCACCAATGAGGTGTTGAAGTCAACTTCTAATTCGACTCAACCACTTCACCCTATATGTCCTCTCATTTGTTCATATTTTATTCATTGCATTTTATTGCGCTTTCATTATTGTTTGTCAACTGATGCCATAATTCTGCCATTCAATCTTGAGCTCTCTAATAGTTTCTAATTAGATTATATTGTTCTAGTCTTTTATTATATTCAAATTTTAGACATTACAAATTGCTCACTATAGTTAATGTAATGACACGTTGTGTAGCATTACTATCTTTGGGCACATGTGAGATGGAACCAATGCTTTGATATGCATTAATTATATTTTACAATAGATTTTTCACTATTGGTATTTGATGTTCTTAGACCAAGAATCTTCATGATTGGTCTAAAATTAAGATTTTTCATCATTTCAACAAACAATTAACATATTCTAGTTTCACTTATGTTTTCAAAAAATATTTTCCATATTTTATTTACATTTCTTCTAAAAGTACATTGGGGAATCTTATCAAGCATTGGTTTTATAATATTCTCATCAATTTCAATAAAAAACTTAGGCTTTTTACATGAAAATCTATGAGGTGTTCTCAATGGAAAACTTGAATCATTAGATAAATTTTGCTCATTCAACACTTGATTAATTAGTGTAACATCTATATTCATATTTCAAATTGCATCAAGTACATTTGGGAATCTTATCAAGCATTGGTTTTAGAATATTCTTATCAATTTCAATAAAAAACTTAGGCTTTTTACATAAAAATCTAGTAGGTGTTCTCAATGGAAAACTTGAATCATTAGTTAAATTTTGCTCATTCAACAATTTATCAATTGGTATAACATCTATATTCACATCTAAAATTGAGAGCCATTCACTATAGTTAATGTTCCAGAATCTTGATGGTACTAGATCCTATGGATTGGTTTTAATCATAGTTTAGTATCAACATCGAGATACACAAGCACCTTCTAGATTCATTAGTTTCTTCTCTCTTTTGAAGGAAAGTTAAATTTTCCCACAGGGTTTTCTTTATTTCTCCTCTTTATGAGAGATTGCATTGTACATGGGTACATCATTAGGCCTAGGTGTCAAGACCCATCCATCTATTTGTCCACCTAATCTATGTTTAAGAGGTGTAAAATAATAATGTTATTACTTATTATTTTAACAAGTAATTATACATTTATTTCACACATGGCTTTAAGCCACCTTAGGTAGGTATGTGGTGACTTGGAGAGTTGGTCAAAATCATCCAAGTTATGTATCACCTCCTTATTGCCACTTGGTGGAGAAAACTCACCACCACCAATGAAGTGTTGAAGTCAAATTTTAATTCAACTCAACCACTTCACCGTATATGTACTCTCATTTGTTCATATTTTATTCATTACATTTTATTATGCTTTAATTTTTATTTGTCGATTAATACCATCATTTTGCCAATCGATCTTAAGCTCTCTAGTAGTTTCTATTTAGATTATATTTTTAGTCTTTTATTAGAATCCAATTTTAGATTTTATAGATTGCTCACTAGTTATAGTTGATGTAATGACACATTGTGTAGCATTACTATCTTTGGTTTGTGAGGTGGAACCAATGCTTTGATATGAATTAATTAGATTTTTATAATAGATTTTTCACTATTGGTATTTGATGTTCTTAGACCAAGAATTTTCATGATTTGTCTAAAATTAAGATTTTCCATCATTTCAATAAGCTATTGACAACTTTTGGTTTCACTTATGTTTTCAAAAAATATTTTCCATATTTTATTCACATTTTTTCTACAAGTGTGTTTGGGAATCTTATCAAGCATTGGTTTTAGAATATTCTCATCAATTTCAATAAAAAACTTAGGCTTTTTACATAAAAATATAGGAGATGTTCTCAATGGAAAACTTGAATCATTAGATAATTTTTTCTCATTCAACACTTGATCAATTGGTGCAACATCTATATTCACATTTGAAATTGCATCAAGTATATTTGGGAATCTTATCAAGTATTAGTTTTAGACTATTCTCATCAATTTCAATAAAAAAATTGGCTTTTTACATAAAAAGTCTAGGAGGTGCTCTTAATGGAAAACTTGAACCATTAGATAAATTTTTCTTATTCAACACTTGATCAATTGGTGTTGTTGGCAAGAGACACTATATGGATTCATGAATGTTGTCATTGATGGCAACAAAGTTCATCCCACACACCTGCAGGACATGGTATGTCTATACCGGAAGTCAGAATGAAGAATGTTGTGGTCCGGTAAACAAGAACAGAGCATGTGGCAAGGTCTGATAGTTAGGTCCGGATCTCTCAAAGGATGTATCTTGGTGAAGTGCAGATTTGGGGAAGTCAAGAGGAGTATCTTGACTAATAGATTCCAAGGTTTGAGCCTCTGGTGTGAAAAGGATAAAGAGATATGAATACTTGAGTGTCGGGTTCCCAAGTGACAGTGTGAACAGAGGAAGAACTGACTGGTAGAACATCAGACATTATTCCGGATGTGTTACTAATGTTGGTAAAGGTTATAAAGGCATAAATTATGTTTGGCCGACATGATTAATGATTTCCACAAGTATATCCATGATCTGCATTACTTGGTAAGCAAGGATTCAGTTGACAGATCAGAGTTTATGGAAAATACTGACTATTCTAGGTGCTGACTAGAAAGGTGATGAAATCACTTGTGCGGATATATATACAAGATGAATTTAGTTATAAGGTGTGTCGTGGTTGCAAGTAAAGTGCGAAGAAAAGCAGTAGAGTCGAATAAAAGTAGAAAGGAAGATCCAGTATGTGAAAGAAGAGCAGTATAACAGAAGAGAGATGAAGTGCAACAGATTAGTATATAGAGCCTAACTAGAACTAAACTCCAACATATGTTGATGCTCCTTATCAGTTCAAGTATTGTATTACACTCTTTATAAATTGTAGACAGTGTGTCTCTTTGTAGGCAGTGTGCCTCTTGTGAGTAGTGTGCTCGGGCAGTGAGCCCTAATTGGCAAGTACCATTTTGTAATCCTATTCTTCTAATAGAGAATATAATCTTGGGTTAATCACCTCATGGTTTTTCCCTTAACAGGGTTTCCATGTCAAAAATATTGTGTCATGTGTATTTCCATTTCATGATTAAGTTTGCTTGTTTGAATTAATGCTGCACTAATTGTTGAGAAAGTTTAGAAAGTAGAAATAATTAGGATAACTGATTCACCCCCCTCTCAATTATCAACAGGTGTAACATCTATATTCACATCTCAAACTGAGAGCCATTCATTATAATTAATATTCCTGAATCTTCATGGTTCTTGATCCTATGATCAGTTTTGAAATCACAGTTTAGCAATGGCATCTATTTACACAAGCAGCTTCTAGATTCATTCATTTCTTTCCTCTTTTGGAGGAAATTTTTTTCCCACTGGGTTTTCTTTCTTTCTCTGCTTTATGAGAGATTGCCTTGTACATGGGTACCTCATCAAGCCTAGATGTCGAGACCCATCCATCTTTGTGTCCACCTAATCTATGCTTAAGAGCTGTAAAATAATGATGTTATTACTTCTTATTTTATTAAGTAATTATACATTTATTTCACACATGGATTTAAGCCACCTTAGTTAGGTATGTGCCGACTTGGAGAGTTGGTCAAACTCATCCAAGTTATGTGTCACCTCCTTCTTGCCACTTGGTGGAGTAAACTCACCACCACCAATGAAGTGTTGAAGTCAACTTCTAATTAAACTCAACCACTTCACCGTATATGTACTCTCATTTATTCATATTTTATTCATTACATTTTATTTTGCCTTCATTCTTGTTTGTTGAATGATACCATCATTTTACAAATTGATCTTGAGATCTCTAATAGTTTCTAATTAGATTATCTTGTTAGTCTTTTATTAGATTCAAATTTTATACATTACAGATTGCTCACTATAGTTCATGTAATGACACATTGTGTAGCATTACTATCTTTGGTGTGAGGTGGAACCAATGTTTTGATATGCATTGATTAGATTTTTTAATAAAATTTTCACTATTGGTACTTGATGTTCTTAGACCAAGAATTTTCATGATTCGTCTACAATTAAGATTTTTCATCATTTCAGTAAATAATTGACATCTTTTGGTTTCACTTATTTTTTCAAAAAATATTTTCCATATTTTATTCACATTTCTTCTACAAGTACATTTGGGAATCTTATCAAGCATTGGTTTTAGAATTTATTCTCATCAATTTCAATCAAAAATTTAGGTTTTTTAAATAAAAATCTAGGAGGTGTTCTAGATGGAAAACTTGAATCATTAGATAAATTTTTCTTATTCAACACTTGATAAATTGGTGTAACATATGTATTCACATTTGATATTCCATCATCATTTGCAATCGATGATTAAGCATTTTCTACAATATCAAATTGAGATGGAAAATATGGCATACCTTCAACTCTCGCATTCAATTTTTTACTTGCACGAAGTTTTGCATTCATTACATTTTCTTCCTCAAATCCTTCTCTCTTGGATACTTCATAATCCAATTCAATTGGCAAAGATGGTTGATCTTCATTTATAGAGTTTAATTTCTTATTTTCATGAGGTTGTCTCATTTGTTCTCTTTTCTTTGCATTCTCAACTTCATGCTCCTCTGGTGTTTGAGTTTTTTATCATTTCCTTGGCATGATATTGAATTCGATATCAATCTAACACAAATGGTCAAAAACACACAAACAATAATTAAAAATTTATCAAATTGAAATATAAAACATGCAATTAGAATTTCTTTGGTCAATGTATGAAAAAAAGATTAGTTAGTTTTATTAATCAAGTATTTCAATTCTTCAAAACATGAAAACAATGGTTTACAATATTAAATTTAATTTTAAAACATGCAATTAGAATATTCTACATTGGTACAAGAACTAAAAGTGACATAATTTTGTCAACTAATGATTGTAGATCTCCAAAACAAACAAAAGTGTGTTTGTATGTCAAAAAAAGCACAGAGTGGGAGAATAAATAGAGAATGTGGGTCCAAAATCATGTGATGTGTGTTTTTGTAGGCCATTGCTCATATTTTTAGGTGATTTGAAACATGACTACATTATAATGTGCTCATGTTATAACACGAGCACATTTTTAGTTCTTTGGAAAATTCCAACCCTAACTATTGGATTTGCCTTAGACATCCAACCCAAAGTGTTGGATCTACCTTTTGAACAACAATTACATGTTTTCAACGAATCATAGAAAATCAACTAAATCTTAAGTGTACTCTTCATCAAGTTTACACATTTCTTAATGTTAATCTAAATAAATGTCAAGATGACTTCAAATTTTTTATTATCTTTATAGCCATGTATTTTTTTCTAAAATCCTAAAACATTAAGGTTTCCATCTTCAATTTTTTTGCTAATGTCTTTTTTTGCAAAAAAACCTATGTATGGTATTTCTGGTGTTATTTTTTACCCATTCATTAAAAATTGAAACAAATTATATTTTTAGATTCTAGACTTTATTCTATACACATTAAAAAAATTGATTTTATATTAGTTTTCAAAAAAATTATGAGGGAGGACACTCAAATTTTTATTTTTCAAGATGTGTCCACTTCAAAAATTCATAAAAATTCATATATTCATTAAAAAACTAGTATAAAAATCAGCCATAAACCATGTGATGTTAGCTGATTTTTCACCAAAGTGATTTGTGAAATACATAAAAAAACTCAACGTTTTAGCAGGGGCACACTAGACACTATGTTATTTTTTCTAACAAAAATAGGATCACTTTGTGTGCTCCCCCTATTTGAACCTCTTAATCTCCACTGTTTTAAAAAAAAGTAGTTTTGAAACTAAATTCCAAACACTATGAATCTTCTTCTTATCACATCTTCTAATTTTGACCATGGTTATCTTCAATTTCACATCCAAGATCAATTTTTACCAATTTAAAAAAAAATGACTTTTGACACCCTTTTGGTCCCCCATTTCCATGCACATATCGACTCATTAACATCGACATGTTGCAAATCCCAAAGCACAAGATACTCACTACATGATTCAAAACATACACATTATTGTTTTTTCAAACTAAATAAAAAAATTAAAAATAAATGTCTTAAGAAAAAATAAGTAAACCTTGAATAGGTGTTGCAAAAATGGATTAAGGAAAATTATAAATATGTGTTATTGAGTAAGATACACTCTTTGACCATTTGAAGTATGTCACCCAGCGAAATGAAATAAAGATAAATGAAAATTGAGCAATAGGTGTGAGGCATGTTGATACTCAAAAATGTTCTCCAACATTCCTACAAAATTATTCTCCAACATTCCTATAGGATAGACAAAAGACTAGACCTAGGGACTAAAAGTTAGTCTAGACTATTGTGACAAAGTTCATAATTAGAGTGTTGGAAATTAGGGGCCAATTAACAAGAGAGGGTAGAGCTTATTCACTTTATGCTCTATAAGACCTATGAGGGTGTTCATGGATGTTTAAAAAGGATAGTTAAAAAGAAATGAAATCAACACAATTTATCGCTGAAAAACCACATAATAGTATAGGATTGCCTTAAAGATTTGTCACATAATAATGACTACACTAGCTTTATGATATAAGACCAAGAAACCTCACTTAAATAGATTGATTAGACTATGTATGCAACCAAAGGTTTAAATAGAGTTCTTACCCCAAAGTTATATGCAACTCAAAATCATACTACATACATGATTTAATAGAAAAAACAATGTGTAACCTTCCTAGAATGTTCCTATCTATAATATTAGAAATTGCATATCTTGCAACTTCCACATTATATGTTGCACTCTCTTAAGTGTTCACTCCCATAGAATGTCTTAGATTACATTTAACCAAAAAGGCTATTCTTAAATATCATCCACTTCAACAGTCAAAGGTCAATTTTGGCCAATAAAGATAGGGCAAATATTTACCACGAAATTTGTTGTGAATGAGGTGTAAAATTTCTATTGAAATGGATGATATTTAAGTAGAGTGCCAAATACATCATCCTTACACCCAATTAAAGTGTACGAGGACAGAAATGACAATGAGTAATGCAGTGAATGAGTCCCTGGAGGTGGAGGGCACGGGTTCGATAGACAGGTTCCATGACAAGATACAGTTGAGCTGTATTTGGTCGCCCGTTGAAGCCGAGAAGCCAAAATAAGCGTCCTCATCAAGGATCTTGGACAGGTCGATGATATGGGAGAGTATGGGATCTCTCGGCCTGGAGTCGGATTCATTTGCGACGTAAACAAGCAGACTCCTGTCATTGCCGTCGTACTGAATCCATGCGTTTATGTTGTAGCCTCCCGTGAGATTGATGTTCTCCCCATCAAGAGACTTGATCAACGTCGAATTGATGCTATTTTCATTGATTGCTACGTGGTTTCCGTCGGGATCATTCGTGCCATCGTTCTTTCTGCTATCGAACTCAACTGCCACCATCTTATTACTTCTGTTTCCGTCGGTGGAGTAATTAAATAACCCCAGCCACTTTCCATGGCTCTCATCAGGTTTATCCTTGTTAGAAGTTAAGAAAAAAGTAAGGCCCTCTCCTGCAGGACCGCCGTCCTGTTGAATGTTCAAAAGGAAGGTAACATTGAACGATGCAACACGAGTCCCGCTCCATATTTTATATGGTGTTTTGTAGATTGCTCTGCCCGACTGATTTTTCATATCTCCCCTCAACTTATTCGCTGTTTCCTGTGTGACCTGCAACGCTCCACCATATACGTTGGAATCCATGAACATGAAGGTTCTCTCATCCTCATCAATGAAACTAGTATAATTGACATTAACTGCTTGCCCCATTACGATACTGCACGTAATTGCGAAAAAGAATACGACGCCAGGGAGGCCCATTTCTAATTCTATGGCTCTGGAACTCTCTTGAATTGCAGTACAACGCCGCTTGAACTAAAGAGAAAGGATAAAAACTTTAGTTTTGGAGAATGCTTCAGCAATATGTGTTCTTCCTTCTTTTATAAAAATCACACATTGTTGTATCCAACAACTTTACTTAAATATCATTTATTTCAATGGTCAAACAATTAATAACTATTTTACATCTCATTCAAAATAAAAATTGTTATTGTTGTATCCAACAACTCTACTTAAATATCATTTATTTCAATGGTCAAACAATTAATAACCATTTTACACCTCATTCAAAATAAAAAGTGTTATCTTTTTATCTTATTTTTATTGGACAAAATTGACGGTTAAACTGGATGATATTTAAAAACAATGCCAACCCAACAATAAAAATGTAGACATTCATCTTTGAAATTTTGATAAAGTTTACCGTGACTTTCTTGGGTTATCAGCAGGCGCGGCAAAAACATAACGTTGTAGAGTGGAACACTCACACGCCTTCGTTGTGAGCTTCTCATGGATATGAAAGTCATGCACGGAGTATGTCAACAAAAAGGAAAATAACAATAATAACAGTGATATTCTGTAATGGCGGGGGTTAATTTCCCTTCCAATATTTTTGTATTTCTTTTTCTTATTGAATTTTCTTCGCATTCAAACTTCAACTTTGAAGCTTTCTCCAGTGCTAAAATAATTTGAGACAAGCTTAGAGAATCTTGGATTTAGCTAAAATTTGTCTTCACTTGTTATCGAAGTGTAAGTAAACTTACTTTACAGGCAAAGATATAAGAGCCGGCTGCCATGGCTTATCAAGTTGCCGAAGGCATCTAGAAGTTCATACAATTTGAGGCATACGAAAAGATTATTACAGAAGCGTATTAATCCTATTCGTATAGATTTTTTTTTTTAAATTTATAAAAATATTAAAAAAGACTTCCAAACATTTTCTTCATAGAAAGCTTCATTTCTTAAAGAAAAATCACATCAGGGTTATGAATCCAAATAGGATCTTGAACAACTTTTTGATGAGGGGTGCTACCCAAACCCCAAGCATTCCATGAAAGAACGATATTTTTTTAGGAATGGTAAAGTGTGAATCTAAAGTATGAATGACCCTAGATTTTGCTAATGCTTCCCAAGTCATCTTCACTTTCTTTTGATCAATTTTTCTCCCCCCTTTGGAGATTTTATCCATACCAATCTTTTTAAGATTTTTGTTGTATTCCCAACAAAATAGGTGTTTTCTTCTTGATACTATCCTTAACACCTTCTTTGACTCCAACATCTAGAATGGTTTTTGGCATGGCACAAGTCGTAGATTCCTCAATTGTAGCAACCATTAAAATAGAAACCATTGTATTCAAATCAATACCTTCCATAGTGGCCACATGACTTCCACCTAACCCCTCATCATGAGTAGGCAACACCTACACATCAGATTGTTTCTAGGCTTCTATTAGTGGGAGCTGGGACAAATCAGGAAGTACTAAGTCCTAATTAGCTAAAGTCTTCTCAATCAAATTAGAATCAAGATCCTCAAAAGTCTCTAAAATATCATATCTATTATTAGGCTACCCCTTTGGAAGATCTTTTATCTAACTCATCCTAGGCCTTCCTCTATTATGGGACCTCACTCAAATAATTACATTTGAGTCAAGCCCTTCTACATGAGCTAGGGCTTTCCTTTTTACATTTGCATTTGCTCTAGCCATGGAGAGCTCTAACTAGGAAGGAGAAACATCAGAGACTTTATTTGGGCAATTTCTTTGAAGATGCTCGTAAGCATAACATACACAACATCTAAAAGGTACAGCGTCATAGTCCAACTATTGAATCCAATGTATGTTTCCTAACCTAATGTCTATAGAATTAGGTAAATGAATATTAAGATCAATCTCCACACAGATACAGGCATAGGTAGCTACCTTTCTCTCCAATGTATGACGAAAAGGGACCAAAGGTTTCCCAAGAACTACCGCAATAGATTGTAGAATATGTGGCCTCCATAACTCCATAGGTAAATGAAGAGGGTACACCCAGATAGGAATTTGAGACAAAAGCTCCTCCACATGATCAAATCCTACATACCAAGGCTTAATGAACAACCCTTCTTGGTTATTAAAATATGGTCCTCCGTCAAATGTCATATTTTAATTTTTCATCCTTGAAAAGCCAAAAAGAAAAAGCCATTTGCCACTAGAATAACCTCCATGTCATCCTCTAGCTGCTAAGTATGATGAGCCCAATTTTCAAGTAAGGGTAAAGTGGCCCTAAAATCCATAAATTTATAAATCAATGCATGCTCTAACAAAGAAAGCACATCATCAATAATGACTTCTAGATTGGTTACCACTGTTACATTGTAAAATGTCCCTCTAGGACTTTTACCTCCTGAGTTTAGTTCTTGGGTTCCTTGTTTTTCATCATGCATGTTTAATTTGACTCCCAAAGAAAAATCCCTTAGAACCCATGTCAAATGGGACTAAGGGGACCCTCTTGAGCTTAATCAAGCCCTAAAATAGGTCCCTAGGCTTGGGTGCTTGTACCCAAGCCTTGCCCTATTTTGTCGAGGCCTAAATTTTAAATGTCAGTAACATTACCATTAAAGGTGTTCCCTGCTGACATCTCAAGCTTGAATTACAAAATTAAAGAGGGAATGCATATATAAGCATGTTTAGGACTTTATTTGCAAACTAGAAGATGATAATGAGATTTTGGCAAACTTATGATTTTAGAGCATTCACGACATTCATTGTGTTATAGAGCAGACTTGTGTTGTTATTGTGTTTGTTATTACAGATTTAGCTTCATCTTCTTGAGAGCTACACCTCCGAGGTGATATCTATTTGTGATTCAATCTATCATTTTTTTTTGCCTCTATCCTGCAAGGACACACACTCTTTATCTAACAATGGTGTTGGAAGGATTGAATGCCATTCTAGGGCTTGACGGAGGAAAGCTCCTAAACACTGTTGGAAATATGTGCCTATGATGTGTTTTCATTGATGTCAATATATCTCTTTGTCAGAGATAGTGAAGACAGTGTAATTTAGTAAAGTAGATTGCTCAACATTTCCAGTGAGATGAATATCAGAGTCTATGAACTCAAGGGTTGTGTAGAGGATTATTTGAAGTTGCTCCAGTTAAGATTTGAGAGGTCCACATGGAGGATTGGTGAAGTTATGGCCATCTGAGTAGAACCAAGTTTTGCAGTTGTTCAAAAGTAACAGAGTGATAAGAATTTGGTCCAGATTGCTCCGCATTGGAATATTATGTTCTGCAGTTCTAGAGGTATGTTTGGGATGTTGGTGTGTATCCTCAACTCAAGTGGTTCATGGTTTGGAGGTCTATAAGCAATCTTTGTAGTGTGACAGTCATGACAGTTAATGTTCTTAAGTTCCCAGATGAAGATGCAAGTGTTTCTGGTGATTTGAGGTGGTGTGGTTGTTCTTGTTGATTTCGTTGTACTTGTGGTGGTCTCTGGATCGTGTACCTATTGTGTTGGTGGTCCACATTGAGGATTGAGCTCATGGTTGAAGATTTCCCCTTAGGTGTTGCTATTCTTTCCAATCTTGGTCGACTGGATGCTTGGTGTGCATTGCGGATGATCTAAGAAGAGTTCTATGGAGCGTGGCATGTTGTTCGAGAAAGATTTGAGTCCCAGCTACGTTTGGCTGACAGTGTAATGGTTTGCATGTAGCATTTAAGTCTTGTGATTGTAATTGCTTATAATGCCTATCTTGGAGAATCTTCCAAATAGATGATTGTAAGGTTGACTTTGATGTTCATTCCAAAGTCAGTGTCATGTATAAATAAGTGTTATGAAATCATGGAAATGTGGGAATGTGAGAGAAGATGTGAAGGTAGCAGAGAAGTGTTTGGGGCCAAAGTAGAGGTGTTGTGAGCTTCAATGGAACTGAACCTTGCATGAAGAAGATGTTGTTTCTCAGTTCAACCTTTCAGTGTTAACCATCTAAATGTTCTTGTAGGTAATGAGCCTCCTTTGAGCAGTGAGCTCTAGGCAGTGCGTCTGAAGGAAGGTGCCTTCCCCTTTTCTATTCTTTTAATAGAGAATAAATCTTGTGAGTTAACCCCCACCTGGTTTTTCCCTTAACTGGGTTTCTACATAAAAATCCTGGTGTTATGTGTGTTGATTGTGTTTCTGCTCATGTGTTGTTGATTCATGCTTTCATGGTTATATCATTAATCTGTTAATAAGTGTTAAAGAAGATTAAATGCAGCAAACGATAAGTTTTTATGACAATTGATTCACCCCCCTCTCAGTTGTCTGCCCTAATTTCAACATTTGGTATCAGAGCGAGGTTCCTCTAAAAGATGCTTGACCACTTGAGGAGATCTAGGATGTCAACTTACAAAAAGGACAGTCTGATATTTGATGGAACAAATTACTCTCTTTGGAAGAATCTCATGAAGTGTCATTTGCAATGCATGGGTGATAATTATTGGTTGATAACTAAGAATGAGTATACTCCTCCGAAGAATGGTCCTACAACTCCAAATGAAATCAAAGAAGTTGAATACAACATTCAGGCTAAAGAAGAATTGTTGAGTGCCTTGACTAATACAGAAATGAAAAATGTCTTGGAATTGCAAACTGCTCATGAAATCTGGGAGAAGTTGGAAACTCTATATGAAGGTGATGCATATGTCAAATGTGTTAAGCTATAGAGCTTGAAGGGTAGATATGAAAGTTTGAGGATGAGTGAAGATGAAAACATCACTTCCTACATGTAGAAGGTGAATGAACTTGTGTGTAGTATCAGGTGTGCTAGTGGAAAACTAGAAGAATTAGAGATTGTTGGCGAGGTGCTGAGATCCTCACCTACTTTATACAAGCACAGAGTTGCTGCTATTGTGGAGATCAAGACTATGACAAATGTTACAAGGGATCAATTGGTTGGCAAGCTTTCAGCATTTGAAATGAGTGCGTTTGGTGATTCTCTTCCTAAATCAGAATCTACATTTAAAGCTAGTGTTTTCAGAAAGCAAAGATTTGGTCCAGATGAAAGCTCTTCAAGAAGACTAACTAGATATGAGAAGGCAAGGAAGGAACTTGAAAAAGATGAAACTGAGCTTGAAGAAATTGAAGCCCTTATTGCCAAAAGATTACTAAGAGGATCCAGTAAGTATGAAGGAAAGTTGCCTTTCAAATGTTTTGCTTGCAATAAGATTGGTCATTTTCCTTCAAGATGTCTGGAGAGGGTTTCAAAGTCAAACTCTAATAGACCTAGGGTTCAGAAGAAATGCTACTATATCCAAGAAGTTGATGATGAAGGAGTCACAGATGAAGAATTTGATATGGGAAGTACCTCTAGAAATGAATGGGTGTTCATTGCTATCAAAGAAGAAGATTCGGTGCCTACTGAATTTGCTAGTTGCATGAATGTAGAAAGTGCCTTGGCTACTCAAGTTGAAGAAAAGGGTGAATGGGTGATTGACAGTGGATGTCTCATCATATGATAGGTAATAAAAGTAAGTTTGTAAGTATGGAAAGATATGAAGGTGGAATTGTGAAGTTTGGAGACAATTCAGCTGGTAGAATCCATGGTAGAGGATCCATCTCTCTTGATGGTAAGCATAACACTAATGATGTTTTGTATGTTGAAGGGTTGAAGCATAATCTTCTCAGTGTTGGACAGTTGGTTGACAAAGGGTATGATCTCTGATTTAAGGATGGAAAATGCAGAATCTTGGAAAGCTCTGGAACTAAGATTGCATTTGGTACATAGACTAGAGGTAATATCTTTCATTTAAGTGGTATTGGTAAGAGTTGTTTGATTGCTTAGATTGATCAGAGTTGGTTATGGCATAGGAGAATGTGTCATGTAAACTTTGATAACATTGTCAAGATAAGTACTACTCAGACTATAAGAGATCTTCCAAAGCTTGTGAAACCTGCTAATAGTATGTGTAAGGAATGTTAGTTGGGAAAAAAGAATAGAGCTACATTAAAAAAAGAACAATTTTCAAGTGGATTGTTGGAACTTGTGCACACTAATTTGTGTGGTCCTACTAGAGTTAGGAGTTTGCAAGGAGACAGATATTTTATGTTGTTGATTAATGATTACTCCCGGATGATGTGGGTCACTTCTTGAAAGAGAAATGAGAGGTTCTTGATAGATTCAAGGTGTTCAAGGCTAAGGTGGAGAATGAGATTGGTGTGAAGATAAAGTGTGTGAGATCTGACAGAGGTGGAGAGTTTACCTCCGATGAGTTTAATGCATTTTGTGAAAAGCATGGAATAAGAAGATAGTTATCTGCTCCTAGGACTCCTCAGTAGAATGGAGTTGTGGAAAGGAAGAACCAGACTATTCAAGAGGCTTCTAGAACCATGATGATGGAGAAAAATGTTCCACATATCTATTGGAGAGAGGCTATAAGTACTGCTGTCTACACTCTTAACCAGGTGCAGATCAAAGGTAATACTGGTAAAACACCTTAGGAAATGTGGTTTGGTAATGCTCCTACTATGAAATACTTCAGAGTTTTTGGTAGTAAATGCTATATCAAAAGAGATGAAGATCTAGGCAAGTTTGATGTAAGATGTGATGAAGGAATATTTCTGGGATATTCTAACCAAAGTAAGGCATACCAATGCTTTAATAAGAAATTGAAAAGGATTGTTGAAATTGCTAATATCAAGGATGATGAAAGCAAGGAGAGACCTTCCATGTCTTGTGGATATGAATCAGATGATCAAAATGAAAGTCCAAATAAAGGAAAGCAAGTTCAAACTCAAACTCAAATTCATATTACTCTGGAGAATCTAGTGACTCAAGAAGCTAGTGCAAATGTTGAGGAACAAGCTCAAGAATCAGAAGTTCAAGAAAATCCCAAAACTCCCAAGTATGTAAGGTTGAATCATTCTGAAGGTCAGATCACAGGAGATAAAAATAAAGGTGTTAAAAATAGAAGAAAAATTGTTGAAGAACAAGACGAGTATTGTTTGATTTCAAAGATTGAACCAAAATCAATAAATGAAGCTTGTAATGATGAAAGTTGGGTAAAAGCAATGGAAGAAGAATTAATACAAATTGAAAAGAATCATACTTGGGATCTTTCTCCTAGACCTAAAAATAAAAATGTAATTGGAACTAAATGGGTCTTCTGGAACAAATTGAATGAAGATGGTGAAGTTGTGAGAAATAAAGCAAGATTGGTGTGCAAAGGATATTCTCAGGTAGAGGGAAATGATTTTGAAGAAACTTTTGCTTCAGTTCCTAGAATTGAAGCAGTTAGATTATTTCTTGCCTTTGCTACTTACAAAGATTTCAAAGTTTACTAGATGGATGTCAAGTCAATATTCCTAAATGGAGAATTGGAAGAAGTCTACATTGAGCAACCAGAAGGATTCCAGTTGTCTGATCAAGGAGATATGGTCTACAGATTGAGGAAAGCATTGTATGGACTTAAACAAGCCCCAAGAGCCTAGTATGCAAGATTAGATAAGTATCTTCTAAAGTTAAGTTTTAGAAAAGGCACAGCTGACAGTAATCTTTATCTCAAAATTGATCATGAACACATCCTGATTATTGAGGTATTTGTTGATGATATCATCTTTGGTGGAAATGAGAGCATGTGTAAAATATTTGCTAATCAAATTTAAAGTGAATTTGAGATGTCCATGTTTGGTGAAATAAATTTCTTCTTGGGTCTGCAAATCACTCAGTCAGATAAGGGCATCTTCGTATCTCAGTCTAAGTATGTGAAAGAGTTGTTGAAAAAGTTTGGAATGGAGGATTCAAAACTAGTGAGTACTCCTATGATAACTAAATGCAAGTTGAGTAATGATGATGATTTCCCTAAGGCAGATCAGAAAAGGTATAGATCAATGATTGGAGGACCGGTTTATCTAGTTCAAACTAGACCTAATATTATGAATGCAGTTGGGCTTGTTGCTAGATTTCAACCTGATCCTAGAGAATCTCATGTTGTAGCAGTCAAAAGAATTTTCACATATCTAAAGGTAACAACTGATTATGGCTTATGGTATCCTAAGAATGATGATTTCACTCTTCATGCATATACAGATGTTGATTGGGCAGGAGATGTGGATGATAGGAATAGTACTAGTGGTGGTGCATTTTTCTTGGGAAAGAGGTTGGTTTCTTGGTTGAGCAAAAACTAGGAGGCAATATCTCTATCTACTGCAGAGGCAAAGTATATAGCAGCAACAAGTAATTGTACTCAAGTTTTGTGGATGAAGCAAATGTTGAAGGATTTCAGAATTATGTTTGAAGAGCCTGTTACAATCTTCTGTGATAATTCAAGTGCAATAAACATCTTAAAGAATCCCATGTTGCATTCAAAGACAAAGAACCTATCCATCAAGTTTCACTTTTTGAGGGAGAAGGTAAATGAGAATGAAGTCAGATTGGAGTTTGTTTCATCAAAGGATTAGATTGCGGATATATTCAATAAGCCTCTACATAAGGATACTTTTGAGTATCTCAAGGTGAAGCTAGGGGTTGTTACCCCTCCTATTGAGAACTAAGGTGCACTAGTGTGCATCAGTCCAGTGGAACTCACAATCATATCTTGTGATCCGGATTGGTGTTAAGGGGATGCTACTCAGGGGGAGTAGTTGTTGACTTACCCTTAGTTGTTTTCCCTAATGACCAAACCACAACTTGGTACATGTGGCTCACTCATTCATTTCACGACTCATTCCATTGAGAGTTTCCTTGAGATGGTTTCCTAATAGGCGGATTGGTCTTTGGTAGTATGACATTATGATAACAAGTATATATATATATATATATATATATATATATATATATATATATATATATATATATATATATATATATTGATATTTCAGTTTGGCACCTCATGTGCATTCATGTTCAGTTTGGCACAACTATTTAATATCATGAGCATTGTGGTAAAGGCATTCAAAGATATGTAATATCCAATGAGAACTAAGGCATGCAATTTTTATGTTATGTTGATTCAAAGTGTTGATCACGGTATATTATTTATTTTGATCTCCTAACGGGTATATCAAATGTTGCAAAGGTTACAAAGTTGTTTTTATTGGCATGCTTTAGTGTTTTTACCTCCTAAACAGGTTAATGCAAAGTTTGGCAAAAAAAAATGAATGTTTTTTCACCAGATCTTTGAGACTTATCGAGGGCACCAATTGCTCACACATTTTCTAGAAAAAGTTAGGGTTAATCACTCATTTTGCATATTCTTTGTTTGGTCTTTAGCGGCAGAAAGTAGGGTTTCACATGGAAAAAACATCATGAGGTTTCATGGAACTCTGGTTGAGTATCTCAGATTGGGATCCTATTGATTCAATGCTGGTAATCATTGAGGTTGGGTTGAGAATCTTCAAAAGTCATTGTATTGTTGATGTGACAAAGCTCAGCTACTGTGGTAAACATCTTATTTGTTCTCTCTTCTTCGGCAAGTATTCTCTGAGTCTTCAAAGATTGTTTAATGGGTTTCTCCTCTTCTCATCAATGGTGCCTAGGGTTTTGATTTTCACATTTTATCTTTGTTATTACTAGTTAAGGGTTTCTATATCTAAAGTTTTTGCATTCGATAAAAATGGCATGTTAAGGTTTTTAACTCTGTGGGTCTTCGAAGATATAAAGGAAAGTTTCTATTTTTATTTTTGTGTGTTTAATGAATACCCACAAAAGTTGTGTTTGGGGTTTCAAATTGAAAACATCTCTTCTGTTGAGGGTTTCTCTAATAGTTTTGTTACTGTGGTGAATAACTTCTTCTATGAATAAAGGTAGATTTTCATATGTATTCAGGCCGAAATTGTTAGCTGTGTAAAAGGTTTTTTCTTTTATGGGCATTTGAGATTCTGGTACAGACAGTTATAATAGTTAAAACTTTTTGTTGATAGTGGTTACTTGTTCAGTTATACTCGGGTATTGTTTAACAAGGAAAGATGTTGAATATTATAGTATGATTTAGGAAGCAATTCTAGTTGTAAGCTACCAATCAGTTTCAGTTTACAGTTATGACTCTCTAATTGATTGTAGAGAGAAAGAATGACTTGGACATAATGTAATACATTGTGTATATAAAACCTGATATAATATGAATGATGAGTGTGCAAGTGTGTGTACATATGTTTTTGATGTTATATCAATCTGGTGCAAAGAGAAATAAAGTATCCCTCTGTATGTGATTACTTGATTCATTTTAATGATTGCTATATGCTAGTGAGGCAATGTTGTAAGCTAGTGAGGCCTGTAATTAGTGAGATTCTCTTAATAAGCTAGTGAGGCAATTTTTCGAGTGGTTTTCTGCCCCAAAGAGTTTCCACTCAGGACAAAATTGTGTTATTGTCTTATTACTTGGTATGTGCTTAATTTGCTTCGATGTTTCTCATTTTAGTTTTATGATTGCATTTAGTTCATGAATGTTTTAATCATTGAAATATTGGAAGCATATGTTTGTTTAAATCTTTGATAAAGGTAAAATTGCCTTAGGCACTAATTCACCCCCCCTCTAAGTGTCCACACCACTCTAACAAGTGGTATCAAAGCCAAACCCTTCTCTCAAAGGTTTAATCAGCCTAAGGGTTTGCTGGCATAGTGGTTATCACATCTTTCCAAGATGGCCTCTCTACATCCAAAGCACTATTATTTGATGGTATAGATTCTACTTTCTGGAAATATAGAATGACTCGTCATATCAAGTCTTTAGGATATGATGTCTGGGATGCCATTGAAATTGGTTGTACTATTACAGGGAAACCATCTAATGCTGATGAAAAAAAGGCCCTTGATTGTGACTCGAAAGCTACTAGTGCTATTTGTTGTGGCTTGTCAAATGAGGTTTTAAATAAAGTTATGGAATGTGATACAACTAAAGCTATTTGGGATAAGATGTCAAATATTTATAAAGGAGATGAGAGTATAAAAGAAGCCAAGTTACAAGATCTTAGAGAAAGATTTGAAAGAATAAGGATGAAAGATGATGAAAAAGTAGTTGAATATCTTTAGAGAGTTCAGGAAACTATGAACAACATTAGAGGTCTAGGAGAGAAATTAGATGAGGTAATTGTAGTAAAGAAGATTTTAAGAACCCTAACCCCCAAATATGATTCCAAAACCTCTGTGATTGAAGAAAAAGACTTGAAGACAATAACTGTTGATACTCTTTATGGGGTTTTTACTGCATATGAAATGAGAATGGAAAATGAAAACTCGAACAAGGAAGCAACCTTTAAAACTATAAAAAAGGAGGCTAAAACAAGTCATGAAATGCAAAATGTCAATGAAGATGAATCTATCTTTGTTAGTAAACTTAGAAGGGGTTTAGGAAAATATAAAGGGAAACTTCCTTTTAAATGCTTTAATTGTGGGAAAATAGGGCATTATGTAGCAAAATGTCCAAATATGGATCTTGATAGTGAACAATAGAATAACAAAAAATAATTTAAGAAAAAGCCATTCTGTTTCAAAAAGAACTCTTTCAAAAAGAAGAAAAGCATAATTGCTGATATAACTGACAGTTCTTTAGAAGATTCTTCTGAAGAAGTTGATCAAACACTTCTCATGGTAGCAATCACTACCGTTATAGAAGTAGAACAAATGGACCAATCTAAAAATGAAATAGATTTGGAAGGAGAACTAAGATGTGCCTTTGAAGAAGTCAAAAGGCTTAAGAAAGAAAATCTGATGCAAAATAAACTAATCATTGAGCAAGAAAAACAAATTGCTGATCTGAAAATAAACCTTGAAGAGAACAAAAAAATACTTTCAGACACTCAACAACAATTAAATATTAAAGATAAATAGTGTTGTTCTCAAGAAGCTGAGATAGTGAATCTTAGAAAAGAACTTGAGATGTGCAACAGTAGTAACAAACTTGCTGATATGTTAGGTAAGCAAAAAGAGTACAATGACATGACTGGCCTAGGTTTTATAAAGGGTCAATCTTCAAACAGCAATCAAATCAAAAATAAATTCTCTTTCAAATTTTCTAGTTATTACTTTCATTGTCATCAATATGGGCATAGAGCAAACAATTGTAAGTATGTTTCAAGAAAACAAACAAATGTATTGAATGGAAAACATTTTAATTTCTTAAACAATTTAAAGTGTTTTCATTGTAATAAACTTGGACACATAGCTAAGTTTTGCAAATCTGAAATTGATTCACTTCCAAAACAATCTAGAATGAAATGGGTTCCAAAAATCAGCAAGAAAGCTAATGCCATGATAGTTGAAGTTGCCTTCCATGCTAAAAGAAATGATATTTGGGTAATTGATAGTGGTTTTTCCCATCATATGACTAGGGATAGAAGCAAATTTACATCATTTGAAAGTTGTTCAGGAGGATTGGTGAAGTTTGGTGATGATTATTATGTACAAATCACTGGTAAGGTACTGTTCTTTTGGAAGATAATACTCCTTTAGAAGATGTCTATTTTGTAGAAGGATTAACTCACAATTTGTTAAGTGTGAGTCAAATTTGTGATAGTGGCTATGATGTGGTATTTACTTCACAAGGTTGCAAGATTCTCAAAATTTTAGGGCAAATTATTGCTTCTGGTTTAAGAACAAAAGGTAATATATACAATTTGCATGGATCTACAAATGACAGGAGAAATAATGTATGTTTCATGAGTCAAATAGAGGAAGGTAAACTCTGGCACAGAAGGTTAGGGCATTGTAATTTTGACAACTTAGTCAAAATCAGCATAAACAAAAATGTTAGAAACATGCCTATTATATCTAAATGTATTAGTATTATTTGCAAAGAATGTCAGCAAGGCAAACAAACAAGAGTTGTTTACAAAATTAAAGAATATTTCTCTATAGAACTTCTTTAATTAGTTCATAATGATTCGTGTGGTCTAACTAGAACTAGGCCATTAAATGGAGAAAGATACTTTATGCTATTTATTGATGATTATTCAAGAATGACTTGGGTTACCTTTCTTTAACACAAATCTAAAGCCTTAGATAGATTTAAAATTTTCAAAAGAATGGTAGAAAGAGAAATAGATCTAAAACTAAAATGTCTAAGATCTGATCATGGTGGTGAATATACCTCTACTACCTTCTTGGAATACTGTGAAAAAT
Organism: Cunninghamia lanceolata; assembly: GCA_027924645.1. Lineage (NCBI taxonomy): Eukaryota > Viridiplantae > Streptophyta > Pinopsida > Cupressales > Cupressaceae > Cunninghamia > Cunninghamia lanceolata. The sequence goes on from BSBN01000593.1 coordinate 1,865,940, forward strand.
ATGGTATAAAAAGACAATATGCAGCCCCTAGGACACCTCAACAGAATGGGGTGGCTAAAAGGAAAATCCAGATAGTAAAGGAGATTGGCTAGGACCATGCTTCATGATTCAAGTTTGTCCAATGCTTTTTGAAAAGAAGCTGTTCATATAGTAGTTTACATTTTGAATAGGATGCAATTAAGGGTGAGAACCAAGTATACACCTTATGAACTTTGGCATAGTAAATCTGCAAATGTCTCTTATTTCAAAATCTTTGGCAGTAAGTGCTATATCAAAAGAGAGGAAGGTAATCTAGGAAGTTTTGAATCATGTTGTGATGAAGGAATATTTCTAGGTTATTCTACTCATATCAAAGCATACAAATGCTATAATAAAAGATTAAGAAGGATTATTGAAATCTCTAATGTCAAAGTTGTTGAGAATTTGCAGCAGGTTGAAAATCAGCCTTATTATTAGCCAATAGAAGAAAATGTTCAGGATGAAACTAGCATAAAAGAAGGAACCAAAAATCTAAAGAAGATTCAGATCCTGGAGTGTCTTAAGAGCCACCAGTAAGTCCTAAAACCACTTACAAATCTATATATACTCCTAAGAGATTGTTACAAAATAATCAACCAAATGAACACATAATTGGTTATTTAGATTCAAGAATTTAAACTAGAAGGAAAACTGCCCAAGCAAATAATCAGGTTCATATATGTTTAGTATCTTGGTTAGAGCCTAAAACATATATAGAGGCTAGTCAAGATGATCTATGGGTTCAAGCTATGCAAGAGGAAATAGCTCAAATAGAAAAGAATAAAAGTTGGGAACCTATCCCAAGACCTAAAGACAAAAATATTATTGGGGCTAAATGAGTGTTCTGGGATAAACTTGATGAAAAAGGAAATGTTGTTAGAAATAAGGCTAGACTGGTCTGTAAAGGATATTCACAGGTAGAGGGCATAGATTTTGATGAGACCTTTGCTCTTGTGGCTAGATTAGAAGCCATCAAAATGTTTCTTGCTTTCTCTGTGTATACAAATTTTAAAATCTATCAAATGGATGTCAAAACTGCCTTTTTAAATGGTGATCTTGAGGAGGAAGTGTACATGGAATAGTCAGAGGGTTTTATCTGTCCAGGAAAATAAAATCATGTATACAAATTGAAAAAGGCTTTTTATGGTCTAAAACAAGCTCCTAGAGCTTGGTACTCAGATAATTTTTTGCAAAGTCAAGGATTTACTAAAGGAGGTGCAGACATTAATCTATTTTTTATCACTAAAAATGACAATATTTTGATTGTGGTGGTCTATGTTGGTGATATTATTTTTTGTAGTAATGATGATCAGTTGTCACATTCATTTCATAATGTTATGAAAAAGGAGTTTGAAATGTCTATGATAGGGGAACTTTCATTCTTTTTAGGATTACAAGTTTCTCAACTTCTAAAAGGTATTTTTATTTCTCAAACCAAATATGCCAAAGAAATGTTGGCAAAATTTCAAATGGATGGCAGCAAACCTATTGGTACACCAATGGAAACTAGTTATAAACTTGGAAAGGATGAAGACTCACCTTGTGTAGAACAAGCTCTATACAAATCTATGATTGGTAGTTTTCTTTACTTGACAGCATCTAGACCAGATATAATGCAAGTTGTCTATTTGGAAGCAAGGTATCAAAGTGCACCAAGACAAACTCATTTGAATGTTGTTAAACAAATTCTTAGATATGTTAATGGAACTATTGATTATGGACTATGGTATCCAAGGCATAACAATTTCACTTTGCTTGCTTATGCTAATGCTAACTGGGCTAGTTGTCTTGATGACTGAAAGAGTACTTCTGGTGTAGCATATTTCTTGGGTTGTAGGCTTGTTGCTTGGCAAAGTAAAAAATAGGAATCTATCTCATTGTCCACAATTGAGGCAGAATACATTGCAGTAGCTGCTTGCTACACTCAAATCTTATGGATGACACAAACTTTATGGGATATTCAAGTAGAGGTGACTAAACCTGTTCCTATTTTCTGTGACAACACAAGTGCCATTAATATCTCTAAAAATCTTGTTATGCATTCCCGTACTAAACACATTGCCATTAAATATCATTTTATCAAAGAGAAAGTGCTTGCTAATGATGTTACTATTGAATATGTCTCCACAAAAGATCAGATAGCTAATATTTTTACTAAGCCTTTGCCAAAAGACAGATTTGAATATCTGAGGGATAGACTTAGAGTCCTCCCAACTTTCACTTCAGTGATTTTTTTTAAGCATGATTTTAGGGGGAGTGTATTGCATATTTTTGATCCCTAAAGGTTTTTAGTATCTTATAACAGTTGGCTTGATTTCTGATTAATGATTGGCATTATTTGATAGTCCCCTCAGTTGTTGTCTACTACACGCTTATCATGCTAACCTTTCAGTCTTTGTTTCAGTTGCTCAACTTGGTGCTTCATCATGAGACTCTCTTGGTATGCTTCTACATTTTTTGCTTATATTTCACATTTTAGGCTTTATGTATGTTCCAGACATTTGTATACATTCACTCCCTTTGCCCTGATGTCAAAAAGGGGGAGAGGAAGTTGTGTTTTGCCCATCATGGACAAAGGGGAAGTTTGTTGACTTACCCTTAGTTGTTGTCCCTGATGACCAAACCACAACTTGGTACATGTGGCTCACTCATTCATTTCATGACTCATTCTATTGAGAGTTTCCTTCAGATGGTTTCCTAACAGGCAGATTGGTCTTTGGCACTTTGGTCTTTGGTACTATGACATTATGATAACAAGTATATATATATTGATATTTTAGTTTGGCACCTAATGTGTGTTCATGTTCAGTTTGGCACAACTATTTAATATCATGAGCATTGTGGTAAAGGCATTCAAAGATATGTAATATCCTATGAGAACTAAGGCATGCAAATTTTATGTTATGTTGATTCAAAGTGTTGACCACGGTATATTATTTATTTTGATCTCCTAACAGGTATATCAAATGTTTCAAAGGTTACAAAGTTGTTTTTATCAACATGTTTTAGTGTTTTTACCTCCCAAACAGGTTAATGCAGAGTTTGGCAAGACAAAAATGAATGATTTTGCACCGGATCTTTGAGACTTACTGAGAGTACTAGTTGCTCAGACATTTTCTGGCAAAAGTTAGGGTTAAGCACCCATTTTGCATATTCTTTGTTTGGTCTTCAGCGACAGAAAGTAGGGTTTCACATGGCAAAAACATCATGAGGTTTCATGGAACTTTGGTTGAGTATCTCCAATTGGGATCCTATTGATTCAATGCTGGTAATCATGTAGGTTGGATTGAGAATCTTCAATAGTCATTGTATTGTTGATGTGACAAAGCTCAGCTACTATGGTAAACATCTTATTTGTTCTCTCTTCTTCAGCAAGTATTCTTTGAGTCTTCAAAGATTGTTTAAAGGGTTTCTCCTCTTCTCATCAATGGTGCCTAGAGTTTCAATTTTCACATTTTATCTTTTTTATTACTGGTCAAGGGTTTCTATATCTGAAGTTTTTGCATTCGATAAAAATGGCATGGTAAGGTTTTTAACTCTGTGGGTCTTCGAAGATAGAAAAGAACATTTTTTTGTGTGTTGAATGGATACCCACAAAAGTTGTATTTGGGGTTTTAAATTGAAAACATCTCTTCTATCGAGGGTTTCTCTAATAGTTTTGTTACTATGGTGAATAACTTCTTCTATGGATAAAGGCAGATTTTCATATGTATTTAAGCAAAAAATGTTAACTGTGTAAAAGGTTTTTTCTTTTATGGGCATTTGAGATTCTAGTACAGATAGTTATGATAGTTGAAACTTTCAGTTGATAGTGGTTACTTGTTCAGTTATACTCAGGTATTGTTTAACAAGGAAAGATGTTGAATATTATAGTATGATTTAGGAAGTAGTTCTAGTTGTAAACCACCAATCAGTTTCAGTTTACAATTATGACTCTCTAACTATCTATAGAGAGAAAGAATGATTTGGATAGAATGTAATACATTGTGTATATAAAACCTGATATAATATGAATGATGAATGTGCAAGTGTATGTACATGCATTGTTGATGTTATATCAGTCTGGTGCAAAAAGAAATAGAGTATCCCTCTATATGTGATTACTTGATTCATTATAATGATTTTTATATGCCAGTGAGGCAATGTTGTAAGCCAGTGAGCCTATAATCAGTGAGATTCTCTTAATAAGCCGGTTTTATGTACTACAGGGTTTCCACTTAGGACAAAATTGTGTTATTGTCTTATTACTTGGTATGTGCTTAATTTACTTGGATCTTTCTCATTTCCATTTTATGATTGCATTCAATTCATGAATGTTTTAATCATTGAAATATTGGAAGCATATGTTTGATTAAATCTTTGATAAAAGTAAAATTGACTTAGATATTGATTCACCCCCCCTCTCAGTGGCCACACCACTCTAACATTAGTCAATATGTTAATAAGAAAAAAAAAATTGTTAGAGATGATTGCAAATATGTGCCCTTTGCCACTGATGTCGAAGGGGAGAGAAGTCATGTGAAAAACTCGAAAGTAAGTAGTTGCTGCTGAAAGGGGGAGCAGTGAAGAAAGTGGTTGCAAGTGTGATAAGAGAAAGGGGGAGAAGTTCTTGTCTTGATGGTTGAATCAGTTTTTTACATCATATGTTGACATCAATGACAAAGGGGGAGATTGTTGCAAATATGTGCCTATGATATGTTGTCATTGATGTCAACATATCTCTTTGTCAGAGACAGTGAAGACAATGCAGTTTAGTAAAGTAGATTGCTCAGCATTTCTAGTGAGACAAAGATCAGAGTCTATGGATTAAAGGGTTGTGTAGAGGATTGTCAGAAGTTTCTCTAGTTAAGATTTGAGTGGTCTGCATGGAGGATTGGTGAAGTTATGGCCATTTGAGTAGAATCGGGTTTTGTAGTTGTTTAGAAGTAACAAAATGACAAGAATTTCGTCCGGATTGCTCCGCATTGGAATATTATGGTCTTTGGTTCTAGAGGTATGTTTGGGATGTTGGTGTGTATCCTCAACTCAAGTGGTTCATAGTTTGGAGATCTGCAAGCAATCTTTCTAGTGTGACAGTCATGATAGTTAGAGTTCTTAAGTTTTCAGATGAAGATGCAAGTGTTTTTGGTGATTTAAGGTGGTGCAGTTGTTCTTGTTGATTTCATTGTGCTTTTGGTGGTCTCTAGATCATGTAACTATTGTGTTGGTGCTTCGTGTTGAGAATTGAGCTCGTTGTTGAAGATTTCTCCTTGGGTGTTGTTGTTCTTTCCAGTCTTGGCTAACCGAATGCTTGGTACATGTTGTGGATGATCTAAGAAGAGTTCTATGGAGTGTGGCATGTTGTTCGAGGAAGATTTGAGTCCCATCTATGTTTGGCTAACAATGTAATGGTTCGTATGTAGCATTTTAAGTCTTGTGATTGTAATTGCTTGTAATGCCTATCTTGAAGAATGTTCTAGATAAATAATTGTAAGGTTGACTTTGAGGTTCATTCCAAAGTCGATGTCATGTATAAATAAGTGTTATGAAGTTGTGGAAATGTGGGAATGTGAGTGAAGATGCGGAGGTAGAGATGAAGTGTTTGGGTATAGAGCAAAGGTGTTGTGAGCTTCAATGGAACTAAACCTTGCATAAAAAAGATGTTTCTCAGTTCAACCTTTCAGTGTTAACCATGTGAATATTCTTGTAGGCAGTGAGCCTCCTTTGAGCAGTGAGCTCTGGGAAGTGCACCTGAAGGTAGGTGCCTTCCCATTTTCTAATCTTTTAATAGAGAATAAATCTTGTGGGTTAACCCCCACCATGGTTTTTCCCTTAACCAAGTTTCCAAGTAAAAATGCTGGTGTTATGTGTGCTGATTGTGTTTCTACTCATGTGTTGTTAATTCATGCTTTAATGGTTATATCATTAATCTATTAATAAGTATTAAAGAAGATTAAATGTGGCAAAAGATAGTTTTGATGACAACTGATTCACCCCCCCACCTCAATTGTCTACCCTAATTTCAACAAACACCACAATCCACCAACCCTTCTCTTGTGATTGTAGGTGACAGGTGTCAAATTCTATGGAGTGGAGTTGCATATAAGTGTTGCAAAGCATAAGGATCTCGAATCTAAATGAAAAAGTAGAAAACAACACTACAAGGACTTGGGTGCTAATCGAATTACCCTCCAGGTTTGTAGAGTCAGAAATCCCTAAAAGAATGATAATTAGTAGTAGAAAAGGTCTAGAATCCCTCAATAAAAATACCACCTTGGGCTTGGGCATGATTCTCTTTTCCCAATCCTTGAAAGAATGATAATTAGTAGCAGAAAAGGTCCAGAATCCCTCAACAAAAATACCACCTTGGGCTTGGGCATGAGTCCCTTTCTCCCTGACTTTTCAAGATTCCAAACTTTGAAATATGGTTTGTATCTAATCTTCATTTAGAATATCTGTGTGAAAGCATTTGTTAGAATTCGTCTATTTATTCACATTTTTACATAATTAGGGTTTTGAGCGTAATTGGGCTTAAATTAACACATTAATCATTGATTTCCACATTTCCCTAGCATTACAAGTGAAAACCAACTTGTAGATGAATCCTCTTGTAGAATTTGTGATTCAACTCAGTTAAATGTCCTTGAATGTGTGTAGTAAAAGGAGGATCTAGCTAAACCATCTACTAATCCCATCTTCTCCCCTTTTCTACATTGCATTTTGGTGAACCCAAAATTTTTAGAACATTGCATCTTGCTAACTGTTACACATTAGATTTGCATTCATACATATCATTTACATCATTTTACATTCATAAATCTTGCAAAACTTTGAAAATTTTTAAAAATTTTGAAAAAAAATTGCATCCTACACTTGCATTAGGGCATAGTTTGCATCAATTTCATTGCATTTCATCTAATCTCTAATTTTTACATCAGATTTGATATAAATTTTATAAACTCATCATCCTACAATCCTTCACATTGCATTTTCACACTAAAATTGCTAGGGTTTACTTGAAATTTTAGATTTTTCTCATAACCTAGTGATTTCAAAACCTAGGGTTTATAGTTAAAATCTTGTTTCAGATTTTACTACTCATCTTTGACACTCATTAAAATATGATTTTTGATTGTAGTGTCTCATTATTGTGTGTCTTTGCATTTACATCTCAAATTTTGCATTTACACAAAGTTAATTTCAACAAAAACTAGTGTATTCACTCATTTCTCCTTAAAATTGCACTTGCATTGAGCATTGTAGGATTTTGACATCATTTTCAGATCTGATCTGAGATATTTCATATCTTAAATCTGATTAGACTTCATTCATACATCATTTTACATATTTCCATGCCTTAATTTCACTATTAGGGTTTTAAAAAAAATTCTTGCATTTTCACTAGATTTTGACACATCGTTCATCTAGATTTGCATGATAGGTGTGTTGTGAAAGATTTTTCTACATTATTGGACTGATAATAAGGTTTTATTTTTCTTCCCCTCACCAATTTCATTGCTACACTACATATCTTAGGAATTTGCATTGGAAAAAGTGAAAAAAAAAGTGGACATTGTAGGTACATAAACAAGCATAAATTGGTATTGTTTTATTGTATTCAATATAAATACATAAAATAATCAATTGGGCCTTGTTGTGTTGTACTCCTTCCTCCTATCCATTGTGTTTGTTGTGGACTTTGTGATTCTTTTTAGCCCTTTCCCTAAAACAAGTGTTTAGGAGTGAAATAGTCACACATCTAGGGTGTGTTAATTATCATAGAACTTTGCATGTCTTACTAGATCTTATTGGACATTGATGTTTCAAGACATTTCATTATGGCATATTCATCTCATTGTTCTTTGGTACCTTTACATGCATTTATCAAAAACTTTTAGAATTTCTAGAAATTTCTTAATATGAATCCTCATGTTCTCACTTATATACAAGCTATGTATCATAAGGATATATTTAAGTGCTCTTCATTTGAAATCCTTGACTATGTACATCTGATTTTGATAGCTTCACATCTCTCATGAATACACACCCTTTGGTAGTATAAGATATAACAAAACACATTAAGAATGATGAGTGTGAAAGTTCTCAAGTAATGCTTTAGAACTAATACCTAAAATATATGATGATGATGATGATGATGATTCGATAAGTTATCCTATTCCTCCTATAGTTGAATGTTCATGAACCTTGGATGAGAAGAATGTGGATATCTCTACTTTAAATCCCTTAGACATCTCTAAAGCTACAATCATCAAAAATTCCCTCAACAACACCTTACCTTTCTTTCATTCCAATTCTCTCTCTGGCCAAGATGAAGCATTAGTGGATGAGAAAAGGTCTCTCACATTAAATCCTTTAGGGAAAGATGTTGAGCATAATCAAGAGGAAAACAATGTTAATTCAATCTTCACTAATAGACTTATTCCAACCACCAAGGGGTTACTAGATAAGTGTAGTAATATTCCTAAGATAGTTGTGTGGGGGGCACCTAATGCACCTTCTTTCTTGAAACCAGTGATTATGGTTCAAAGAGATCAAAAACCACCTCGACCCCTAGATTACATCCTAAACTATGCAAGACAAATCAGTCAAAGAAATCAAGGTGTTCAAAATGTGTCGCAACAACCACATCACAATGTGATTGCTCACTCATACAACACCCATAATAACGAACAAAGTAAGCAAGAACCTCACATGCCTATCTCTCTTGCATGTTCTCAATCCATGCTCCCTCCACCACTTCATCTTACTCCTAAAAGAGGTCAAGAATATGATCTTGTCGAGCAGCTTTGTTCTACTCTAGCTAAGATCTCTCTTTGGGATTTAATACAAACATTACCTACATACCATGGAATGCTCCAATAAGCTTTACAAAAGGTGATTGTAACACTTGCTATTAAGACAAATAATGTAGTAGTTCTATTAGATTATATGCATGCGACAAAAATAGATATTCCATTTCAACAACATGAATTTTCTTCTATTGAAGTTCAAAATCGAAATGATCCTTTGATTATATTCATTACAATAAACAAGAAATTGATCAAGTTATGATTGATAATGGATTGGCTCTTAATGTTTGTGGTATTAATTTGTTACATAGGATTAAGATTGACACCTCCTTGATTAAACCAGATAGAATTAGCATTCGTGGCTTTGATAATGTTGGGAGACAATTGGTGGGTACAATAAATTTACCTATAAAGGTTGGACCCATGAGAGTATCTACCCTTTTTCATGTTATGCCTAGTTCTCTTTCATATAATATGATTCTAGATAGAATATGGATCCATGTTGTGGGGGTAATTCAATCTACCCTTCATCGATCACTAAAGTTCATTTATCAAAACAAGCTCTACACCATGGAAGCCGATCCTGAACCAGATAATTGTTTACATATGTAAACATAAAAATAAGTTAACAATCAGCAAAGCCTAAACAACTTATGAGTGGATTCACCAATGCCTCTTGCCACAGAAAATTTTGTGCAAGAATCTAAACCATCAAATGCACTTTTCAGTGATGATTGGGGTTCATTAGATTGTACTCCTTCCTATACATAGTAATATAATTTGAATAACTCTGACACATCAAAAGTCGCATTGATATCATCTAAGCAATCTTTGGAAACACCAAAGAAAACCAAAGCCTCCTTGGTAGAAAACAAAGACAATACCCTTACTTATAGTACAGATTATGAGACCTATGATCCTTTTCCATCCTCTAAATAAATGGATTCCCTCTATGGTCATCGAATTTAGATTTCATACAAAAATTGTGACTATGTAGGTAATGGATGTGGTGTAAATCAACAAGGAATCAGAGTACCTTTACAAGTTGTTGGAATTAATTATACATCTGGTATTGGATATCACTCCTTAAAGCCCACCAAAGACTCCCATTGTCCTAAACTCAATGTTAATACAATATCAACAAGATCAAAATGACATGCAAGATATCCTGAGCTGTAGACAAGAATTGTCTGCCAAGAAATATCCCATTAAATCAAGTATTTCTACCTCTTTATGTGACACTCATTGTAGCAATTATTATAGTTGCTCTCAAGGGTGGCCTCCTCCTAGATATATATGTTGTTAGGATTGTGTTGTATCAGGTAAGTGTTTCTAACCCTTTCTCTTTGTGTTATGATCTCCCCGTGTTGTGCTATGTTTTGTTTAGGCCTCCTAGGATGACCCTTGATACTCTTGTAAGGTCAACGATACTGGGAGAGTACCTCTATTGTGACCATTCTTCTATTCATATCATCATTCTTCTATCTTTCTTCTCCTCTATTTTTATTGTTGTGTGTTATGTCTTAGGCGCATAGTGTTGCAAATGATAACATGGGGGCATCCTTCTATGTGATTGTTGCTAAGGCACTGGTTTTCCTCTCTCATTTTATTGTTTACCTTCTTCTAGTGATTCTTCCTAGTTGGCGGATGATAAAAATAAACAACTAACTAATACGAACTACATGTCCCTTCAACAAGCAAAGAAAAAATGGACCTAGTCCATATATGAAGACAGGGTTGATTTATATATATCTGACACTTGGCTAGTAGAATCACTCCATGTGATATTTGATTTTGTCTTATCTTTCTAACAAATCATAACAATACATCTTCTCTATGCACTTTGATTTTTTTGGTGTCCTGCCTTGTTGTTACACTTAGTTTTGAGATGCCTACAGTATAAGGCCAATGGCTATACTTGAATTCAAGCCCATATGTGTAGCCTTGTCTTCTTTGTTTCATGCATAGCTTTCATGTTTTGCTTAATTAAGATGTATTTGTGGGAACATTCAATGATTGTAAGCACATGTCACCTCTGGGGGCATGGGCTTTGTGAAAGCTTTTGTTCCCTTGTGTGTTTTCTCTCTACCTTAACGTGCTTGATATTGGTACATGATATCAACCACCTTAAGGTGGGGGCATATAAGGTAAGTTGTCTGATGATTTTGGTACTAACAAAGTATGTTTGTAAGCCCTCTATGGAGGCGGGGTGTTGTATCTCTGACACAAGTGCACATCTTTATTCTATATTGCAATCAAAGAAAGTCGTCTATGGAGGCGGGATAACGTCTCTCTTGAGCTAGTGGATATCCTTTTATTCAAAATCCCTTTGTGGAGGCAAGATGGTGTATCTCTTGAGCTAGTGCACATCCTTGCATTTCAAAAGTCCTTTGCAGAGGTAGGGTTGGATCTGAGACTATCCTCCCTTAAGCGTGTCTTTGCAGTTGTTGTGGCATAAGCCCAACTGTCAGGTATGTTTGCAGTGTGTTTGAGATGGTGGTAACCTGGAAATAAGCTCCTTTCATCACCTTATTTGTCATTTTTTAGATGTATAGTATGTCTTTGGCATGCTATACAATGCTCATGTTTTCTGTGTGTCTCTCGTGTGTTTTCCCCCTTGTGTGGTTAACTCCCACTTGGGCTTTGTATGGTATGTTTTTCCCTCTTATGTATGTGTAGCAATGTGCTCCACCTACGATTGAGGTTTTTTATGGTGTGTTTTCTCCCATACGTAGTGTGACGAAAGGCCCTCCTACATTTTGAGGTTGTGTGTTGCAATTTTATTTTCCATGCATCTTTATATAATATGAAAATGAAATAAGAAAATATCAATGTATTCTCCGTGACTGCTCTTGTAACATTTTCTCTGTGTTTTGCATGCCTATTACTGTCTTCTCCATGTTTTGCATGCTTGTTTCTACCTTCTCCATGTTTTGCATGTTTGCAATATGTTTTTTAGTGCTTACTTGAGACTGGGGGCTAGAAATTGTACCTCAACCTATGTGTATGCATTAGCTTCAAGTGCCTAGCATGTTTCTTGTGTTTTGACCATACTTTAATGCATGTATGGGTTGTAAGATCATACATAAATTAAAGTGGGGGCTAAATGTTGCATCATAAAATGTCCCCCTAGGACTTTTAGCTCCTAAGTTTAGCTCCTGAGTCCCTTATTTTTCATCATGCATGTTTAATTTGACTCCCAAAGAAAAATCCCCCAAAACCCACGTGAAATGAGACTAAGGGGACCCTCTTGAGCTTAACCAAGCCCTAAAATAGGTCCCAGGGCTTCCCTATTTTGTCAAGGCCTAAACTTTAAATGTTGGTAAAGTTACTGTTAAAGGTGTTCCCTGCCAACATCTCAAGCTTGAATTACAAAATTAAAGAGAGAATCATATATATAAGCATGTTTACAAATTTATTGTGAGCTAGAAGATGATTATGATATTTTGGCAAACTTATGATTTTACAACATTCAAAGCATTCATTGTGTCGTAGAGTAGACTTGTGTTATTATTGAGGTTGTTATTACTGATTGGGCTTCATCTTCTCATGGCATGAAAGAGTTTCATCTCTGTGAGAGCTACACCTCCGAGGTGATATCTATTTGTGATTCAATCTACCATTTTTTTAATCATTGTTTTTGCCTTTGTCCTACAAAGACACACACTCTCTACCTAACAATAATGTTGGAAGGCTTGAATGCCATTTCTAGGTTTAACTGAGGCAAGCTCCTAAACACCACAACCCCCCAACCCCTCTCTTGTGATTGCAGGTGATAGGTGTCAAATTATGTGGAGTGGAGTTGCATAGGAGTGTCATAGAGCATAAGGATCCAAGATCTGAAGTAAAAAAGTAGAAGACAACACGATAAGGGCTTGGACACTAGTCCCTTTTCCTTCAAGGTTTGTAGAGAAAGAAATCCCTAGAACAATGATAATCAGTATCAGAAAAGGTCTAGAGTTCCCTAACAAAAATACCACCTTGGGCTTGGGCATGAGTCCCTTTGCCCCTGACTTTTTTAGGATTCTAAACTTCAAAATCCGGTATGTATCTAATCTTCATTTAGTATCTATGTGTGTGAGCATTTGTCAGAATTCGTCTGTTTAGTCAAGATTTTACATAATTAGGGTTTTGAGCATAATTGCGCTTAAATTAACACATTAATCATCAATTTCCAAATTTCCCTATCATTACAAGTGACAACCAACCTGTAAATGAATCCTATTGTAGAGGTTGTGATTCAGCTCGGTTAAATGTCCTTGAATGTGTGTAATAAAAGGAGGATCTAGATAAACCATCTACCAATCCCATCTTCCCCCTTTTTCTACATTACAACCACAAGGAGTCATTATATGCTTTTTTGCAAACACCCATTGGATCAGGGATGATTCTCCACTCTTTTTTCAGATTTGACATCATACATACCCTACATGAGAAAATTTATAGCATTGACATGTCTAGAGTTCGAACCCTCATCAAGTCGAATATAATCTTTAAAAGAGAAAGGCAAGTGTCCACACAAACCTCTTCCAAATGCATCCATAATTCAGCCTCTAGACCTAAAAATAGTTAAAAAACTAACACAAAAGATTGCCAATCAAACCAAAAGAAAAGGAAACACTCAAAAATTAGCTACAATAATGGCTACATATGCATGCATAAGCATGCAAGGACATGTAATCATTTAGTGATCATTGAAACCCTCACCTTTTTTTCTCTATATAGGCTTAGCTAAGTTAGTAGATGTTCCCAACTGGTATGAGTCATCGGATTCTTGGAAACAACTATGAAGTTCATTCATATATAATTTTATTAATATAAACAATTTCATCAGTTTAGGGATTAAATCTCTAAAATGATCTCAACTTCAAAGTCTTAGGGTTAGCAGTTGATTTTCTCTACTAGTGCACAAAGGGAAGGCCCAGCCCAAGAAAATCATTCACAATCAATACCAATAGAATGCTACCATTGTCTAGCTTCATAGCCATTTTACAGTTGGTGTCATGCCCACCTTCATAGAACACTATAAATATGGACATGAACAAAAAAATAGAGCAATTTTCATTTTTTCTAAATGCTGGTTTGAATAATTTGAGGAAGTAGTTTACCTAATATGCACAAGTCTCCTATTAATGTCGAGATGTTGAAGGGAGTATGTTACTTGTTTGCAACTATACAAGGAAAAGATTGAACTAATTAGTTATGCAAATCTACTATAAGTAATGAACATAAAATTAAACTAATCAATGAACTAAATAACAATATGATTAAATTCATGAGGAAATATTTAAGCATCTATATTTTAGCATATTCATATAATCCAACTTGTAAATTAGGAATAACCAATAAACTATAGCCATACATATGATAAGGACAAGAATTCATTATTCAACTTCAAATGTGTGATCATTCAGTATAAGATTAATTCCACATATAAATACATATATATCTTACATAACTTAAGAGATCTACATATGCACATATATAACAAAATTTGAAAGTTGTAGATAATCTTTTCTAAGAATCCTCAAAAGGACACTTCTAATAATCATGATAATAACAAAGTAGAGAGAGGATAGTATATATATACTCATGTTAAACAGAAAACACATATATTTAAATATATCATTTGCAACTAAATAGCAATATTAAATCTAAATATATACACTTATATATTTATCTCACTAAGAAAAGTTTCATTCATATAAATCCGCACACACACACACACACACACACACACACACACACACACACACACACACACACACACACACACACACACACACACACACACACACACACACACACACATATATATATATACCGTTATATATATTTTATATATTTAGAAAGATATGAATATGCTACTAAACTTTATTGACAACAAATTTATAGCAACAGAGAGACAATGTATGTGTGTGTGTGTGTGTGTGTTGTGTGATATATATAAAACATATTAAATGAATTGAATGCCATTTTAATATCAATGTGCATAAAAGGTTACAACAAGTAAAAGGCCACATAAGAAGTTTGCAGCCTAGCTGATGGCAAGCCGAAGCCTTGCCATGGCCTGACCAGCCTTTGGGCCTATGGGGGTCATGTCCCCCATGGCACCATGACTCTTATGGTCATGGCTGCCATGGTGGCCACAGCTACCCAACCAAGCCAAGCATAATACATAAATTACTATGTCAGTATCATATAATTTTAAAGGAAATAAACATAATGTTGTACACAACAATGCACAATATGTGAACATTTAAAAAGATTCTGGTAATTGCATGATAACAATTAAATTCCCTAAATTAAATCATTTTACTTGGAAATTTAATCATAATTTTATATAAAACAATAACTCATAACTCTAAGATGTCCCTATTACGGAATAACAAGAATACATTGTCATTTTTTGAATAACCAACTGAGATACAACCAGAATTGAATTTATATACAAATCTTTTCCTTCCTTTCCACAGGGAACATTAAAATTCTTACATTGATTTCCAAATGAAAACTATCAAGAATGGATTTATTCATCCAAATAGAGAAAATTAATCCAACTTCCAACTAGCTACAATCAAACTTGCATGAACAATGAATAGCCTAGTCCCGCTATCCTCTAACTGTAGGGCTTGGTTTCCAAGCCCACCCCCAAGCAAAAGATAAAACTCAAATGCCCAAATTAAACTTTGCAATAAAAACACAAATAAAACTAGTTTGAAAACAGATTTTCACATAGGCTAACTCACACACAAAGAATCTTATTTGGATTCTTGCAAAGGGGGAGAAAGGGGATTCCCTTCCCTCTTGGGTATTGAATCAAGACAATAATCACTCTTCTTGTCACAAATAATGCCATCACAAATCAACTCCACAACCCTTCAGACCCTCACTCCATAACAACCCACATCACAACTCCACCCATCAAATCACAACCATCTCCACAACATTGCAACCCTTTCATCTAAGCCACATCACACACCTCCACACCACAACCCTTCAAATCACCAAAATTCCCACATCCTCCATAATGCAAAATTTCTACAAAACTTCCCCAAGAGAGTCTCCATGCCTTTCTCAACCCCACACGAGGGAGGCTCTCAACCTTCAGGTGAGATCCACTCCCTTTTTACACCCAAACCCCTATCACATTCAAACCAAGAAATTTGCAAACAAGTGCAATAAAATTTCTTTCATTTGCTCACACACAAAACACCATTGACATACATCAATTAAACCATAATAAATTACATACTTTTCAGCCATAAAACTAGAAACCAAATAAATTAACAAACTCTACCTTGGCTGTCCAAGTTAGGAGCAGCCCAAGAATGAGTTCCAAATGACATAAAACCCTCTCAATCAATAATTTCTAGCCATCTACCAACCATCCTCTCCATCACCCACTATCTCTGAAAAACAAGAATCCAAAAACTTCCTTCCAACACAAGCAAAGAGAAGCTAAAAACCAAGAGCATGCATGCACAACATGAGAGGAATCAAATAAAATTCCTCCATATAATAAATTTCACAAAAGCCCTTTCACCTTCCCATTTGAAAACTCAAAAGACAAAAATAAAATAATATAACCTTTTAAATAATCCATTCTAAATTTTTAAAATTAATTACAACCATTTAAATCAAACAATTCACATAAATAATTAAAATAAGATAACCAAGATAATTAGCCCAAATATCCCTAACACAACCCAACTGGTTAATTGCAACAAAATCTGAAAATCAAATTAAATTGGGCATTTGAGAATATCTCCAAACTAAAATCAAACTTAATTTCAATCATTAGTATATCATGGGAAAAACAACCAAAGCAACATATATAAATATCAATTAACTAAAATAAAATAATTTATTAATTTTCACAATTAAACTACAATATTCATTTTACAGAAATTAAATGCATAATCATAAACATCACGTAACTCAAAACATTTCATTAATTTAAGACACCTAATATCATTCATGATCCATAATAATGTCCACACACACATAGATGTATAAAATATGCATATCAAAGCACTCAAGTCCATGATCCTAAAATAGCAATATCAACCATGTCTACACACAATTATCAAAATAGTCAACTAAAAACTAGTATCACATCCTAGTCTCAAAGGAAGTGCTAGCAAGGCCTCACATCCCCCCCCTCTAAAATTAGGCTTCCACCTGGAAGCCCTCAAAGAGGTAAGGAAATAGAGACCTCATCGGAGCTATATCCTCCCATGTCGCAGTAGACTCGTCATAGAGATCCCACTAGACCCTGACTTGGTCCAACTATCGTCCTTGCAGTGCTAATATTTGATGATCTGATATGCGAATGGGCTCCAGGGTTAGCTATCTATCCTGTACCACCTATAGAGCATCCCAGTCTAGAACATGAGATAAATCAAGTATATACTTCTTTAATCTCTAAAATGATCTCAACTTCAAAGTCTTGGGGTTAACAGTTGATTTCCTCTACTAGTGCACAAACAAAGGGAAAGCCCGACCCAAGAAAACTATTCCCAATCAATACTAATACAATGTTACCATTGTTTTTCCTCATAGCCATTTTATAGTTGGATTGGACTTCTATCTATGGTGAAACATTCCAAATCTAATCATACCACCGACCCTCTGGACACTACCACTTTTAAATTCAATAAATAAGCTGCAATCTGGAAAATGTGAACTATGAATGTGGAAACTAAATAGAAATTTTCATACCTAAATATTTAGGACTTTAAAGACTTTCTTGAAAAGAGAGGGTCTTCATTATGTGAAGCTTCTCTTGTTAGACACCCTTTAAGTTACCATATTAGGCGTATTTATTATAGACCTCTTTGTATGATTATCCTGAATGGTTAATCCACAATATCCAAACTAGATAAAGGGTGTTTTTGAATTGAAATGAACTATGATTATAACCATAGAATTGACTTTGCATTATATTTTAGTTCATTTGGGGGTCTTTTATAAGTTCTATGGGTATTTCATACTTAGGAAGGTGCTTTTCCATATTAATAGTTGCTCATTAGTAGTAATATGAAATTAATTTTTTATGTATAATAGTGTCTTGGCTAGGGTTTAGGTCTCGTCATGGTAAAGTCTATAACAAACTTTTAGAAAAATATAAAACCCTCATTCTCAATTCTCTAAACCATCATGAGTAGTTCTTAAACCTTTGGGTGCCTAGAATTTTGAAATATATTGGGACCTGAAAGCAAGTTTTAGGTGGAAATTTTTGAATTAGGATTGTTAGATTTGTATTCTTCAATGTTGGATTTATTGGATGTGCTTTAAGTAGCCTACTAGTTAAATCTATTTAGATTTGTATTCTTCAATGTTGGATTTATTGGATGTGCTTTAAGTAGCCTACTAGTTAAATCTATTTCTTCATTACCTTTTAGCTAAAATTTGATGACCTCTTTTCTTTGTTTGTGATAGCTTGGTGATTTTCCTAAGCCTATGCATTTCTTTTTTTGCACATCTAGATTTTTTACAACTATTACTAAAGGTTTTTAGGCATTTAAATAGTGTTTTTCATGCACTTAGGGAACATAACAACCTTCCTTAATGGATTTCATGCAAATCTAATACCATGGGAACAAGATTTATCTCACTTTTTACACATTTCTACTCTTAATTCGAGCTTGTCATGGGTAAAGGGTAGAAGTTTTGGATCTTAGAATTTTATTTTTTTTTAAGGACCAACTTGGGTATTAGATAAGCCTTTACATTTGTATTACAAAAGACACCACAGTGCAAGGGAGTAGAGGAAGTGTGAGAATAAGAAAATGAACCTAATCTTTATGAAAACATGAAGATTCTATATGAGAAACTTGCTTTCTCTATTATATGCATGAAATAGGTTGATATAATTGATTTATGTTTATATCATTGATTGTCAAGTGCTATTATAAAAAAGAATTAATGACTATGCTTTTTATTAGTTCAGCTAGAAAAGAGGGTCCAAAACCCTATACAAAATGGCCCCAAGGGCTACATGCCATTAACAAGCCAGAAACAACACATTAACAGCTCATAGACAATAGACAAAAAACATCTAATCAAAAACAACAGAAACAACAAGAAACTAGAGACTGTCAGTCATCCCATACATGGTCAAGAATTCCACCATGTCTTTGTAATCCCCCAAGCTATCTAGCCCCACCTACTTTACCTTATCATCCAAGTCTTTGAAAGCCATGAAGATCGACGTGGCCCTATGAAGGGATTTAGCAGCAAACTTCGCCATCACCTTCCACTTCTTCTACATACTCTCCATCTTCTCCTAGAGGTGCCTCAGGTCCTCGACAATCTTAACACATAGAGAACAACTTCCCTTGCTGTCTTGAGCCCCATACACTTTAGCAACTTCACCCACTTCCTCAGAGCTGGATTTGTTCATGGAGGAGTGGCTGGTCCCCTCCACTTCATGAACCAACTTAATGGGGTTTTCTTCCCCTCCCTTCTCCATAGTTTCTTTGACAAACTCTAACACATCAAATATCTCCACCCCTTGAGGAGATGCATAAGGTTTAGAATTAATGACTATGTTATATTGTTTATGACTGCAGGATATGATGACAATGTGTCTAATTTTCTAATAAAAGGAGATTTAGGAAACCTTGGTTAATCAAATGAAGCACTTCTTCTCTTAATACACCCATTACATACTAGTCCTAGGAGCTAATGGGATTATGATGGTCCACAATGTTGATAGTGCTATACTTTATGATTGTAATTTACACTACTTTGACTTATTCAAAAAATATGATGTTGTTCCTAAAAAAAATTCTTAAAGGAAGCCTTAAAGATGCAAAATGAAACATGATTTAGGCATTTGTGTACTCTTAGAACCTAGTTTAGTCTACCCTAACCATCACTTGGATACAAATTTATATAAGGATTATATATGAACAGCAAAAGGTAGTGTTTAACCTAGCATAAAATGCAAATTTGAAAACCTATTTTGAAATTAAAAAAGACCTTAACTTCTCTTAACATAATTGGCTGATACAAGGCCTTATTTGTTGATTTTGAAAAATCATTAACTATCCTTAGCATGATTAGTTGGTGTGAGTCTTATTTTTTGTTTTGGAAGGGCATGACCATTTTCTTAGAATTTTTTATATAAACATAGGTATTATGACAAATAAAACCATGTTATTAGACCATGCAACAACAATGTACCTTCATAAGACTATATTTTTTAATTTTAAACATATTACTACTTTTTAAAATTGCAATTGCAAATGTACTTCTGGAAGGATGAGATTTAACTATGATATGGTTGTTAGGCTATTAGTGAGCTAATGGATCAAGGAACCTCACTACCCTTGTCAAGATATTAAGATGAAGAGATGAATATTACATTTTTTAAGTGAGGATCTTACTTGATTTTTATACCTAATGTGTAGTGGTTTAAACCTTAAAACTAAGTTCTGGATAAGGATCTAATAAATAACATATAGTATGCTCCATCTATATATAAAAATGTTTTGAAATTTAAATTATTTTCTTGAAGGATTTGATTTTTTTTGTATCTTTGGTTGTACAAGTAGGTGACAACCAAGACATCATTGTCCTATCCAATAATTAGGTTGTTGATTCCAAAGCATGTTGCTTATATAAAATGAGAATTTTATGTTGATCTACCATAAGAACTTCATGTTCTAATATACTACCTTGATTGCATTCATTTAAATGAGATGGTTGTCCAAGAAATGTCTTGATATAGAGAAACATAACCATGAAGGGAGATAATGAAGATGACGAGTCTATCAAAGAGGAAGTTACTAAGGTATGTTGCTAATATGAATTTATGATATACCATGAAGCTCCATGATCTTGATTTGTTATTTTGACTCTCTTTCCTTTAAAGGGAGATAGAGATGATCATAAAACTATAACTTTGTCTCTTGATGAATGAAAATTAAGTTTTACAGCACTTGATGACTATCCTCAAGGAGTCACATGGTAAAGGGTATGAGAAAACTATACTAAGAGTTTAGTATTACTCCATGCTCTTGATTTGTAGCCATGAGTACATTTCCTTGAAAGAAAGAGATTGACCTTGAGATGATGTCTTGAAAGAGGGTGTACTATCAAGATAACTAATGAGATCATCTTTGGTCTTCATGAACCTAAAGAACATGATCAATATGATAAAATGACCAAGGAGAAGGTTGCTAGAATGCTAGAGAGAGGAAAAGAGATCCTAAAAGTTGTAATTAATCTCCTAGTGAGTAAGAAGCTTATACCATACAAAATGGCTATCTTATTGGATGCAAGTGATGTAATTGAGTTTCTTATGAGGGTGATTACTTTTGTTTGTCATCAAGGACAAGGGAGGTGATTTAAATTAAATGTAATTTGGGTATTGTCTTCTTGAGGTGATGAGTTCTTACATCTCCAAATGCTAATTAGGATATCAATTGCATATTTGTCTATGAAGATTTTTAGGTTTAGGAGGTAGCTATTTAAATCATCCTATGTTGGATTTATGCTAAAGAAGAAGTGCCAACTATGATTTGAAAATTTTCAATGGCACCTTATGCATCCTCAATGAGGAGTTATATTCCTTGGGACTTGTACAATAATTACTTAGGCAAAGGGGAAGTTTTCTTAAAGAAGTTGTTTAAGAAACGTGTTAATTTGACATTGGAAATTGTTCTTTTTTCCTTTTCAAATGGGTTAAGATAAAGGGGCTTCTTCAATGATGAGGCTCAACTTGCAAGAATTAAATGTTTGTTCATTCTTAGCCTTTGGATCTTTTAATCATAACCCTTGATATAAAACTTAAATTTAATGTTTTTATCCAAGTTGTTGGGCTAGAAAAGTTTTTTTTGAATTTTTCTCTTTAAATTGACAACTAAAACTTTGTACAAAGGTTGGAAACTCTTAGATTTAATAAAATTTTAGACATTTTCACTACTTTTTCCTTTGATTTTTTTACTTTTCCAAATATGGGTTATGTTAGTCTAATGAATATCTATACTTCACTTGAATCTTAATTAATTTCAACAAGTATTTCATCAAATATATCAAGAATTAGAGGTTGTGAGAGTTGTACATACCTAATTTGCACATATATATAGGCTAGTCACTATATCCTTATTCATTACTAATCATCCTTAGACTCCTGAACCTTCCTTATCTACATGGTTGTGTGTAAACTAACCAAACAAGGTTTATTTTACAAGGAATTGATCTCTTTAATAGGGATAGATTTGTCATCTCTACAAAATAGGCTCATTTGATTTCTCAAAATCCTTATTTATTTTATAATTTTTTGCACATATAATTAGTATAGGATTGTTTTTTTAGAATAAAAACTTACAATTTTTTATTATAAAGTTAAAATTTTGTGCTTGCAAGTATGCTTATTGTTGGTTTATGAACTTCAAAGTAACATCTAAAACAATGAATGTTTTGATCAGTTTATGAAGATGGTTAGATCTAAAAAAATTGATCATTTTTTGCAACTATCCACTTGTTTGTCTAAATTACTTATCAAACACCATAGACCCCTTGAAATGGAACAACTTAGAATGATCATTAAGTTATCCTACCTGACCATGAGGTCTAGTAATATAGATGATTGGGATAGTTGATTTCCTTCCAAGAGTTTGATTTCTTTTTAGGAGAGGTGAGGTACACTTAGTACTTTACTTGATTTGATGCATGTGTCAAATCACCCACCAAATATTTATAAATTTTGTAGTTGATCAATGGATTTTATGCAATGTTTAGTAAGTGTGATTTAATATTAATTAGGAAGTGTTAGTTAAGGTGAAATTTTATTGTAAAAAATTGTGTTGAAATATTCAATTTTAGAATATTTCTTAAAAGATATTATTTAGATGGTTTTGACATATTCAGATATAATTAGGTGAAGAGAGTTGTTTTAATCAGAAAGATTGGAAAAAATGTGAAGAAAAATGAATATTTAATGTGTGAAAAAAATTGAACAATAACTTTTGAAATTTAAAAAGGAAAGTGAAGAATTGGAAGAATAACTGAAGTGGTTCAAAAAATAGTTTAAAATTATTACAAAGGAGAATAGTTTTCTTGACATGATGAAATGTTAGAATTATTACAACATATTAGTGAGACAAGTCAATTACTCGAAGAACTTTAAAAGGAAAATGAATGCCTAAGTTCTAAGCCTTCACTATGCATGTAATACCTCATGTGATAAAAATGATTTGTATTCTTCAAATGATGTATCATATGATACATGTGATCTAGTTGAAGCTTCTTTAGATAAAGATAATTAGGTTTAAGATAAAAATGTGTTTTTAAATATGTAAATTTTGTTTATATTTGTGATGATAATAACTACAAAAACTATTTTGTAAAGAATATTGGTTTCAAGATTATGTAAAAATGAGTTATGATGGAAAGGTTTTAGGAAATCATGAGTAAGGTATTAGAGAGCCCATCAAACCAAGTGTAAGGCCAAAGAATGAAGGCATTGGATATATTAAAGTTAAAGAAAATAATGTTGCAAGTAATATAGCTACAAAAAAAAGTTCAAGAAATTCAATTTTCTCATTATAGTAGACAAGGACAAAGAAAATAAGCATGTTCATACCTTCATCCTTATACAATTTGTGGGTGAAGAATCATTTTGGAAAAATGTGTTAAAAAAGATAATCTGCAAAAGATTGTATACAAGTGAATTATGAATAGATTGGTGTATCTAATTGGTAAAAAATCACACATATGTTTAAAAATTTGTACAAACATAAATGTTCATGTATCAAATATATCTAAGTTGGGTTACTAATGATTATTTATCATGAGTAAGGATAAGTCATGAAAATCTTCATAAATGATTGTCTTGTTATATGTCATTAGTGAAAGGTTGTGGGATAAAAATAAATAGTAGTCTCAAATTATTTTTTGATGAGACATATGATAAACCAATACTAAATTTATACCTTAATATCCTTATATATTATGATAAAAAAAATTAATGATTTTCATGGTATAACAATTATATTGATGAAAAGAGTTTGTTCACTTATCTTAGTTAAAAAGAAAGACAGTTTCAAATGGCACAACAAAGTTTTAATAAATACCAAGAAAAAAGTTTATCTATGTTACGAGTTAAGAAAATGGTATGGCCTCCTTCAGGACTACTTTCTGGTTGAACCTTCAAAATGAAGGTGAGATCAAATGATGCAACATTACTCCCACTTTTGTAAATGGCTCTGCCTAATTCATTTTTCATATCTATGTTTACCTTATGTGTATAAGAAAAATCGAGAGGTTGAATGATAAGATCACAAAGTAATGACAATAACAACTCAATTACCCATAACATCAAAAGATCTATCTAAGCAATAACCAAATCAATGAATAAATCAAATTATGAACAAAGAAGCTATCACCTAGATTGTTTGGATCTCTTGGTCAAATGTGGATTACTCTTTAAATTGTGAAACCATGTTTGCAACAAGTGGATGTAGATTGTGTTTGTGCTCAAAAGGTAGAAGTATGCTCAATGATGTGATGAATCCTCAATGTGTTGTAAAAGATTCCTAAGAATAAATGATCGAAGATTATTTGTTATGAAGATGAGGGGGGTTTATATAGTTTTCAATAAAGATCAATGAATGATCCAAAAAATTCAATGGAATCAACGGATGAGATAAATCTAAAATTCATGATGAATGTGCACCTAGCATGTGTCACACAAAAAGATATTTTTGTTTAAGTTAATTGCTTTTTGATAAAGATAGGATTTCATTTGACATAAAAAAGACATGGAACAGATATATATTTTTAGATTTCATAAAAATAGGAATTCATTTTTTCTATTTATGAGTTGGTGATAAAAATAATAATGATTAAGTCAATTAACTCAACTTAGAATTTTCTTTTTGAATGGTTTGAGATAAATTAAATAATAAATTATTTAATTCTGTGTGCATGATGAACAAGATTTATTTTTAGAAGATTTGGAAGATTTTTGAGCAAATTAAATAAATAAATTTATTTAATTGTTTGTGCATGATAAGAGAATAAATAAAATATTTGATTATATTTTATTTTTAGAGATTGAGATAATTTAAATAAATTTGCATGATTTATTTAAATTTGGAAGAATAAATGATTTAATTAAATAATTAAAATTATTTAATTGTAGATAAGAGAATTTTAAAAATAAATTAATTAAATAATTAATTTATTCAATTGAAATGGATTTAAATTTTGGAAGATGATAAGATTTAATTAAATAATTAAAATTATTTAATTTTGGAAGAATCAAGTTGATTTTGATGAAATTAATTAAATAAAAAGGATTTATTTAATTAATGTTGAATTTAGGAGATTTGGAAGAATTTGATGGTTTTGATGAAATTAATTAAATAAATAGAATTTATTCAATTAATGTTGAAAATATGTGATTTAGAGAAAATTGATGATTTTGATGAAATGCAAGTGATTTGAAAACATGGTCATTTTTGGGTTTCTACATTTTCCCCCTCTTTGATGCAATGCAGTTTATAGTGTTGCTTCATAGAAAATGATCGTTGAAGACATGATATAATTTCAATGCCCCAGTGTAGCTAGTTGCCCCTATGTAGCTAGCATAGGATAACCCCTCGAGAGGAAAGATAGGGAAGCGACATAACAACTGGGTTGATGCTCGACTAGAAGATTGTGATGGAAAAGACAAAGTTCAATAGATGGAAGAAAGTGGAGATAGAATAGAACATGATAGAAAGATAATTAATCGATCTTTGCTTGAAAATCTATATTGTGCCATGGATAAATGGATGGGTAAATGGATGAGATTGTTGCAATAGTTTCACAAATGTTTATAAAGAGCAATTCTTAATTTTGATTTAACACATGGATAGTTTGACACCAAGGTATGAATGACCAAGGTGTTGTGATATCTAAGTGCATGGATGTTGACTCTGCAAGCAAGTAGTTTGAACTTAGATCACTTAGACATAATATAACCTTGTTGGCTATGTGAATGAGCCATAGTCTTGAACATAAAATAAACTTCAATACATAAATGCAAGAAGTATATTAATATGTAAGATGCTAGGTTGTAACACTCACACAAGATAAATATGTTGCTAAGAAAGATACTAAAGATCATTCCTCAAACACAGTACATAAAAACAATGACTATGCCCCCAATCCGTACTGTATCGCAACATACCAAGATATAGATAAATCATGGTAGTTTTGAATAGATAATGGAAAAGGAATAAAAGATAAACCAAAAAGCAAATTGACTGACTTACAAAGTAAACATGTAGTCAACATATTCTCTTGCCAAAGAGGTTTCTCAGGATATATTGGATTGGTTGTGTAGATTAGATAGATAACAACCTTATTGTAGGAATAATGTGTCCATTAAAGGGTGTTGATCTATTGATAGGATAATGTCTGGTTTCAGGAAATGCAACATGTCGTATAAGATGCCTAGTCTGGTTTCAATCATGGAACATCCTGTATAAGACAAGTTTGTTGATCTGTTTCTTGGTTGAGATTGATTTAGCTGATGTTGGCAATCGATATGTAGGACATCATATGGCTCTGTAAGTAATTTTCTTTGCTTCAGGTTTTCTTAAGGACTTTTTCTTTGAAAGGATGCGTTTGTTTGTTGTTTTGTTGCTTGAGTTAGTCAAGTTGAGGTGAATGGATTTTGATAAATGGAAGACTAGAAAGATGGCATGTCAATGGATTGAGGTGTGTGAAGAATGATGAATCGTATGTGCCTAAGTACTAGAAACTTCCTTCATATTCTAGACTGCCTACATACCTTGTGTCCACAGGATCAAGGCACATTACGATGAAAGATGAAAATGATAAATATGTAGTTCTAGGTAGAGTGATGAGTGGATAAATGTGATTGAGCCTAGAGAGGTGAAATGATATCTTATGTACCTGAATACTGGATACTTCCTTCATATTCCAGACTACCTACATACCCATATCCATGGGATTAGGGTACCTTAAGATTGAGAGGCGATGATATGTAGTTCTGGTTGGTTTGATGATGTAGGATAGTGATGTCATTGTGGGGAATGATATATCCCTAGATCAACACAAGGGTGTAGGTGTTTGGTTTCAAAAAGGAAACACCTCATATAAGATGCTTGGTCTAGTTTCGAGTGTGTGACAATTTGTATAAGACAATTGATATTGTGGATTGGTGTTGTTTGGTGTGTTTTGTGTTTTCATGTATTTATTTTTTGTGTTTTGGGTTTGAAGTGTTTTTGTTCTTGTTTGTGCTTTGCTTTGAAGGATGAAGTGTTTGAAGTGTTTTGTATTTTTGAAGTGTTGGAAGTGTTTGAAGTGTTTGTGTTTTTGAAGTGTTGGAAGTGTTTGAAGTGTTTGAAGTGTTTGAAGTTTTTGAAGTGTTGGAAGTGTTTGAAGTGTTTTTGTTTTTGTGAACCACGAACAAGGATCCATTCCTAGACCTAGTGGAAGGAAAGGGTTTCCCCCATTCTGGTAGAAGCATTTGTTATGGATGATTTGACATAGGATGACGACGATGAACATTGACAAATTTCCAAGATATTTTAGATAGGGAGATGGAAATGCAAACAAGGTCAATGGTTTTATTATGGATGGATGCATGAAGTTTATTATGAAAGAGACATGGAATGAACAAAAACTTGATAGATGATGGATGATGACTCTACACATAGCACCTATTTGCCAGGTTTTCACTATGGTACTTATCCAAGGCACCTGTTTACCAGGTTTTCACCATATGATGGATTATTTGTTTATTTGTGTTTTTCTTTTTTGTTTTTTTGTTTTTTTTTTTTTGGTTTTTTTGGCTTTTTTTATACTTTGAGGATCAGTCTTAGAACTTTCTGAGATGAACACTATTGAGTGGCTCATCTAGAGGAATGCCTTTAGGTGTTACTAAACTATAAGCTCCTGATCCATATGCTACTATGATAACAAAGGGTCCTAACCAATTAGGCTCAAACTTGCCCTTCTTTTCTTGATCTACTTGATTTCTCTGATTTTCTTTTAAGACAAGATCACCCACTTGAAACTGTATTTCTTTCATCTTTTTGTTAGAATTACACCAGAGGTGGTTTTGATAGACATGGAGATGATTAAGCATGACAAGGCGCCTCTCATCTAGTAATTCTAGCTCAACTAATCTAGAAGTGTGATACTCCTCTCCATCAATTAGGTTTTGTATGGATACTCTGAAGGATGGGATCTTGACCTCTATAGGTAGAATGGCTTCAGAGCCATAGACTAAGGCATAGGGTGTTGCACCAATTGTTGTTCTGATACTAGTGCAATAGGCCCATAGGGCGGGATTGAATTGCAAGTGCTAATCATGACCAGCTTCATTGACTATTTTCGTGAGGATTTTTAGAATGGTTTTGTTGGAAGCCTCAGCTTGGACATTACTCTGTGGATAGTAGGGAGTGGAAAAGCAATGTTGGATATTGTATTGGGTGCACAAGGCATAGACATCTTGATTCTTGAATGGTCTCCCATTATCAATGACAATGGCATAGGGGATACCATACTGGCAAATGGGGTAGTTAAGGATAAACTTGGCTATTTGCTTGCTAGTGATATATGTCGTGGGAATGGCCTTGACACATTTCATGAAATACTCAGTGGCAGTAATGATAAATTTGTGGCCATTGGATGAGGATGGGTGGATTTGTCCTACAAGGTCGAGACCCCATTGAGAAAAAGGCCATGGAGTAGTCACAGGTTGTAGTTCATGAGTTGGTGCGTGAATCAAATCTCCATGTTGCTAGCATTGTAGGCACTTTGTAGAAAATTGTAAAGCATCTTGTTCTATAGTAGGCCAATAATACCCTATGTGGAGTATCTTCTTAGTGAGGTTAGGACTGGTAGAATGTGTGCCACAGAGACCTTCATGTATGTCTCATAAGTAGCATCGGCTTCTTCTATGTTAAGACATCATAAGAGGATACCATCGAGACTCCTATGATATAGTGTATCACCCATAATAGTGTAACGAGAGGATCTAAGGATAAAGGTTTTGTGTTGGGTGGAAGATAGCTCAAAGGGAAAGGTACCGTGTTTAAGGTATTCATAGATATCTTCGTACCATGGGGAATTGGGACCAACAAGTTCACAGATGATTTTAGTAGTTGGAACATCGATGGCTAGTATCAACAATTGTTCGATCAAGAACTCACATTTCTATGTGTTTGCAGGCATGTCTATAAGTGACCCCACAAAATCCATAGAATCTACAGATTTGTTATGCTCTCTTGGAATTTGCTCAAAAGTGATGCAAGAAAAGTTTCGTCTATAGGCATCCACTAGTTTCTTGTAAGGGACCAACTTTTCATCTTTTGTTTGGTACTCATCAGTGACTTGTTGAATGACTAGTTGTGAGTCTCCATATACCTATATTTCTCTGATGTCCCATTGAACTATTGTGTTGAGACCTATGAGGAGTGCTTCATACTCGGCTATGTTGTTAGTGCAAGGAAATGCAAGCTTATATGACTTTGGAATATAGTTATTTTGAGGCATGATAAAAAGGATGCTAGCCCCTAATCCATGTGTAGGAACAATCAAAATATAATTTCCACATTACTAAGGTAGAAAGAGTGAAGAGATTCTCATCCAAAAAGTTAGATACCATAGGATGTACATCTATCATAGGTGCTTCTGCTAGTTGATCTACTAGGGCTTGTCCCTTGATTGCTTTACGATCTACATACTTAATGTCAAACTTACCAAGGATCATGACCCATTTAGCTAGTCTGCCTGTAAGAGCTACTTCTGCTAGTAGATACTTTAATGGATCAATTTTGGCTATTAGATTTGTGTGTTGGTTTAGCATGTAATGCCACAACTTTTGGGAAGTGAACACTAAGGCTAAACAAGCTCTTTCCATAGGTGAATAATTGAGTTCATAATCCACCAAGGTTCTACTAATATAATAGATTGCATGCTTTTTCTTGACTCATCATGTTGTGCTAGAATAGCCCCTAGGGCTGTAGTTGTAGTTGAGATGTACAAGATCAAAGGCCTATCGGCAACTGGTGGTACCAAGATAGGAGGTGTAGCTAGATATTCTTTGAGCTGATCAAATGTTGTTTGACACTTATCATCCCACCGAGCATGCCAGAATGTGTATAGGAAAAATTGAGAGATTGAATGATAAGATCACAAAGTAATGATAATAACAACTCAATTACCCATAACATCAAAAGATATATCTAAGTAATAACCAAATCAATGAATAAATCAAATTACGAGAAAAAAAACTATCACCTAGATTATTTGGATCTCTTGGTCAAATGTGGATTGCTCTTTAAATTGTGAAACCATATTTACAACAAGGGGATGTCGAATGTGTTTGTGCTCAAAAGGTAGAAGTGTGCTTAATGTTGCGATGAATACTCAATAAGATGTAAAGGTTACCTGAGAATAAATGATCAAAGAGGATTTGTTATGAAGATGAGGGGGGTTTATTAGGTTTCAATAAAGATCGATCAACGATCCAGAAAATTCAATGGAATCAATAGATGAGATAAATCTAAAATTCATGATGAAGGTGCACCTGACATGTATCACACAAAAAGATATTTTTGTTTGAGTTAATTGCTTTTTGATAAAGATAGGATTTGATTTGATATAAAAAAAGACATGGAACAAACATATTTTTAGATTTCATAAAAATAGAAATGTTTTTTTTCTATTTATGAGTTGGTGATAAAAATAGTAATGATTAAGTCAATCAACTCAACTTATAATTTGATTTTTGCATGATTTGAGAAAAATTAAATAATAAATTATTTAATTTTGTGTGCATGATGAAAAAGATTTATTTTTAGAAGATTTGGAAGATTTTTGAGCAAATTAAATAAATAAATTTATTTAATTGTTTGTGGATGATAGAAGAATAAATAAAATATTTGATTATATTTTATTTTTAGAGATTGAGATAATTTAAATAAATTTGCATGATTTATTTAAATTTGGAAGAATAAATGATTTAATTAAATAATTAAAATTATTTAATTGTAGATAAAAGGATTTTGAAGATAAATTAATTAAATAATTTATTTATTCAATTGAAATGGATTTGAATTTTGGAAGATGATAAGATTTAAATAAATAATTGAAATTATTTAATTTTGGAAGAATAAAATTGATTCTGATGAAATTAATTAAATAAAGAGGATTTATTTAATTAATGTTGAATTTAGGAGATTTGGAAGAATTTGATGATTTTGATGAAATGCAAGTGATTTGAAGACATGGTCATTTTTGGATTTCTACACCTTATTCACTATTTCTTGTGTGACCCGCAATGTTCAACAATATATGTTGGAATCCTTGAGCATGAAATGCACTCTCATTGAAATCATTGAAACTAGGAAAAGTGACATTAACCATTTGCCCCATTACGATGCTGCACGTAATTTTGAAAAAGAATAGAGCGCCAAGGAGGACAATTACAAATTCCATACTTTTGGAACTTTCTTGAATTGCAATACAACACCATTTGAACTGAAGAGCAAGGATAGAAGCTCTAGTTTTAAAGAATGCTTTGGGATTATGTTTCTTTTTGTTTTATTTTATAAAAATCATAAATTGACGTGACCAACAATGGAAATGTAGGGCTTTTCTTTGAAATTCTTGGAGTTTCTATGAGTTTCTTGAGTTATCAGAAGCTACAAAAAAACCATATCATTGTTGACTGGAACACTCACACTCGTCCATTGTGAGGTTCTCATGGATATGAAAGTCGTGTACTTGTTATGTCAACAAATTATTAAAAAAGTAAACAGTGATCCTCTGCAATGGAAGGACAACTCCAAGGAGCTTAAGGTGTTGGCATGTTGTTATTAAGTACTTTACGTTGGGATTGATTCCCAACATAAAATGTTAGCACGTTGACCACAACATGCCAACACATTATGGTGAATGGTCTAACTCATCATACATGTGGATGAGGATGACAAGTAGACACCCCTATTTTTCCTATCAAATTTATGGTTGATCCAAGATAGTGCACATGGACCCTAGGTCATAAATCATAATCAACTGAGGCAATGTTCCCATCAATGTGTTTGTACCATGCATATTTACACATTTAAATCAAACACTCTCACATTTATCTGTCACTGCTCCACACTCAACTCCCACACCTCCATATTTAGTAAGTCTACTTCCATGCATGCGTGTATGGGATAGCACCTAGATATGAAGCAGTGTCGCCTTCAATGTTGTAACACACACAAAAAAAAGCATGAAACAACACTTCACTACCAGCCCTCTTCTTCCCCAAAATTATTACATTTTGCACTTGTAGATGTTCACTTTAGCTCTCATTTCCCTTTTGCTTCAAAGGGATTTAGTGGAGATATTTTGAACGTATGTGTGAAGAGAATGTTAAGATGATGTGGAGGTATGTTCAGTGGTTGTGTTGGATTCCCTTGTCCATATATCTTGGAATGGAAGGTGAGGTCTTCATACCTCACTAAGGCAATGAGTCAGCTAGTTTTTTTATTACTTAGTTATTTATTCTCTATTGTGTATTGTTTAGGTCAGTGTATATTTCTTGTTTACTATTTGAGAAGCCATTTCTTAATTTTTGTCCTTTGTCTAGCTGCAAATGGAAGGTGGGGTCATCATAGGTCATCATACCAAACTAACACAATGGCCCACCTAATTTTTGTGGTTTTATACTCATTTCTTCTCTATCACGTGTTCTTTATTCTCATTTCTTGTCTATCACATGTGTTCTAGCTATAAATAGAAGTTGAGATTGTCGTACCTCAACTAGGAGAATGACCCACCTACTTTTTATAATTTTTTTGCCTCTTTCTTCTGTCTTATATTCTTTAGGCTATTCTTTACTTTTTATTTATTGTTTGAAAAGGCATTGTTTCATTTCACTCCTATGTCTAGCTATAAATGGAAGTTAAGGTTATTATTCCTAAATAAGAAAATGGTCCACCTAGTTTTTTTACTCCTTTCTTCTCTATGGTCTATTCTTTAGCATATTGTTTATTTGTTGTTTATTGTTTGAGAAGGCATTTCTTTATTTCATTCCTCTACCTAGCTATAAATGGAAGTTGAGGTTGTTATTCCACACTCAGCCAATGACCCACCTAGTTTATTTTTTGTTTCTTCTTTGTCATATTTTGTTTTAGCTATTGTTTATTTTTTGTTTAATGTTTGAGGAGGCATTTATTCATATCACTCCTCTGTGTGGTTGTTAGTGGAAGGTGAGATCATCATACCACACTAAGACAACAACCCACTAAAATTTTCTTCTCTTGTTTCTTCTTTGTTGTGTATTGTTTGTTTGGGGATTTAGGGTTTAGAGGGTCTGATATTGGTACACCCTAACTTTTGAGGTTCACATGGCCTTCTACTAGCTAGGTTGCCTTGTTTCTTCTCTATTGTGTATTGTTTTGGCAACTATCTAATTCTTATTTAGTGTCTTAAAAGGCATTTCTTCATTTCACTACTTTATGTGGTTGTAAATGAAACTTGAGGTCATTATACCTCACTAAGGCAATGACCCACCTAATTTTTTTGGTTTTATTTTGGTTTACTTTTGATTATCTTGAAAGCCACAGTAATGGTTTCTATAATTTCTAGTTGAATTCTTAAGGCTCTTTACTTCATTAACTTCTACTGAAAAGATTCTAAAATTTAAAATTGATGTTGAAGGATGTTTGTTCCGATAATCAATGATTTTTGTAATGATGATAACTATTAATCTTTTTCATTAGCCTCTACCTAAATTGAATGGTTGTTTAATATGTATTTACCTAAAAATATGTCTAGTTTGTAATTTTTTATTTTTTTCTTTGCTAGATGCATAACAAAGTGTCTCCAAGAACAAGATTTATATAAAATTGTTGCTTCAATTTTACTGTGTTTATGAACACAAATGTATGGATCTCTTCTATGTCTGTAACATATTAATTTCTTGAAAAAATCTGAATCTTATGTTCCACATCACTATGACCTCTCAAATTTATGTTATAAATTAAATATTCAATTCCTTTAAATGGTAGTTTATATTGACCCATTTTATCGAAATGGGTAATCAAAATTTTGATTGTTTGTGAAAAAATTAAAGTTGGATTTAGTGTTTATTATCCTAAAAGAAGGAAACAATGTTTACTACATTGGATTTAAGTGCCATACTTCACATTAGACAATCAAGGTGTTTGTAGGGTTGGAAACTATTTTTACTAACACCATTTTTGGTGTTGGAAGGGATGTAAACCATTAATACTAACACCATTTCTAGTGTTGGTAGGGTTGGAAACCATTTCTCAATCTCAAACCCCATATTTTTTAAAATGTCAAACCATTATAGTTTCACAACTAAATGTTTTACTTGTTCATTATATGTAAATGGGAACCTATTGTTCTTCCATTATTTTTGTTGTTTGATATATGTGTAAATATGTCCATAATCAAAGGTTTTTTAGAACAGACCCAACAAATACCTTTGATCTAAAATTGAATGCAATCCAAGTGTACTCTACCTATAGTTTTTTATTAACATAATAGTAATTGAAAATTTTCCTCTTCTATGGAACCATCACTCATGGATTGATGATGATGATTTATTAGAGGGTCATAATGATGATGCTTGATTACTCTTACATGATGATAGTCTAAATATTTTGAATGATGATAATGAATTTCTACAAATACCACATAGTTTGTCAAAACATTCTTTCTATCTAATTACAAATGAATGATTCTGTGATATTATCTTCATTTACAAATTTCTTTCTTGCTAATTAAAAAATCATTAACTATTATACTATCTTTTATGGAGTAAAAAGTTTCCACATGTCTTTTAGCTCCTTGTTTAGCTCCTAGGTCCTCATTCTTACATTATCCATGCTAAATGTTCATCCCAATACAAAATGGCCTGACATCAATGTAAATTGGAAATAAGGGGCCCATGTTTTATCTTAACCCAGACCTAACAAGAGCCCAAAGACTTGGGCGCCACCGCCCAAGTCCCTCCTAATTTGTAGGGGGAAATTCAAGTGTATGTTAGCCTAGGACCTTTCAAAAGGTTTCTCTTTGTCATCTCTTTTGGTTTAATTTCACGATTGTGATTGGGAAAGCATATATAAGTGTGTTTTTGAGTTCATTTGTAAGCATGATAGAGATAGATAATGTCATGCCCATATTTCCCATGTGGTTACAACACACAACACACGTGTCATGTCCACATTTACCATGTGGTCATGACATGAAACACCAAAAACTTTTCCCACCTGACTCTAAAAACCCCCTCATGCGTAACATGCGCACTCGAAGACAAATGCATGAAGGCGAAGACCTTAGTCAAAGTTAGGGTAATGCAAAGTCCTTTCACATCCCTTGTGATATGATAGTCTACTAAGGGGGTTTATGCAATGCGAGGAGCATTGCCATTAGGGTTAGATTCAATTTCAAGTCCAACTCTAAGTTTCCTAAGTGAAAAGAAGAGATTTTGACATGTGTCATAATCAAACCCTAGGAACTAGATTTAAATGATCAAATTAAATACATCTAATTCATGATTAAATCTCATGGCAATTGAAATGTGATAACATGGATAGGAATTAAATTTCTAAGTTAACCATATTATTCTAGACAAGTTTTAGCAGCATAATGCCTCTAGAGCATTCATTAAAAAAAATTAATTAAACCACCCAGCCCTTCCATTCAAATAAGATAATTATGCTAATTAATTTTAATCATACCCACTTAACAATTTTCCCAACAAGCACATGGATTAATCAAAAGTAATTAGATTAGTCTACACCATTAAAGGCATTTAATTAAAACATAATAATAATCTAACATCTAAAATACTCCCAATTGCAATAACTTAAAACCCCATTAAAAGTCCTGTCATTACCATATTAAATCCTAGATAAAATAAAAGGACAAGGAGACAATTAACCCATTCCACTAAAATAAATTAAATATTAAATATAGACAATTACAATACTTATTTCCACGATAATAATTTCAACTATTTCCCTAGAATAACTAAAATGTTTTACATCACTATAAGCGTTAAAAATAAAAATTTATCTTATAACAATGCAATAGTCAAGACATCAATAGAATTAAAATATAATAATCTAATACATAAATATTTCCCAATGCAAAAATTAAATCCCCATTAAAATCCCCTCATTACAATATTAAGTCTCAAGCAAGAAAATAAAAAGAAAAATTCAAACAACCCTACTTAAATAAATTAAGGCAAGAAATTAAAAAGTAAAAAAAATAATCAAACAATCCTACTTAAATACATTAAAGCAAGAAATAAAAAGGCATTAACAAAAAGACAAAAATCAAAATTAGAAAGATTTAAATTAAATAAATTTTCCACATGATTTCCCACTTAACTCAATAAATCAAAAAGGCAATTAAATAAGGAATTAGAAACATCTAGTAATTTTAAACCCACCAACATTAATATAGTCCAAAATGGGAAGAGGATAAAAGTATTTTATGTGCAAAGTCTCTTCTCACAAAAATAATTATTCAGTTCTAAATTAACCCACAACCCTAAAAGTTTAAAACAAGAAATAAATAAATAAAAGTGCATTTAAATCACCACTACATTGTAAAATCAAATTATGAGTATAATACATTCACCATCCCACAAATAAATCAAATACAAGAAGAAGGGAAAAGGAGAATATCCATGCACATCAAGAAATAAATTTAAAAAAAAACATAAAATCCCTTTTTCATAGGAAGCCCTAAAAGTCCTCAAAATAAAAATATAATTTCCTTATGAACAAACCCTAAACTTATTCTTTCTCAGTCCTATTCTTTTTCTCTCTCATTTTCTCTTCTATCTTCTCTGATTTTATTTTGTTTTAGGTTCATGGAGGATGGGGCAACCAAGGAGATTTTCCCAATGGAGGTATATATAGTGTGTCTTTTTTTTTGTTTCCTTTTTTTTTATGTTATTTATTTTATATTTATTAGTGTTTTTGCTCTAGTTAAAAAAACCAGTCATCAACAGCCCCAGATATATTTGTTTTTGAATGATAAATAAATAAATGACATGCAGTAGTTATATGTGTGTGTGTATTTAAAGCATGTAGGTCACAGATTTCAAATGGGCCGAATGGAAAGGAGAAACGATAGAGTAACTTGCAGACAGGCCGCTGTAGAGCTTTGGCGAAGTTTGCATTTAAAAATAAAATAGTAAAAAAAATAGATGGATGGGGGGCAGACCTCCCACCCACCCCTACCAAATGGTGGGGAGTGGGTGGGGGGTTCGTCCCCCACCCCACTCAGCATAGGTAACAAATATTACAGGGTTTTAAAAAAAACACAAAACCCTCAATGGATATTCCTGCCCATTAGGGCTTTTGTGCCTCAATAAAATATTACTTCTTTTTTTTGGTGTCTATTAGCAGGCTTAATAAAAATGCAGTCTAGTTTAATGTTATATTATATATTTGGTTTATTGAAGGAAAGAAAGCAAGAGCATTCATTATGATTCTAGAGCAGATTTGTGTGTTGTTATTGTGTGTTTGCTACAGGCATGAAGCTATCATCTATCCACCTTAGGAGTTGAATGATCTTCATTATTCTAAAGGATCATCACATAGGTGATATCATTGTTGTTTATCATCATTTGATTCATCATTATTATCTTTGTTTTCTTCCTTTGCCCCCACTCACTCTCTATCAAACGACAGTATTGGGAATCTTGAATGTTGTCCTGGGATTTGACTGAGGCAAGTTCCTAAACACCATAACCCCCAAACCCCTTCTTATCTTCTTATGTGTAGGTTACAGGAGCGAGTTCTGGAGAATATAAAGATACAGGCAGATTGAGTGAAGATTAGGGTTTTGGAATTTGACAAAAGTTACAAAATATTCCTCTATCTAGGATGTGGGAAATGGCACTCTAGTCTTCCTATCCTTCTTGACTTCAAATCTAGCATGAGGGTAGTCTCTACAACATCTTTTTAGTTGACAATTTCTATAGATTCCATCAACCAAGACTTGGATAGTTCCGAAATAGTCCTTTGACACTTCTGCTTCTGGAAGACAGGTGTTATCACCTTCCTGATCATCCCTATGCAATTGGATTTTGGATTGTTGTTGTATATTTTTTATTATAAGTTGATCATTATTAAACTAGGGTTTCATGCATAGTTAACCTAGGGTTTGACAGAAAGGCTAAATTTAACATGATTCCTCTATAGCATACCTAAGCACAAAATCTCTAGTTGAGTCCACCTTCATTTGGTAGTAATTTGGCTCAGTCTTGTCCTTGAATGTTATATGGAAAAGGGTTTGATCTAGTGTGCATCCTAGTTGGCATCATTCTCTTTCATACTAAACATTTTGGTGAACCTGTAGCTTCGAGAATTTGCATCTTACTAATTGTTCAAATCAGATCTTGCATTGATTTATTGCATCTTTCGCAATATTCATTTGAAAATCTTCCATAATTTAGAAAAAAGTGCATATTTAGGCCTTAAAAAGCTTGCATTTTGGTAAAATTTTGCATTAGGGTTGCAAAAATTATCTTGCATGATCATATTGGTTGCATTAAATATTCATCAAATCTAATTTGGCATGGTAATCTTGCATTATTTCATATCCTTGATTTGAAAATTCATACTTTTGCAATTACACATTATGTATTTCAACAAACATAACTACCTTAATATTCATAATCATAATGATAATATCCTTGGTTAGTGCATTGAGCGTTATAAAAATTTCTATGAGTTGTATAACCCACTACCCTTACACCAACACCTTGGTAAGAAGAAGTTGTATATTAATGGGTTTTATTGCTTTCAATAGTAACGATATGCAAACATCAGAAAATCCATTACACAACTACTTTACGAAAGATGAATCAACATCTTTGCAAAATGTCACTAATTCCAATGTGTCGAAAGAACAAACACTTCATGACTCTGAGGACATAATTGACGTAGTTTCACATGTACCTAAAGTTCAAATCAAGAACCTAGACAAAGAACTATCTGATTTTCAAGAATTTATGGGAAAAGAACATGTAGCTCAAGAAGCAATACTTGTTGAAGTTATAAGAGGATTATTACAAGAAAGACAAGAAGGTATTGCTATAATATGTGGAATATCCGATATAGTGGATAACAACATTATATCAGTGGCTAAGTGTGTGAATATCATAAAAATGTGTCATCACCAAAAAAATGGTACACAAGTATCGACACCCATTTCAACTATGGGAGTATCTACTTATACATCAACAATTCTCACTACCTCTACACAAACTTGTGAATGCTACTAGTAACATGGGAACATCTACTATAAACAATTACAAATCCATGAACTACAATTATCAAAATTTACCGCATCATGTGTCCATACCCATGAATAACTATTCTCAACCACCTCTCAATTCCAATCATACACCATTTAATAATATGGTATCCAATACGCAAACCATATCACCTAGTGATGCAATCCTAAACCAAATTTTGTAAAGTATGAAATCCTTGCAATAAAAAGTAGCAAATATGACCATTGTTTCATCTCAACCCAATATACCAACATATCATGCTCACAGTCCTTTATCCTATATAATATTAAGAGCTCAAATACGTGACAAATTTGAGGCTCCCCACTATGAAAAGTATAGTGGCAAAGGTGATCCTAATAATCATGTGATAGCATTCACAGGAATGTGTAGTGATTTATTCTTTGATGAGGCATTGTTAGCAAAACTCTTTCCACGATCTCTTAAAGATACATCATTGGAATGGTTTTGCTCTTTACCTCCTAATTCAATACATTCATTCTCATAGCTAGTTGATCAATTCTTGCAACATTTCCAAGTGAACATTGGACCTCCTACCTCATTGATTAACTTGGTCCATTGTAAACAAGGTCTGAAAGAGAAATTAATAGAATTCATTAGTCGGTATGAAGCTCTCTTTGCATAAATACAATATCTGATTACAGATGAGGATGTTTAAAAAGCATTCCTTACAAATATACAATTGAACATATGTGACAAAATATTATTGATGAAGTATAGTTCTTTTCAACATCTATGCACAGCTCTCTATGATTACCAACTTTCAGCTAGTCGGTATGAGAATCATAACTCATCGACCTCGGTTGGTCATTCTAGAGTTGGAACATCTCAACAATCATTCAAGAAGTATAACAAGAGTTTCATCAAGATTAATGGGCAATAGTCAAACAACTTTCAATCACAAGTGGTAGCTATTTCAAATTAGACTCCATTCAAATTTAGGAAGCAATAGAGACAATTCACTTCATTATCAGATTTTCTTCATTTGATAATGATTAAAGCAATAACCAACAATCTTTTAAAGCTTCCTCCTGCTCTTCCAATAGACAGTAAAAAGATTAAAGGACCTTCATTTGATCCCAATTCCTTTTTCCAGTATCACTACTCGGTAGGACATGACAATGAAAGATGTATGCGCCTTAAACATGAAATTCAAGACCTTATCAATTCTAACATAATACAGGTGATTGGTGTTAATGACAATGGAAATAAGTCAGTTTCTCCTCCAAATCAGAATCTAGAGATCTTCACAAATCCTTTTTCCTAACCACAACATCAACAACATGGTGGAACACCAAAATGAAATAGAACCTAAAGTTGAATTTCTTGAATATGATGAAATAGTTGGGTTGATAGAACTAGAAAAGGTGGAAAAAGAAGATTGTCTTGAATGTAATGATCCACTTCATCCATGAGGAAAAGGTATCTACACCGAGGTTCCTACATTATTGCTTCAAGGATTGGGAGATAACCAAAATGCACAAAATACACACAAGGAATAGACTACACACAACCAACATAAGATGGAGAAAGTTATAATGATGAAAAGTATCTCATTTCATTGTGAAAAGCTCATTCATCAAGAAAAGCAGAACAAGAAAGCAAAATAAAAAAAGAGCAAGGCACAAGTCATCAAAATCCACTAAGAAAGTTAATGATTCATCTCCTCGCAAGCACCATAAGATTTCAAACATTCAAAAAGTTGTGTATCAAGCACTGCATGATTGTTGTGAAAATCAAACGGGTATGAATCTCTCATCTATTTCGCCACACTTGATAGAGCACCTCTCCAAGATGCTCACAATCTTGGCCTCTTCTTAGATACATTTATATATATATAGGTATATGTGTTGTGTTGTTTTCCCCCATGTAGTGTTAAATGTTTCTTTAGGTCTCCTTGGATGACCCTTGATACTCTTGTAAGGTCAAGGATATAAGGAGACCACCTCCATTGTGGCATTCTCTCTATTTGTTTCTCTATTCTTCTACTCTCCTCTTATTGTAATTGTTGTGTGTGGTGAGTTGGGGGCATAACGTTGTGGAGGTTGTCTTGGGGGCATCCTCCCACATTGTTACCCTAAGTCACTTTTCTCTCTTCTCTCATCTTTCATGATTTCATTCTTTTGTGCCTCTACTAGTCAATGGATGATGACAACAAATTTACACTTTTGATACAGACAATGTATACCTAACAAGATAATAAAAATGGACCTAGTCCACATATGAAGATGGGGGTAATTTGTTAAGAATCACTTTGTGTTGTGTTGTGATCATTTATCATATTGTGAATTTGTTGTAACAAGCCTTTGCAA
Organism: Cunninghamia lanceolata; assembly: GCA_027924645.1. Classification (NCBI taxonomy): domain Eukaryota; kingdom Viridiplantae; phylum Streptophyta; class Pinopsida; order Cupressales; family Cupressaceae; genus Cunninghamia; species Cunninghamia lanceolata. The sequence goes on from BSBN01000593.1 coordinate 1,907,405, forward strand.
TACTCTAAATATGCTTCTATGTACTTTGAATGGCTTTTGTCTCACCTTGTAGCTACACTTGGTTCTAAGACACTTGAAGTATATCCTCACGGCTATACTCAGCTATAAATATAGCCTTGGTTTATTTAAGTGGTATGTTGACTTATTTTTGTATCCGTTTCATGAAATGATTTAGATATTATCTTAGCTTAGATTTTCTAACCAAAGCTTATTATTGATCAATGGTTGTTAGAAAATGATATGGATGTGTTTCTGTTGTGATTGTTGGGAACAATTTGGCGATTGTAAGCACATGTCACTTTGGGGCATGGGCTTTGCAAAAGCTATTATTCCCTCATGTGTTTTCAACCTTACCTTAAACATGATTGCTACCAGTAAGTAGGATAAACCACTTTAAGGTGGGGGCATATATTGTGGTAAATTCTTGGATATTTTAGACATTCTAATAAATTGTGCTTGCGTACACTTCCTTTTCACCATAAGGCATCTTCGTGATGTAGGTGGGGTTATGTACTTTGTTGTGTGTTTGCATATACTTCCTTTTCACCATAAGGCACCTCTGAGATGTGGTTGTGGTTGTGTACTTTTGAAATCCCTTTTGCAGAAGGTGGGATGATATATACCCTTGAGTAGGTTACACATCTTTTTTATAAAAAGCCCTTCTATATAAGGTGGGATGATGTATACCCTTGAGTAAGTTGCACATCCTTTGGAAAAGGTCCTCTATGGAGGTGGGGTTAGATCGTGAGTTATTCACACTTAAGCATGTATTTGGTGGTTGTCGTAGTGTATCTCAACCATCAAGTGTGTTTGGCATGTCTTAGATGGTGAAGAATAGCGATAAGCTCCTCCCTGTCGCCTGTGTTTTCTTTGTATAAGACATATAGTGTGTTGATGACACACTCTATGGTGTTCATGTATTCTATGTGTATTCCATGTGTTTTTTATGTGTCTTGCATGTTTTGTGTAGGTGCATAGCGATGAGCTCCCCCCACGCTGTGTGTTTTGTGTGTTTTTGATGGTGGCATGTAGCGATGAGCTCCCCCAATATCCTAGTTAAGGTTGTATAATTGCTTAATCATGTCTTCTCTTTGTGTATCTACCTTGTGTATCACATGACTACATTCATGCCTTCTTTATGTATTACATGCTTCTTTACTCTCTTCTCTATGTTTTGCATGATTGTCAAGTGTTTTCTTATGTTTACCTAAGCTTGGGGACTAGAAATGGTCTTCCAAACTTAGGGTGTGTCTTCTCTCTAGTGTCCGATGTGTTTGATATGCTTTGACCATAATTTTATGCATGTATTGATCATAATATCATACACACATTAAAGTGGGGGATAAATGTTATGGAGTAAAAAGCATCCACATGTCTTTTTACCGTCTTGTTTAGCTCCTAGGTCCCCATTCTTACATTTTTCATGCTAAATGTGCATCCTAATGCAAAATTGCCTGACTCCAATGTAGATTGGGAATAAGCGGCCCATGTTTTATCTTAACCCAAACCTAAAAGGAGCCCAAAGACTTGGACACCACTGCCCAAGTCCCTCCTAATTGATCAAGACAAATTCAAGTGTATGTCAGCCTGGGACCTTTCAAAAGGTTTCTCTAAATCTCATCTCTTTTAGTTTAATTTCACAATTGTGAGTAGGAAAGCATATATAAGTGTGTTTTTGAGTTCATTTGTAAGCATGATAGAGATAGCTAACTTATGATATTGAAGGAAAGCAAGCAAGATCATTCATTGTGATTTTAGAGTAGATTTGTGTGTTGTTATTATGTGTTTGTTGCATGCATGAAGCTATCATCTATCCACCTTAGGAGTTGAAGGATCTTCATTATTCTAAGGGATCATCATATAGGTGGTATCATTGTTGTTTATCATCATTTGATTCATCATTATTATCTTTATTTTCTACCTCTACCCCCACGAGCACACACACTCTCTATCAAGCAACGATGTTGGGAAGCTTGAATACTATTCTAGGATTTGACTAAGGCAAGTCTCTCAACACCATAACCCCCAAACCCCTTCTTATCTTCTTATGTGTAGGTTATAGGAGAGAGATTTGGATAATATGAAGATACAGGAAGAATGAGCAAAGATCAAGGTTTTAGGATTTGACAACAATTATAGAATATTCCTCTATCCAAGACTTGGGTGGTGGTACCCTAGTCTTCCTACCCTTTTTGACTTTAGATCTGGCATCACAGTAGTCTTTGTAACATCTTTCCAGTTGATAGTTTCTACAAATTTCATCAACCAGGACTTGGGCGGTCCTGAAATAGTCTTTCGATACCTTTGCTTCTAGGAGATAGGTGCTATCATCTTCCTGATCATCCCTATACAATTGGATTTTGGATTGCTATTGTACATTTTCTATTATAAGTTATCATAGTTAAACTATGGTTTCATGCATAGTTAACCTAGGGTTTTATAGAAAGGTTGAATTTAACCTGATTCCTCTATAGCATACCTATGTACAAGATCTGTAGCTAAGTCTAACTTTATTTGGTAGTTATTTGGCTTGGTCTTGTCCTTGAATGTTATATGGAAAAGGGTTTGATCTAGTGTGCATCCTAGTTGTCATCATTCTCCTTTTTCATACTAAACACTATTTTCATTTACAAATTTAGAATACTTAAATGTTGTATTACTCTTCTAATTCTTTACCTAGCAATTTCATTGAATACTTTTTTTGGTCCTAGAGATGATTATGGGGATTATATTTAGCTCTAGACATTTTGTTATGTCAGAAAAAAGTAATCTTGGGGGCTTTTTTCTCTTGAGGTTTAGCTCCCAGGTCCTTTAGAATGCATTTAGAGCATCTTGCATGATTTTGATGACTCACAATGAGAAAACCCTAAAGTTTCATCGCAAATAGGACTCAGGGGATGCACTTAACATAAAGCTTGCCTAAAACAGTGGGGGAGGACTTGGGTGCCCGCGCCCTAGTCCTACCCTATTTTAGGTCAAGACCAATTTCAAAGTGTTAGTTTATGACTGTTATTTAGGTCCTATGCCGATATTGTAAGTTTGAATTACAAAATTCTTAGTGAGAATGTTTGTAGTTGCATATATAAGGATGATTAGGTTATCATTTGTAAACTAGATGGCAATTGTGAACTTGTGGCTTATGTGAATGTGATTCAAGGCATTCATTGTATTGCAGATTAGAATTTGTGTTGTTCTTGTTTTTGTATTTGCAGATTTGGCATCCATCTCCTCATGGCATGAAGAGCATCTTCCTTCCATGACATCTTCACTACAAAGTGATACCAATTGTGTTTTCTATCATTTATCATTTGGATTTTTCCTCTATCCCACAAGGATACAAACTCTTTATTTGACAATAGTGTTTAGAAGACTTGAATGTCTCTCTAGAGCTTGACTGAGGCAAGCCTCTAAACACCTCAACCCTCAACCCATTTTTTCATGATTGTAGGTTATAGGTTGCAAAAGCAAAAGAAGTGAGTTGCAGGAGAGTAGTGCAGGCTGTCAGAATTGCTAATCAAACAAGAAAACAAGGACCTAGACTCAGGCACCCATTCATTAGTCCTTCAGATTTCGTAACTATAAAATCTTTGGAACAGCAGGAACAGGTTACATACAAGATTTCTAGATCCTAAAGAAAACTATGGCACAGGACTTTAGGGAACCTGCTTATTACTCCCTAACTTTTTCACACATCAAAATTTGAAATCTATTATGCATTTGATTGTCATTTGATATCTTTGTGTGCGATCATTTTCTGTAATTTGTCTGTTTGCTTGTGAATTTATGAAATTAGGGTTTTGAGCGTAGTTGGTCTTAATTGAACAATAAAATCACACAATTCCAATCTTCCCCTATGTTCCAAGTGATAGGATATCTATAGTAGAGTTCTCTACTCGGTTGAATGTTCTTGAATGTTTAGTGGTGAAAGGAGGATCAACACAAACCATAAAAATCAACCCTAAACATTTTGGTGATCCTCTATTTTTGGACTTTTTACACCTTTTTGATTGTTGTACTTTAGATTTACATTCGTTTATTTCATTTTTCATCATATTGCATTCAAAAAATTAGAAAAAAAGGTGAACATTTTGAAAATTTTGAAAAAAAATTGGCATTTTTAGCTTGCATTTTCAAATAATTTAAATTAGTTGGCATTGGATTTCAATAAATTTGTATCATTATCATCAGATATTATTTAAAATAGATAAATTTTTCATTCATCATTCATTTACATTGCATTCTCATGCTTAAATTGACAAAAATTGTTTGAAATTGTGCATTTTTCAATATAACCTAGTTTTGCATTAACTAGGGTTTGTAGTCAAAATCTTGTTGTATATTTTACTACCCTTTTAAAACACTTATTAGGACTGATTTCTAACTATAGTGTTTCATCATAGTGGTTTTCTTGCAAAATTTCATGCCTAGGGTTTGAAAACTTTATTTTTTCACTAGATTTTGGCCTTATTGTATCTCTAGATTTGCACCATAGGCATGTTGTAAAGGATTTTTCTATACTAATTGTCTATTATCAAGTTTATTATCTTCTTCCCCTCCTCAAATTCTTTACAACACCCTTTTTATTGGGCCTTTGCATTTAGATTTGGTGAAAATATGCATATTTTGGCTATTTTTTCACTAAGGTTTGACTTAGATTTGCACTCCAAGTGTGTTGTGATGGATTTTATGGATATAGGTGACTGATATTACTATTATAATATTATTCCCCTCCTAAAATTCTTTACAACACCCTTTTTATTGGGTTTTTGCATTGAAAATTTGTAAAAATTTACATATTTTAGTGTATTTTCACTAGGTTTTGACTTGTCATCACTCTAGGTTTGCATCAAAAGTGTGTTGTGAAGGATATTATTTCTTTATTGGACTGATATTAGACATATTATTTTCTTTATCTCATATTACAACACCTTTTCTTTCACTTATTTACATTGAAAAAAGTTGAAAAAATCAAGCATTTTAGGTCATTTTTATACATAGTTTTGTTCTTGTCTTTTGCATAACTTTTGAAAAACTTTTAAAATATGATCTTATAGTGATTTGAATACATATATACATGGCTTCTAATCACAACAATAACAATAGGTTCCCTCCTAGGCCTTACATAAAAAGAAAGGTCCCCGAACCTAAAATTGTGTTTACACCTCATGATAGAACAATTGGAGACACTGAAGGACCTCTTTATATCACTATCAAAATAATGGGAAATCCTAGTGATGGAACCCTTATTGATCCTAACTGCATGACTAATGTGGTAACGGAAGAGTTCCTCTATTCACATGGATTGATGCAAGGCTTTTATGACCCTTTGGACAAGATGATTAAGACACATAAGGGAACCTTTATAAACACTTATGGGAAGATATCTTTATTGGTTACTGTATTTGAGAAATCTATAGAACAATTGTTTGATGCTGTCCCTATTTTTGACCTTTTTCACATAAAATTAGGACATCCATGGTTAAAGGCTATGAAAGTTGTCCCTTTAATAATTTATAACTGTATAAAATTTCCTTTGAATGGACAAGTGAATATTATTCCTTGCAATAGGTATAAACCTTTGGTTACATGTCACCACTTTAGACTTGATTAATTTTGGGAAAGATCTGAAGTAGAACTAGAGCCATGGACAGACTTTAACTTCTTGAGCTATAGAAACTACAAAACAAAACTATTACATCAAGTGGTCGGTCCTTCTATTCAAGATACAAAAAGAGACGAACAACCCACATTTGAAGAGAATCCTAGACCAAAAAGAAATGGACCATATGCTAAGGTTCCTCCCCTGTCATCCTTACAAGGATTGGGAGGTATTCGTCGACAACAAAACATTCCACCTAGACAAATGAAATTTGATCCTGGTGCTTCCTCCTCTAAAACACAAAAACCTATGGAAGAGAAAAATACTATCTTACAAGAGATAAGTGGTAAGACAAAAAGAAATAGACAAGAAAGAGAAAGAAGGAGATGACAAGCTTATTCCTAACAAAACATATCTCAACAAGAAAGCATCTCACCTAACATTGAATCAAACTAAGAAGATCTTAAAAATGGACAACTTGCAGAGAAGAACAAGAGTTGGTCTAAGGTACCTTATGTCCCACTGTCCTCTAACATTCGGGAGTGGGAAGATGATGATGATTTGCTTGATGACAACCCTTAGCTTAGTTGTCCCTATAGGTAATTATTTATAAACCCTTTACCTCTTGTATTGTGTTTCCCCCGTGATGTGTTATGTGTTGTTCAAGCCTTTTGGGACGACCCTTGATTCTCTTGTAAGGTCTAGGATACTAGGAGACTACCTCTATTGTGACCCTTATTCTATTTGTATCATCATTCTGTTGCAAATATGTGCCTAGGTGGTGTTGTCATTGATGTCAACATATCCTTGTTGCCATTGGTGTCAACTGTATCCTATTTTGCTACCTGTATAGAAGACTAGATTGTTAAGGATATTGAGAAAATTAATGAGGATCAATGTATGCAGACCTTATGGATGAGTAGAGGACTCTCTGAAGAAGCTCCAATTAATATTTGAAGGGTTCGTATGAAGATTTGAAGAAGCTATGGCCATCTAAGTAGAACTAGTTTTACAGTGTTCAAGAGAGATAGAGTGATAGGAAAGAGGTCAGGATTGTTTCGGATATGTCAAATGATGATCTATGGATCTAAAGGCATGTTTGGGAAGTTAGTGTGTATCATCCATTCAAGTGGTTCATGGTTTGGAGGTCTACAAGCAATCTTTCTAATGTGACAGTAATAGCAGATAGTGTTCTTGAGGTTCCAGAGGAAGATGGAAGTGTTCTGATGATTTGGATGAGTGTGGATGTTTTTGTTGAATTTAATGTCTTTGTGGAGGTCTCTAGATTGTGTGACTACTATGATGGAGGTTTGCATTGAATTTTGATCTTGTCAAAGAAGATTTCCTTCTTGATGTTGTTGTTCTTCCCAGTCTTGGCCGACCGGATGATCCAAGCATGTTGTGGATGATCTAAGAGGAATTCTATGAAGTGTGGCATGACGATCAACGAAGATTTGAGTCCCAGTTATGTTTGGCTAACAACTTAGTGATTCACATTAAGTCAGATGTTTATAGTGCTGACCTTGATGTTCATTCCAAGGTTGATGAAGCGTATAAATACTTTTTGATGAGTTGTGCAAAATCATCCTTGTGTGAAAATAATAAAATCCAAAGAAAGGATCAAAGGCAGAGTAGAGTAGAGGAGAAGAAGGAGAACAAGAAATGTTTAGATGAAAAGCTAGAGAAGAAGTATTTGGAGCAGAGCAGAAGTTTTGTAAGCTTTCAAAGGAATTGAACCAGGCATAAAGAAAATGCTATTTCATAGTTCATTCTTTTTGTATTAAACATAAATTCTGTAGTCAGTGAGCCTCTCTTGAGCAGTGAGCTCTAGGAAGTGAGCCCGAAGGCATGTGCCTTCCCTTTTTCCAAGTACTTTTAATAGGGTACAAATCTTGTGGGTTAAACCCCACCATGATTTTCCCTTAACCAGGTTTCCACGTAAAAAAATCTAGTGTTATGTGTGTTCAATTTATTTCTTCTCTTGTGTTATTGATTCATGCTTTAATGTTTATCTGATTGAAAGTTGTTAAGGAAGATTAAAAGCAGAAAAGTTTAATATTTTGGGACAACTAATTTACCCCCCCTCTCAGTTGTCTGGACTAATTCTCACAATTGATATTAGAGCGAGGTTCCTCTAAAAGAAGCTTAGCTGCCTAAGGAGATCCAAGATGTCGAATTACAAAAAGGATAGTCTGAGATTCGATGGAACAAATTACTCTATTTGGAAGAGTCGCATGGAGTGCCATTTGCAATGCATGGGTGATGATTATTGGATGATAACCAAAGATGAGTATAAATCTCCAAAGAAAGGTCCTTCAACTCTAGATCAGATCAAAGATGTTGAACATAACCTTCGAGCTAAAGAAGCTTTGTTGAGTGCCCTAACTGATTCAGAAATGACAAATGTCTTTGGATTGAAAATTGCTCATGAAATCTAGAAGAAGTTGGAGAATCTTTATGAAGGTGATGAACATGTCAAATGTTCCAAGCTACAAAGTTTGAGAGGAAATTTTGAAAATCTGAGGATGACTGAAGATGAAAGCATCACAAACTGCATGCAAAAGATAAATGAACTTGTGTGTGGTATCAAGTGTGCTAGTGGAACTTTGGAAAAATTAGAAATTGTGGCAAAAGTGCTTAGATCCTTACCTGATTCATAAAAACATAAGGTTGCTGCTATAGAGGAGATCAGGATTGTCTCAAAAGTTACAAGAGATCAGTGGGTTGGCAAAATTTCAGCTTTTGAATTAAGTGAATTTGGTGATTCTCTTCCTAAGTCTGAATCTACTTTTAAGGCCAATGTATATGGAAAAAAAGATATGATCCAAGTGAAATCTCTTTTGCAAGATCAAATAGATTTGCTAAGGCAAGGAAGGATCTTGAAAATGATGAAATTGAGTCTACAAAACTTGAAGCTCTTATTGCCAGAAGAGTGCCAAGAGGATCCAGTAAGTATGAAGGAAAGTTGTCATTTAAATATTTTTCTTGTAATAAGATTGGTCATTTTTCTTCAAGATGTCTAGAGAAATTTTCAAAGCCAAACCCTAACAGATATAAAGGTTAGAAGAAATGTTACTATGTCCAAGAAGCTGGAGAAGAAGTCATAGATGATGAATCTAATCATGGAGGTGCCACTGAAGATGATTGGGTGTTCATTACCATCAAAGAAGAAGATCCAGTGTCTACTAAATCTACAAACTTTGTAATTATAGAAAGTGCCTTGGCTACTCAAGTTGTTGAAAAGGATGAATGGGTGATTGATAGTGGATGTTCTCATCATATGACTGGTGACAAAAGTAAGTTTATAAACTTTGAAAAATATGAAGGCAGAATTGTGAAATTTGGAGACAACTCAACTGGTAGAATCTATGGCAAAGGATCCATCTCTTTTGATGGTAAGAATAACACAAATAATGTTCTATATGTGGAAGGACTAAAGCATAATCTTCTTAGTGTTGGATAGTTGGTTGACAAGGGTTATGATCTCTGATTCAAGGATGGTAAATGTCGAATCTTAGAAAGCTATAGAACTGAAATTGCATCTAGTATATAAACTAGAGGTAACATCTTTCAATTAAGTAGTTCTAGTAAAAGTTGTTTGATTGCATAGATAGATCAGAGTTGGTTATGGCATAGGAGAATGTGTCATGTGAATTTTGACAACATTGTCAAGATAAGTTCTACTTAGGATGTGAGAGATCTTCCAAGACTTGTGAAACCTAATAGCTTGTGTAGAGAATGTCAATTTGGCAAACAGAGAAAAACATCATTCAAAAGTAAAGAACAATTTTCAAGTGGGCGATTGGAACTTGTGCATATTGATCTATGTGGTCCTGCTAGAATTAGAAGTGTGCAAGGAGATAGATATTTATGTTGCTGATTGATGATTACTCCTAGATGATGTGGGTAAATTTCTTAAAAGAAAAATCAAAAGCTCTTGACAAATTCAAAGTGTTCAAAGTTATGGTGGAAAATGAAATTGGTGTAAAGATAAAGTGTTTGAGATCTGACAGAGGTGGAGAGTTTGCCTTTGGTGAGTTTGATACATTTTGTGAAAAGCATGGAATAAAAAGATTGTTATCTGCTCCTAGGACTCCTCAGTAAAATGGAGTTGTGGAAAGAAAGAACCAGACCATTCAAGAAGCTACCAGGACCATGATAATGGAAATAAATGTTCCACAAGTTTATTGGAGAGAAGTTGTAAGTACCGCTATCTACACTCTTAACCGGCTGTAGATCAAAGGCAATTTTGGTAAGACTCCTTATGAACTCTGGTTTGGTCATCCTCCTACTATAAGATATTTTAGAGTTTTTGGTAGTAAATGCTATATCAAAAGAGATAAGGATCTAGGCAAGTTTGAAGCAAGAAGTGATGAAGGAATTTTTCTAGGTTACTCTACTGAAAGCAAAGCATACCAGTGCTTTGAAAAGAGGTTGAAAAAGATTGTTGAAAGTGCTAATGTCAGAGTTGATAAGAGAAAAGAAGGACATTCCAAGTCTTGTGGATATGATTCAGATGATCAAGATGAAAATCCAAGTCAAATCAGATTTAGATCCAGATTGATCTAGAAAATCTAGTAATTCAAGAAGATAGTGCAGAAGTTGAGGAACAAGCTCAAGAAACAGAAGCCCAAGCAATTCTCAAAACTCCCTTGGATGTAAGGATGAATCATCCTAAAGATCAAATCATAGGAGATAGAAATAAAGGTGTTTGAACTAGGAGAAGAGTTGTTGAAGATCAAGAAGAGATTTGTTTGATTTCAAAGATTAAACCAAAATCAGTAAGTGAAGCCTGTAATGATGAAAACTGGATAAAAGCAATGGAGAAAGAACTAATGCAAATTGAAAAGAATCACACTTGGGATCTTGTTTCTAGACCTAAGGACAAAAATCTGATTGGAACTAAATGGGTCTTCCAGAATAAACTAAATGAAGATGGTGAAGTTGTAAGAAATAAAGCAAGGTTGGTATACAAAGGATATTCTCAAGTGGAAGGAATTGATTTTGAATAAACTTTTGCTCTGGTGGAAAGAATAGAGGTAGTCAGATTGTTTCTTGCTTTTGTTGCCTATAAAGATTTCAAAGTCTATCAGATGGATGTCACATTAGCATTTCTAAATGGAGAGTTAGAAGAAGAAGTCTACATTGAGAAACTGGAAGGATTTCAGTTGTCTGATCAGAAAGACATGGTCTGTAGATTGAGGAAAGCATTATATGGACTCAAACAAGCCCCAAGAGCCTGGTATGCAAGATTAGATAAGCATTTGCTAAAGCTAGGATATAACAAAGGCACTACTGACAGTAATCTTTACTTCAAGATTGATCATGAGAATATTCTAATTGTTGAGGTATTTGTTGATGATATCATTTTTGGTGGAAATGAAAGCATGTACAAAACATTTGTTGATCAGATGCAAAGTGAATTTGAGATGTCCATGTTTGGTGAGATGAATTTCTTCTTACATCTACAAATCACTCAATCAGATAAAGGTATCTTTATATCTCAGTCTAAGTATGTGAAAGAATTGTTGAAGAAGTTTGGAATGGAAGATTCAAAGCTAGTAGGTATGCTTATGGTAATCGAATGTAAGTTGAGTAAAGATGATGACTCTCCTAAAGCAAATCAAAAAAGGTATAGATCAATGATTGGAGGACTGCTCTATCTAACTCATACCAAACCTGATATCATGAATGTAGTTGGGCTTTTTGCTAGATTCCAAGCTGGTCCTAAAGAATCTCATGTTCTAGCAATCAAAAGAATCTTGAGATATCTCAAAGGAACACTTGATTATGGATGGTGGCATCCAAAAGATAATGACTTCACTCTTCATGCACATACAGATGTTGATTGGGTAGGAGATGTGGATGACAGGAAAAGTACTAGTGGTGGTGCATTCTTCTTGGGAAGGAGATTGGTTTCTTAGCTGAGAAAAAAGGAGGTAATATCTCTATCTATAGCAGACGCAGAGTATATAACAGTAGCAAACAATTGCACTCAAGTTTTGTGGATGAAGCAAATGTTGAAGGATATTAGAATTGTGTTTGAGGAGCTTATGACAATTTTTTGTGATAATTCAAGTGCAATAAGTATCTCAAAGAATCCAGTGACACATTCAAAGACAAAGCACATATCCATCAAGTTTCATTTCTTGAGAGACAAGGTAAATGAAAATTAAGTCAAGTTGGAGTTTGTGTCTTCAAAGGATCAGATCGCGGATATTTTCACTAAGCCTCTTCCCAAGGATACTTTTGAGTATCTCAGAGAGAAGTTAGGGGTTATTACCCTTCCTTATTAAAACTAATATGCACTAAGGTGCATTAGTCCAGTGGAATTTACAATCATATCTTGTGATCCAGATTGATGTTAAGGAGATACTACCTGGGGCGAGTAGCTAGTATGAATTTTGGGATCAGTTTGAAATAAAAAGGGAGAAAAGATTGCAAATATGTGCCCTTTTCCATTGATGTCAAAAGGGGAAAGAAGTTCCTGTGAAAAACCAATTGCCAATGAAAGTGGGAGCAGTGAAGAAAGTGATTACAGAAGTGATAAGATAAAGGGGGAGAAGGTCTTGTCTTGATGGTCAAATTAGTTTTTCACACCATATGTTGCCATCAATGACAAAGGGGGAGATTGTTGCAAATATGTGCCTAAGTGGTGTTGTCATTGATGTCAACATATCCTTGTTGCCATTGGTGTCAACTTTATCCTATTTTGTTGCCTATATAGAAGACCAGATTGTTAAGGATATTGAGAAAATTAATGACCTTCAATGTATGTGGACCTTATGGCTAAGTAGAGGACTATCTGAAGAAGCTCCAATTAAGATTTGAAGGGTTCGCATGAAGATTTCAAGAAGCTATGGCCATCTAAGTAGAACCAGTCTTGCAGTGTTTAGAAGAGACAGAGTGACAGGAAAGAAGTCTAGATTGTTCTGGATATGTCAAATGATGGTCTGCAGATCTAGAGGCATGTTTTGGAAATTAGTGTGTATCATTCATTCAAGTGGTTCATGGTTTAGAGGTTTGTAAGCAATCTTTCTAATGTGACAGTAACAGCAAACAGTGCTCTTGAGCTTCCAGAGGAAGATGCAAGTGATTATGATGATTTGGAGGAGTGCAAATGTTTTTGTTGAATTCAATGTGCTTTGTGGAGGTCTCTGGATTGTGTGACTACTATGATGGATGTTCGCATTGAAGTTTGAGCTTGTACAAGAAGATTTCCTTCTTAGTGTTGTTGTTCTTCCTAGTCTTGGCCAACTGGATGATTCAAGCGTGTTGCAAATGATCTAAGAGAAATTCTATGAAGTGTGACATGTTAATCAAGGAAGATTTGATTCCTAGTTATGTTTGGCTAACAACTTAGTGATTCACATTAAGTCATATGTCTATAGTGCTAACCTTGATGTTCATTATAAGGTTGATGACTTGTCTATAAATACTTGTTGATGAGTTGTGAAAAATCATCCTTGTGTAAAAATAATAAAATCCAAAGAAAGGATCAAAGGGAGAATAGAGCAGAGGACAAGTAGAAGAACACAATATGTTTAGATGAAGAGCTAGAGAAGAAGTATTTGGAGCAGAGCAGAAGTTTTGTAAGCTTTCAAAGGAACTGAACCAGGCATAAAGAAGATGTTATTTCATAGTTCATTCTTTTGTATTAAACATAAACTCTGTAGGCAGTGATCCTCTCTTGAGTAGTGAGCTCTAGGCAGTGAGCCCGAAGGCATGTGCCTTCCTTTTTTCTAAGTACTTTTAACAAGGTACGAATCTTGTGGGTTAACCCCCACCCTGCTTTTGCCTTAACCAGGTTTCCACGTAAAAAACTTTGGTAGTATGTGTGTTTAATTTATTTATGCCCGTGTTATTGATTCATGCTTTAATGTTTATCTGATTGAAAGTTGTTAAATAAGATTAAAAAAAGAAAAGTTTAATATTGTGGGACAACTGATTCAACCCCCCCTCAGTTGTCTGGACTATTTCTAACACATTCTTCTATATTTTCTTCTCCTTTATTTTCACTATTGTGTCTTGTGTCTTATGGACATAGCATTACAGTTGGTGACTTGGGTGCACCCTCCTACATGACTATCCCTAAGGCACTTCTTTCTCCTCTCTTGATTTATTTTTTCCCTTCCTCTAGTGTTTCTATCTAGTGGGAGGATGATGAAAAACATATTATACTAATACGGACCTGGCGTCCCTTTAGCGAGAAATTAAAAAAATGGACCAAGTCGATACATGATGATGGGGTTGATATATATTATCTGACGCTTGGCTAGTAGATTCAATCCATGTGATCTTGATGTTGTCTTATCACACTTACAAACCATAACAATATTTTTGCTCCGTGAACCTTGTTTATCTTTGAATCTCACCTTGGTTACACTCAGTTTTGAGATTTCTACGGTATAGCCCCATGGTTATACTCAGTCTTTGAATCCATAGTATAACCTCAGATCTCTATGTGAATGATCATATGAATTGTTGTTTTTCATGATTATATGGACACTAACACTTTTCTTGCAGAAATTTGTTTGTGGGAATATTTGGCGATCGTAAAGTACATGTCACCTCCAGGGGGCATGGGCTTTGTGAGAGTTTGTGTTCCCTTGTGTGTTCTCTTCCTACCTTAAGGTGCTTGATATTGGTACATGATATCAACCACCTTAAGGTGGGGGCATATATAAGGTAAGATGTCTATTCTAGATGCTCATAAATTGTGTTTATTCTCAGGTGCAGTCTTAAAGATTGGTGGCAATGAGTCCCTCCTGCACTATGAGATTTGTTTGAAATCTATTGCAATCATTTAAGCCCTCTATGGAGGTGAGATATCTCGTATCCTTTTTATCTTAAGCCCTCTACGGAGGCAGGGATGGTGTATTTCTTGTGGAGAGTGCACATCCTGTCATTTTCTAAAAGTCCTTTATGAAAGTGAGGAGCAGTTTTGTGACTAACTTAACCCTTAAGTGTGTCTTTGGTGATTGTTGTGGCGAAGCACAATTGTCGATGTGTTCCTATAATGTGCCTAAGATGGTGATGAACCTAGAAATAGGAACACTCCATTGCTTGTCTACCGTGTTTTCTTCGTGTCTTCTATGTGTGTGTATTGTGTGTTTGTTCCCAAGCATAGTCTTAAAGACTGGTGGTGATGAGTCCCTCCTATGCTTTGGGATTTGTATGGCATGCTTGATTTGTATGGCATGTTTGTTCTCAAGTGCAGTCTTAAAGACTGGTGGTGATGAGTCCCTCCTACACTCTAAGATTTGTTTGACATGTGTATTGCCCCATATGTAGTTTAAAGACCAGTGGTGATGAGTCCCTCCTGCATGATGGGTGGTGTGTTTACTTTCCTTGTACTTGCATCTACATTTTATATATAAGAAAAACAAAAAGGAAACTCATCACTACATTCACTGTATTCACTATGTTTTGCATGTGTTCAATATTGTCTTCTCTATGTTTTGCATGACTATAATTGTCTTCTCCATGTTTTGTGTGCATGTTATTGTCTTCACTATGATTGGCGTGTCTTCTTCATGCTTGGCATGCTTGCTGTGTTTGTTGACCATACTTTAATGCATGTATTGGCCTTATGCTTATACATACATTAAAGTGGGGCTAAAAGCTATGTTGGAAAAAGTAACCTTGGTGGATTTTTCCTCTTAAGGTTTAGATCCTGGGTCATTTAGAATGTAGTTAGAGCATCTTGCATGATTTTGATGACGCCTAATGAGAAAACCCTGAAGTTTCATGGCAAATGGGACTCAGGGGATGCACTTAACATAAAGCCTTCCTGAAATAGGGGGGAGGACTTGGGCACATGTACCTTAGTCCTACCCTATTTTAGGTCAGGACCAATTTCAAAGTGTTAGTTTATGACTGTTATTTAGGTCTTATGTTGACACGGTAAGTTTGAATTATGAAATTCTTAGCAAGAATGTTTGTAGTTGCATATATAAGCATGATTAGGTTATCATTTGTAAACTAGATGGAAATTGTGAACTTGTGGCTTATGTGAAAGTGACTCAAGGCATTCATTGTGTTGCAGAGTAGAATTTGTGTTGTTCTTATGTTTGTATTTGTAGATTTGGCATCCATCTCCTCATGGCATGAAGAGCATCTTCTTTCCATGAGATCTTCAGTACAAGGTGATATCAATTGTGTTGTCTATCATTTATCATTTAGATTTTGCCTATATCTCACAGGGATACACAATCTTTATCTAACAACAGTGTTTGAAAGACTTGAATGTCTCTCCAGGGCTTAATAGAAGCAAGTCTCAAAACACCACAACCCCCAACCCATTTTTCCATGATTGCAAGTTAAAGTTACAAAAGCAAAAGAAGTTGAGTTGTAGGAGAGTAGTGCAGACTGTCATAATTGCATATCAAAGAAGAAAATAGTTACCTGGACTCAAGCACCCACTCATTAGTCCTCCAAATCCCACAACTGTAAAATCTCTGGAACAGCAGGAATAGGTTACAGGCAAGATTCCCAGATCCTAAAGAAAAATGTGGCACAGGACTAGGGCTCCCACTCATTAGTCCCTAACTTTTCCACACACTGAACTTTGAAATCTAGTATACATTTTATTGTCATTGGATATCTCTGTGTGCAATTATTTTTTGTAATTTGTCTGTTTTGTTGCAAATTTAGGAAATTAGGGTTTAGAGCATAATTGGGCTTAATTGAATAATAAAATCACACAATTCCAATCTTCCCCTATGTTCCAAGTGATAGGAGATCTGTAGTAGAGTTATCTACTCAGTTGAATGTCCTCAAATGTTTAGTTGTGAAAGGAGGATCAACACAAACCATAAAAATCAAACCTAAACATTTTTTACACTAAACACATTTAAACCATGTCTAGAATATGAAGATAAGGAATTATTAAACTAATTCTAAAAGTAATAAATGTTCCAAACCATCATCACTCACTCCTAAAAATTACTAATAATGTGCATCATGTTTATTATCTTCAAAGCCCAACAATGGATATTGCATTCATCAACATAATGATACTATTTTTTTGTTATGGAGTAAAAAGTGGACACATTTCTGTTTATGTCCTTGTTTAGCTCCTAGCTCCCTATGATTACATTATACATTCTAATTATTCATCCCGATGCAAAATCCCTTGAAACCAATGTAAATTGGGAACAAGGGGCCCATATTCTACCTTACCCCAGACCAAAAAGGTACCTTGGGACTTGGACACCCATGTCCAAATCCTCCCTAATTGGTCATGGAAAATTTAAGTGCATGTCAGCATAAGACCTTTAAAAGGGTTTCTCCTTCTCGGCTCTTTTGGTTAATTTGATGAATATTAGCAGGAAAGCATATATTAGTGTGTTTTTTAATTCATTATGAACCTAGATAGAGATAGCCAACTTGAATCATTGGAGAAAACCTCATTCAAATCATTCATTATGATTATAGAGTAGATTTGTATTGTCATTGTGTATTGTTGCAAATTTTTTAAGTTATTATCTTTCTCTCCTTATGAGTTGAAGGTCATTCCTTCTTATAAGGGTTTCATCACATAGGTGATATAATTTGTATTCATCATCATTTGATTTCATCATATTGATTTATGTTTAGCCTCTACCCTGCTAGGCCATGCACTCTCTATCAAACAACAGTTTTGGGAAGCTTGAATGCTATCCCAGGATTTGATCGAGGCAAGTCCCTAAACACCATAACCCCCAAACCCCTTTTCTTCTTGTGTGCAGGTTATAGGTGTGAGATCTAGAAAAGTGAAGACACAAGAAGACTAAGCAAGGAAAAGGGTGTCGAGATTTGACAAGATTTTAGGAATATTCCTCTGCAAAAGAATTGGGTGCTTTTGAAACTACCCTCCTACCTTAGCTAACATGAGATCTGGAATCTGAACAATTTGTACATCATTTCTCTAGTTTACAACTTCTGGAAATTCCACAATTGACAACTTGGGAACCTTTGAAATAGTCCTCTGACATTCTAGCTTCTAGGACATAGGCTCTAATATCTTCTTGATCACTATGGTGAAATTACTTTCTGATTATTTGTTGTACATCTTCTGTTATGATCATATCTTTATAAATCTATGGTTTAGTGCATTGATTGACCTAGGGTTTGATAAAAGGGTTGATTAAATCAGATCTTTCCATAGCACTCCCAAGTAAAAAAATTGTAGCTAAATCCACCTCCATTTGGTAGTGATTTGGCTTAGTTTTGTGCTTGAATGTTATTATAGAAGAGGATTTGATCTAGTGTGCATGCTAGTCTTCATCATTCATCTTTTCCAAACTAAACATTTTGGTGAACCCATAGCTTTGAGCAATTACATCTTGAAGATAGTTAAGTTCAAATCTTTCATTGATTCTATTGCATATTCATCAATATCCATTTGAAAATCTTGCATGATCTTGGAAAAGTACATATCTAGACCTTAAAATAGCTTGCATTTTGATAAAATTTTGCATTAGGGTTTTACAAATTCTATTGCATTATCATATTAGGTATATTAAA
The DNA here is from genome assembly GCA_027924645.1 of Cunninghamia lanceolata. NCBI lineage: Eukaryota > Viridiplantae > Streptophyta > Pinopsida > Cupressales > Cupressaceae > Cunninghamia > Cunninghamia lanceolata. Next base: position 1,925,514 of record BSBN01000593.1, read on the forward strand.
TAGTCATCAAATCTAATTTGGTATGATATTATTGCATCCTTACATATCTTAGAATTCTAAATTATTATATTTGCAATTAGACATTGTGTATTTCAACATAAGAATATAACACTTCTTTCACATTTGGCAATACATTTTTAAAAGATCTATTTGCCTTTGTATGCGGTACTTTAACATTAGGATTAGGGTAAGTGAAAAAAGATGTGGGGCCAAAAAGTGGCCAAAAAATTTTCAAAAAAATTTAAGGCATAACGCGCTAGCGTTATGGCTTGGCAATGACAAGCCTTAGGCTCGTCATTGCCAAGCCATAACGCAAGCGCGTTATAACGCGAGCGCATTATAACGCGCTCGCGTTATAATGCACTATAAATAAAAAAAATCTCTGTCATTTTATTTCAATCTGAGTTTTTCCTCCGCCCGCGGCTTAAAAACCTTCAAAAACGCGCTCGCGTTCTACAAAATGCCATTCAACACAAAAGACTTGTTGATTCATCGCCGAAATGCCGCCACGACGTTGAGCACGCCAAAGGGGTGAGTTATCTTTGTTTTTTTGTTTGAATTTCTTCCTAAATAGGTAGGTTTTTATTGATTTTTGATGTATATTTTATTAATTGTAGGAAATGTTAATGCACCTCCTCCTCCTCCTCAAAATCCACAAAATCTTGAGGAAGAAATACCTGCAGAACAACAACCTCCTCCATTCATTCCTCGACATGCCCCTGGAACACAAGATAATATAATGGGGGAAATTGAAAACAACAAAAAATAAATTGAAGATATAATTGCAAGGTTGAAAGATCCTTCCACTTCAACCTTGCATAGGTCCACGCTTGCCAAATCTCTTGAGTCTATGTTATCAAATGTAAATTCAATTAGCAAGCAAATAACTAGTTGGACCGATAAAAAGAGAGAGTTTAGAGATTACTATGCAGATAAATTATCATACCAAGATGTCAAAAAATTACAAATTACAAAAGTAGACTTGTGTTCAATTTTTACAAACCCATAAACAAATCAACCTCCACCCATTACATGCAAGAGGTTCCCTATCCATTGGTGCAACAACCAAGCGATAAGGGACAATTTTGGGCAGAGGTGGCGGATGGTTTTTGACCATCCTCCATGCAATAACAATGAGGTCCCGCAATACTTTTTGAGGAAACTCTACTCCGAGTTTGTCCTCAATAAAGTGCCAAACTATTTTGATATGCGGGACTTCCAGGGTAGAGGTGGGGGCTCAGCACAGGATAGACCAGGGGCACGTCTTGACCCACAATGGGTAGTGAGATGAGTAATCAGCAGACCAGCCCATGAGCATGTTTCTATCCCTTCCATTGTGAAGGAGAGTGTTGAGGTCGATACACTGAGGTCGATTAGTGCCTTGACCCAAAGCATCATAGAGCATGCCAATCCTGCAACACAGACTAGGTTGGGAGATAGTGTGAGGAGTAGGGTCCCACCGCATACTTGCCAGGCTTGCGGGTCAGCCTGTGGTTATGACCCCATGGACAGTCAGGACACAGGTGCACAGGCTACATCTGCAGCTGAGCAGATGGTGATGACAGATACCCTCCTGAGTGAGACTTTCGGCCTTGATACTCAGGTAAATATTAGCAAGTTTATTGAATTTAATTTATTAAATTTTATTTTTGAAATACAAGATTAACTAATTTAAATTGATGATTTTAATGAAATTTCAGGGTCATAGCGTCGATGCAGTTTTCAGTGGTTCTCCACCTACATTTTTCACTAGATCATCTACTGTCGAGGTATGTAACTAGTAAACAATTATAAATATTACATGTGAATAGCATCGTTATATAAATGGTATTCTAATTTCTGATTTTGGATGTTGAATAGGTTAACACTGTAGATTTCATGGCAACACCTGCCAGTGGTGGTGGACTTCAAAGCTTTACAGAGGTAATAAAATAAATAGTTTAATGAATGAATTGTACTTACTAAATTTTTGTATATGATTTGTGTGTTTTATTGTGTGTACTTCCATGCTTAGATGAGCGTGTGTGTATGTTAGGAGCCATGATTTGCATCACTATTATAGTTTTCATAATTGAATAATGTTGTTTTATTTCCAGATGATGCAGGCTGCGGATACACCTCCCCATGTTCATAGGGCAATGGAGCAGGGTGTGGCCTCTGCGATTCATAGCTCTATGGCATTGACAGGGGTATGAGGCAGATTAGTAAATTTCAATTTACATTCATTGTTATAGTTGTCTATTTTTGAAAAATCAAAAGATTATTGATTTGAAGTTTAATTTCTATCTGGATGGTTTCTATAGGACATGACATCACCAGGGCCTATTCCTGCTACTGAGGCAAGTGAGGAGACAGATTATATGTTAGCGGTAAGTGATTATTTTGTTAAATGTTTCATTTTTTTATAACATGTAATTTCTATATATTAATATCTATACTTTTTTTTTGTAACAGGTAAAGGTGCAGGAAGAACTAAATAGGAGGAGTAGCCCTCGGGTTCATAGTAGACCACCCACATGCATGTCTCCATCCCCTAGAAGATCAAAGGCTGCTCGTGATTTATTCTCTTCACTAGCTAGAGGGGAATGACTTTTTATTGTGTTCCTCTGTTGTATGCCTATATGGCATTTGTGGACATATATTTTGTATTGTACATAATTGACATTGTATGCCTATATGGCATTCTTGTAAGCCTATATGGCTATTTTGTATATATGTTATACTTATATCGACAGACATTGATGTATGCGTATATGGATATTTGGTTAATACAAATCTTTTTTATTGATGGCATCCATACTTGCATTATAAATCCACTTTTGAATGGATATTTGTAGATGGCTACTTCAAATATTTAAATTCTGATTGTATTACATAGGATGTTTGCATTTTCTTTGATAGGCTTGATAGGCCATGGATTACATGATGGTGTTTGATGGAAAAGTATGGTACTAGAAGACTCTAGTTCATTCTTAATAGGCTTGTGATTGATAATATCTTTGCATGATTGCACTTGATCTTGGATCATGGGCATGTTGTTAGGATTTTGATTGCATTGTGATGTTTGATGGATAGGCATGGTGTAAGTGTAAGATACCCAACTAGTTCTACGAAAAATTTTCCTTACTTAAACACTTTTACTTGCTAACAATTCATCAACTACTTCAATAACATAAAGATATACATCAAGATAACTATTTGAATGAAACAACATTAGAGTTGGGTACTTGTCTTGTTACTTGATTCAATCAACTTGCAATGTCTTATTACATGGAAAATGCTTTCAATAGCATGAAGTACAACTCATTCAATGGAAATACAAGGATAGGCCTTGAATCCTTGATGTTACAATGTCTTCCTTACTTGAGCAACATTTGAAGATTTAGAATGTTCAACTCATCACCTCACAAGGTAGGTGCATATTTGAAGGATTTACAGGTTTTTCTGACTTGGGCGCCAAGTTGAGGTGACCTCCTCTTGAAGTTGCGCCTTGTCAACATTAGGCGCTAATTAGACTTTATGGATGCTCTGGATTGTTTCCAAGAGTAGGTGCCAAAACATCATCATTATGAAAGTGTTTTAAATGCTAGGTGCCCAAATGAGCCCTCTGGAGTCTAGGCGCTCCTTTCATGCATTCTGTGTTCTAGGCGCCAATTGAAAGGAGTGGAGAACAGGGCAAGCGCCTTCCAAACTAGGTGTTTCCTTGAGGTGACAAGGACTTAGAAAGTGCGCCTAAGGTGAGCGCCTTGAGTGAAAAGGTCTAACAAACATCTTTGAACCCCCTTTCAAGGTTAGGCACATTCTGGAGGTGGAAACAAGTAGAAGGTGCGCCTTAGCTTCATTTGTCAATTCTTGCAAGTCTTTGTTGATTAGGAAGGTGGAATGCTTCATTGTAGAATTAGCGCCTATCTTCTAATGTCCAAACTACTTCTTCTAGCTCACTCTGTGGCTAGGCGCCAGAGCTAAACTGTTCACACAAGGGAGTGCGCCTAGACTCACTTGATGTTTTCTTACTACTTCAACCCTTGGAAGATGTTCCAAGGTGTTCCCTTTTACAAGCACCTGACCTCCCAAGTTCCTTCATGTGCTATTCCTTGAAGGCGCCAAAACTGAGCTCCAGTGCCATGGGATTGTGCCTAACATCTTTGAAGAGTTTCTAAGCCTTTTGCAAGTTGATATCCCAAACTCATCTTCTAGGCGCAACAGGAGCTTTCCAAAGGAGTTTCCAAGTTTTAGACGCCAAGCGAGGTCATGGGTGAATGGAACTGCGCCTTAGGAGATGACTAGATCCTAAGTGTCAGTCTGGAGTTACAGTGGAATTGATATGCACCTCAACTAGCTTAGGCACCCATTTGAAGTGATTCCTTTAACACTTCTCTGTCAATCTCAACTGCAAGGATGATCTCCTAATCCAATTTTGATCCTCTGGAGATGCAAATAGCTTTACATTTCACTAGGCGCCATCAATGATGATCATCAACCAAAGCGCATTTCAAAGGTGAGATAGGCAAGTGAGGCACCAAACTAGTCCTTAAGACTTATCTTCTTCTATCAAGTCAATTTCAACTATGTGAGAGAGTTCTATTCTAGGCGCAAAATGGAAATGTTTCATTAATTGGTGCATCTTACAAAGCTCCCAATTCTAGGCGCCAGAGCCGAAGAGTTTTTCCCAACACATGCACCTGGGCTAGGAATTCACCTAAGAGACATCACTTAGCTTTAAAACTTTCAATCTATAGCCATCTGGGCTAGGCGCTCCAATGGAGGATCCTTGCACTCATGCATTGGCGCCTTCTAGTTCTAGGCACCCATTTTGGATGATTCATCCTAATACTAGCGCCCAAAATGACTAGACTCTCTTCATCATCCAATTCACTTAGAAGACTCAAGTTGGAGACTTAGTTGTCTATCCATGTTCTCCGGAAGATTCATTGTACCTCTATGCACTTAGGCGCCCTAGTTGATGTGATTAAAGTGCTTCAAAGCTCCATGATTCTTGGTTAGGTGCACATTTGACATTGAGCAAGCAAGAAAGTGCGCCCTGACTCAAGGAGTCCTGCCTTAGTCAAGTTTAGCATCCAGACTTAACTAATTTCAAGTTTCTAACTTTGTTCTTGCAAAAAACAAAAGTTAAGTTAGTCAAAAACTAATTCATTCCCTCATTATTTTGAATTAGCCTCTGGGAATGAGGAATAGGCTAACTCATTCTTCATTTGATATTCCTCGGAAAACTTGAAGTTACTTGCAAGATATTCCTCAGAGAACTTGAATGGATAGATGCCTTGAAATTTCAACATGACGTTAGTGATGAAGAGTATTGACATGTTGGACTTGATGTGACCTTGCTGAAGGCGCATTTTCTTTCTTAGCATGATCATCCCAAACCAAGGCGCCAACTTGGAAAACCTTGTGAAGGCACCACTATCTGGAATTTCTTCCAAGGTGTTAAAACTTGACATCTTTTCTTCTCTAGGTACTATCTCCTTCAAGGTGCTCCTTAAAATCATTGGAAGTGCTCAGGACTTACCTTAATTTGATCTTAAGGCTATCCTTCCTCTAATCACTCTCTTCAACTCCCTCACTAAAGGCCCTCTGTAAGTTTGGGCGCATTTCATCCCAAGGCGCTTCAACATCATCCAAGGCACAAATTCACTCTCCAAGACAAGGTGCAAAAAACCCTATCCTAAGGCGGTCAAATCTTGCTTCTAGACCTAGGCGCACAAACATGAGATTGTGACTTCAATCATCATTCTTGGTTGGCACACAAACTCTCATTCAAGGCGCATATCTTTCTCCAACAAGGCACATATATTCCTCCAACAAGGCGCATATTCAATTCTAGGGCGCTCTATCTTGGATTAAATCAGGGTATCCCCTCAACAAGGCGCTCCAAACCATACCAAGGCGCTAAAACACTTAATGCAAGTTCTTCAAGTGCTTATCCAACTTGATTCCTCCAACACAGGGCGCTCAATCTACTTTCTCAAACTTTCAACTCAAATCCTCACCTTATATTCTCCAAGGCAAAAAGGTGCAATTTGATTGAGGGTGCTAAAACTCTTAGGCGCACTTATCTCCCTGAACTTACCTCTCTTCTTCCCTAGGCACCAGAAACACCTCTTTATCTCAACTAGGCACTTATCTTCTCTAGGCGCACATGGTCTTCAAGGCGCATTTCATTCATCAAGGCACCTATCTCTAACAATCTCAACACTCAAAGGGACTCAAAACTCATCTGGACACCATCACTTCCCTAAAGGCACAAAATTGGTGTAGATACATTCCATTTATTAAGGATCATTCTGGCGCCCAAATCTTGTCAAAGCAAAGGATCAATAGGTTCTCTCTAAGGCACACTCTAGGGTTTGATCTTGCAAGACTTCTGACGTCAAAATTTTGACCAAGACACTCAAGGCACTAGTCTTTATCATCTAACCCTACAGTGCACTTACTCATTATGATATACTCCTTAACTTTGTATTCAACCTTGCCCAAGGCGCATATTCACTATAAGGCATTCTCACTTTGTCAAGGCTCAGAGGGCTTCAACTTGCTAAAGGGTAGAGGTCTAGGAGCATATCTGACTTGAAGCTCAAGGCGCTCCAACCCTCTTGCTCTGGAATTCCTTCTAGGCACTAAGTGACTTCTCCAATTCCTTGAAAAGATTTGAAGTATTTTACCTTCTCAAGGTGCTCCTTCGAACTTGACTCCAAGGTGTTATAATCTCAAAGGTGCTGACATCATCTCAACCAAAGGCGCTCAATGATTCATCCCATATCTAGGCGCTAAAACACTTAATCAACCAAGTCATTCAAGGTGCCATTCAGTAAACTCATCTTCCATGATATTCCTATCAAGGCGCATATCACTTCTCTCATGGGCTTTAGGCGCTCAGTTGAGTGTTTCAATACTACTTAGGTGCCAAATTCATTTTAATGCACCAAACACAAAGAGCTTTCAAACACTGGGCACTCACAAAGAGTCTTCCAACCTTGGGCGCTAAATTAGGTCTTTGCAACTATCCAAGGCGCATATCTTCATTTGAACAACTTATGGTGCCAAGACAACTTCTCATTAGGGTGCTCAAAACACTTGTGTTTACATTTAAAGTGCTTTACCTTCTTAAGGTACTCCAGACTAACCTGACTCCAAGGCACTCCATCATCATCCTTAAGGCACTAAAAACATCATCCAACTCCTTAAGGCACTTCACTATCAAAGTCTGAAGGCACTCTACCTAGACCTTTCCCCTAGGTGCCAGAACTCCTAAGCGCTCACCAGATAACTCTCTTCTTCAAGGCGTAAATCTTCCTATACTATGATTGCCTCTGAAACACCGATTAACATGATGTGAGGGTGCAAAGGCTACTCCAATCCTCAGTGAGCACCTAGTTTAAACAAGGAGAAATAAAGCATTCAAAACTATCCAAATGATCATCCCCTTCCTAATGTCTTCACTGCTCCGGAAAACCTTGGCCAAAATGACACATAACAACTCCTGTGCAAAGCACCTGAGCAAGAAAAGAGGGGGTCCCCAATCTGATGGGGTGATGTGTGATTTGGGCACATGTGTGATTTGGTCAAAAACAGGCACCTAGAGTGAATAGGCTTTCATCCTAACTTGATACACTGCTTAGAGTGGATATTAGCGCCTTTGTATGGTTTGTAGCGCCTTTAGCTATGCCTTGAGGAGATTTTCTTACATCTTAAAGGAGGTTCTAACACCTTGCCCCCTTTGGTATCTAGTGCCCTAGTGGCTTTAACTTAACGCCTTTGGAGTCCAAAATGTGCCTTTGAAAGTTGAAGTGAACCTTGATAATTGGAGTCTTCATAATGAGCGCCTAGGTCTTGTTGAGTAGAATACCCCACAATGTGCGCCTAGGTCTTTAAGAAGAGTAATGATACTTGAGATAGAGCGCCTTGAGGAGGTAGTTGAGTGCCCTGGATTGAATAATTGGAGTTCAAGGAAGGTTTGAGCACCCAAGGCATATGGCTAGAGAAGTTGTAGAAAAGACTACTTTTGGCATCTTAAAAGTTTGAATGCTTGGGGAGTTTTTGCAAAGATCAAGTTTGAGCGCCCTTATGCCCTAGGATCATCTAGTTTGTGCGTCTTGTAATGAGGAGTTCATGTAAGTTTGGAATGAGCGCCTTGAATAAGTGTAAACTAGCCTAGAGAAGGGTATGTGCGCCTTGAGCGCCTTGAGCATTCCAGAGATAACTGTGCGCCTAGAACAATATGAGCACTCATGATGATGATTAACGCCCTGATGAGACTATGAGTGCCTTGTTCAGGAGATACCTTCTTTGATCATAAAATGCGCCTTGAGTCTTGAAGGTTTTGAGCGCCTAGGTGATTTGGATGTTGGGATGTTGGTATGCGCCCAAGATTGAGGTAAGTGAGTGCTTGTAATGGAGGAGAGCAATGAGATGGAATGTCTTGTAGAGATTGGCACCCAGAGACCCATTTTTGCGCCTTTGATGATGACCATTTTTGCATAAGAGTTTAGCGCCTTAGAGTTGTAAACTTTCTCTTTGGGCACCCCTGAGTGAATGTTGGCGCCTTGGACAACTAAATACGCCTTTGATGGAGTGGAGCCCAGAAGGGGAGTAGGAGGAAACCCAATCTTCAAGATTCATCAAGCTTCAAAGTTTAGGTCAGAGGTTATCCACTTTATACAAGGAAGGTGTTATCATCTACACTCCGAGAAGGTAATGTCAAAGGCCATCATGAAGGATCACTTCATCAACTTCAAGTCCTTCAAGTTCAAGTCCTTTCACCTAGCAAGTCCAAGAGAGATTTCTACTCCGATTCATGAAGTAAGCTTATATCATCCTTATCTACTCTGCAAGAAGAAGAAACATTACAAAGTCAATCAAATGAGTTACAAGTACCATACATCTAATTGCAAGGAGTGAACCACCTTAAGGAAAAATAGTTCTCTTGAAGTTACTTGAAATGTCAAAAGGTTTAGCACCTCCAAGTAAGGTCAGAGGTGAGGTTAGAGGTGAAATGCGCCTTTGGATCATTCTAGCACCTTGGATGAAGAACCTATATCTTGAGCCCAAGAGGTAAAATTTGTGCCTTAGTGGATTTGGAGAGTTACAGAGATTAGAGAAAAGTGCCTTGAAGACAGAGTTGTTCAGGGTGCATGTGTGATTTGGTCAAAAACAGGCGCCTAGAGTGAATAGGCTTTCATCCTGACTTAATACACTGCCTCCTTCTAACGATTTTTGGGGCAGTAGAAAACCTTTCACCACGGGCAAATGCCTCAGAGCTATAAAAAATTGAGAGAGGTTATTGTAGAGGCACTCTACGTGATCCTGTTGCCTTAGACAGAATGTTTTTAAGTGACATGGATTTCGAGTAACATCTCGTCAAAGATTGCTGCCTTTTTACACTTTGGACTCTTCAGGGATATCATCGGTACAATGTAGCTCTGACTATTTCGACATGTTTGGGTGAAAAATAGGACCATGCCTAGCATAAATGTACCCATTCGGACGCATTGGAACAGTCAGTTTGGTCGCATCAGGAGCAGGACAAAAGTTACATCCCTTTGCAACTTTACATTGCCTCCTTCTGACGATCTTTGGGGCAACAGAAAACCTTTCACCACAGACAAATGCCTCAGAGCTATAAAAAACTGAGAGAGGTTATTGTAGAGGCACTCTACGTGATCACATTGCCTCAGACGGAATGTTTCTAAGTGACATGATTTTTGAGTAACATCTCGTCAAAGATTGCTACCTTTTTGCACTTTGGACTCTTCAGGGATATCGTCGGTACAATGTAGCTCCGACTATTTCTACATGTTTGGGTGAGAAATAGGACCATGCCTAACATAAATGTACCCATTCAGATGCGTTGGAACAATCAGTTTGGTCACATCAGGAGCAGGATGAAAGTTACACCCCTTTGCAACTTTACACTGCCTCCTTCTGACGATTTTTGGGGCAACAGAAAACCTTTCACCACGGGCAAATGCCTCATAGCTATAAAAAATTGAGAGAGGTTATTGTAGAGGCACTCTACATGATCACGTTGCCTTAGACGAAATATTTCTAAGTGACATGATTTTTGAGTAACATCTCGTCAAAGATTGCTGCCTTTTTGCACTTTGGACTCTTCAGGGATATCGTCGGTACAATGTAGCTCCGAATGTTTCGACATGTTTGGGTGAGAAATAGGACCATGCCTAGCATAAATGTACCCATTCAGATGTGTTGGAATAGTTAGTTTGGTCGCATTAGGAGCAGGATGAAAGTTACACCCTTTTGCAACTTTACACTGCCTCCTTCTGACGATTTTTGGGGCAGCAGAAAACCTTTCACCACGGGCAAATGCCTTAGAGCTATAAAAAACCAAGAGAGGTTATTGTAGAGGCACTCTACATGATCACATTGCCTTAGACGGAATGTTTCTAAGTGACACGATTTTTGAGTAACATCTCGTCAAAGATTGCTGCCTTTTTGCACTTTTGACTCTTCAGGGATATCATCGGTACAATGTAGCTCCGACTGTTTCGACATGTTTGGGTGAGAAATAGGACCATGCCTAGTATAAATGTACCCATTCAGACGCATTGGAATAGTCAGTTTGGTTGCATCAGGAGCAAGACGAAAGTTACACCCCTTTGCAACTTTACACTACCTCCTTCTGATGATTTTTGGGGAAACAAAAAACCTTTCACCACGGGCAAATGCCTCAGAGCTATAAAAAACTGAGAGAGGTTATTGTAGAGGCACTCTACATGATCATGTTGTCTCAGACAGAATATTTCTAAGTGACATGATTTTTGAGTAACATCTCGTCAAAGATTGTTGCCTTTTTGCACTTTGGACTCTTCAGTGATATTGTCGGTACAATGTAGCTCCGACTGTTTCGACATGTTTGGGTGAGAAATAGGACCATGCCTAGCATAAATGTACCTATTCAGATGCGTTGGAACAGTCAGTTTGGTTGCATCAGGAGCAAGACGAAAGTTACACCCCTTTGCAACTTTACACTGCCTCCTTCTGATGATTTTTGGGGCAACAGAAAACTTTTCACCACGGGCAAATGCCTCAGAGCTATAAAAAATTGAGAGAGGTTATTGTAGAGGCACTCTACGTGATCACATTTCCTCTGATGGAATGTTTCTAAGTGACATGATTTTCAAGTAACATCTCATCAAAGATTGCTGCCTTTTTGCACTTTGGACTCTTCAGGGATATCGTCGGTACAATGTAGCTCTGACTGTTTTGACATGTTTGGGTGAGAAATAGGACCATGCCTAGCATAAATGTACCCATTCGGATGCGTTGGAATAGTCATTTTGGTCGCATTAGGAGCAGGACGAAAGTTACACCCCTTTGCAACTTTACACTGCCTCCTTCTGACGATTTTTGGGGCAGCAGAAAACCTTTCACCACGGGCAAATGCCTCAGAGCTATAAAAAACCAAGAGAGGTTATTGTAGAGGCACTCTACATGATCATGTTGCCTCAGACAGATTATTTCTAAGTGACACAATTTTTGAGTAACATCTCGTCAAAGATTGCTGCCTTTTTGCACTTTAGACTCTTCAGGGATATCGTCGGTACAATGTAGCTCCGACTGTTTCGACATGTTTGGGTGAGAAATAGGACCATGCCTAGCATAAATGAACCCATTCGGACATGTTGGAATAGTCAGTTTGGTCGCATCAGGAGCAGGACAAAAGTTACACCCCTTTGCAACTTTACACTGCCTCCTTCTGACGATTTTTTGGGCAGCAGAAAACCTTTCACCACGGGTAAATGCCTCAGAGCTATAAAAAACTGAGAGAGGTTATTGTAGAGGCACTCTACATGATAGCGTTGCCTTAGACAGAATGTTTCTAAGTGACATGGTTTTCGAGTAACATCTCATCAAATATTGCAGCCTTTTTGCACTTTGGACTCTTCAGGGATATCGTTGGTACAATGTAGCTCAGACTGTTTCGACATGTTTGGGTGAAAAATAGGACCATACCTAGCATAAATGTACCCATCCGAATGCGTTGGAATAGTTAGTTTGGTCATATCACGAGCAGGACACCAAAAATGCAAAAGTTGCTTTGTGCAACTTGACAACATTGACACTTTTTTGCAACATGACTCAAAGACTCAAACTGACCCCAAATGACTCAAAGTGACTTAAAATCACCTTGATTATAGAGGTTGAGGTGCTCCTTATCATTCATTCATTATGAGCACCTTGGGAGAATGGTATATAGGTCATCATCATGATTGGGCGCCCTGGATCCAGAGTGTTGGAGAGATCATCAAATGGTGTCTAGTAGGGTGAGTTATGAGTTTGGTCACATCAGGAGCAGGACACCAAAAATGTATAACATGATGTAAAAATGTGTACATATGTGTAAAAATGTAGGAGGAAATAAAAAAAGACAAACCTTACAAATTAATGTGCATACTTACAACTCAATGTAACATAACTTTACAAAATCAATGTGAATACTTACAAATTAATCCAATGAACCATCTGGATCTGCTCTACTCTTTATTGTGTCAAGTATTGCTTCATGGTCAGACTCACGCAACTTCCACAATATTTTGTTCAAAGGTCTACCCCGATACTTTATCAAATGAACATTGGATGCCACGACAAGGTTCGAGTAATGAAGAATCTTTTGATGCATGTCAAAGTCCTGAAATAGCCAAATATTAACACTCTTATGTGGGTACCTTCTAAGCCATGTTCCAGTAATAACCACTGATTCTGTAGGGTATTCGATGTTTTCTCCATTTGTAACAAGGGCCTCCAATTTCTTTTTGGCCTCAACACAATGACATAAGTAATAATCTGTTCCCTCTTCATTATCTTCATCTGCAATAACTGCATATACATGTCCTACATTGATATGTGTAGCAAATTAGATGAAATTAGTCAACATTACAAAAACACTACAAAGTAAGATGACATTACCTAGTTGAACTAGATGAAATTAGATGCATATACATGCCCTATATTACCTGGTTGAACTAAATCTAATATGTGGTCAAAGTCAACTGACGATTCCATTTGTGTTAGTTCCAATGCCGTCAAGGGTCGATACGTGTCAAGTGGGCTAAGATAACTTAACTGCCATTCGTCAACCCACTCCTTTGACTCGCACTCATCCCAGACTTGAATTGTACAGGAAGAACAAAAGCATGACATCTTTCGTGTATGGATACTCCATGAACCTGCAATTGAGCTTCTGAAAGAGTGCATCTCATTTGATCCTGTCAGTGTACAACAATCCTCATATGGTGCAATGTTAGTATCATCTATCAACCAAAAAAATCTACGAACTAAAGACTTACCTTTATTACCTGGATCCATGGAAGCATTACACCACTCGACAATCGATTTTGCATCTGTCAACTTTGCATTGTCTTTATACTTTAACTCTTCTCGTGCTATGGCTCTTTTGATACATGCTTCTGCACCATCATGCTCCCCCTTTCCATGCCCGGCCTCACAAAAGTTCCACATATGTTGAATACCTATAAAATTATGCCTCCTACTCAGCTAATAGAAATTCTGCGAGTTCTTGAATTATGATGCACAATTATCCGACCATATGATGTGCTGACTGAACGATATGCCCCTTCTAGCCAAATCATTGTAGAACACCTAAAAGCAACCTTGCACGAACTCTGTAGAATGCGTGCGATCATCACTAATATAGAAATTATACTCCCTTATGATCTTTCTGTCATCCTCTGTACTATCATTTGCATGAATGAATGCGATGTGCACAAATATAGAAACTTGTGTGGAGTTGTAATATTGTGATTGTACCTCACGCTGTGGCTGTAGACTGTAGTTCTCTGCAAAGTCGACGACTGAAACAATGCTACCAACCGGAAATGTGTCCTTGCATAACTTGAATTGCAAGTCCAAGCATCGAGCTCTATGGGCATGTCTTGCATACTCATACACTATGTTGTCACGAAATATAGGCATAAACTGATACACTGGAATCTTTTCAATAACTAATTCACACCTCTTTGCTTCTTTACCATCTTTTGTATTGTATGCCACTGTTTTATACTTGCCAAACTCTACTAGTTCATTTCCAACTGCATGTGTTATTTCCATATGTTCACATATTGGCAAATGTTGCAAGCCACCGCAATGATGACATGTGCCATCCAAGCATAATTTCTTGTAGAATATTTGACCTTCCTCTCTTTCACATAAAATTCTTGATATGAAGTCTCTTGAAGATGTTGGTGGGGCACATATGGCACAACCCTGCAAATCATTGTTAGCATGCATATCTAAACATATAGACCTATAAGCATCAAAATGGTTAGAAAATTCAATATGTAATCTACAACAACAAGTAGTGCGTGTGTGATTTATCTTAACATAGAAAGGTTTTAGCATTTCAAAATATCTTTGACAAATTTTAATTTGAGGATACTTCTCTAGAAATTTACCATAAAACTGTGTTTGAGTCTCATCCAAAAAATGCTTTGGATGTGGCTCGCGGTTCTGACTACCAATTCTCCTTCTTACCACATCCCTTTGATTCAGAGATACCCTTGTGTAATTCTTCCAAAAGTCTTCAATTAGTGATCTCAATGCTTCAATAATTGGTTTATCTTTTCGTGGTAGTCTCCCCGAGAACGCCCATAATTCATTGGCATTAGTGTCCTCAATTCTTTGGCATCTTCCAACGGCTCTTGATAAAGTTTTCCTATTAATTCTCAATTCTTGACTTGTCTTTCTAATGAGACGAGCTTTCCTCGTTTGACTACTTACTATAGTTGATGTAATCACACACCGTGTTGCATTACTATCTTTTGTGCGTGAGGTGTTACCCACACTCTCATACGCACTCATTAGATTCTTGACAATAGATTTTTCACTTGAAGCCTCTGATGTTCTCAACGCAAGAATCTTCATGATAGACCTATACTTTATACTTCGCATCATTTCAACAAATAGTTCACATCTTGCAGTCTCATTTAACTTTTCAAAGAACAATCTCCAAATCTTATTAGCATATCTTCTACAAGTGCATTTTGGAATCTTACCTTCCATTGGCTGCAAAATATTCTCATCAATATCAATCAAATACTTTGGCTTTCTATGCAAAATTCTAGGTGGTGTCAAGTTAGGTAAATTCATCTCAACATTAGAAATTTCATCAATATTTAAATGAGATGGGTTAGATGGCATACCTTCGATCGAAGATGGAATAGATGGCATACCTTGAGGTTGAGGTGGGAATGATGGCGTACCTCCTTCATCACATGTGAGTGATGATGTACTCTCAACTTGAGATGTGGTAGATGGTGTCCCTACATGTTGACTTGTGGTAAAGGATGTGTCTCCAACTATGGTATTCAAATCTCTCATACCACGAAGTTTTTGCATTCGTTCTCTTTGTGCCGCCAATACCATATCTCTTTGTGATGGTTGTGGTTCCTCTTCAATTGGTATGTCTTCATTTATCGTGTCCAATTTCCTCTTCTCACGAAGTTCCCTCATAGCCATTGCTTTCTTTGCATTCTTAGCTTCTATCTCTTCCTGTGTTGGTTTAATTCTTGATTGTTTCCTCGGCATGATGGAGAATTTGTCTGTAGCATGATAAAGAGACCAATATTAGTTCCTAAGAAATGAATACATGATAATAGTGGGATTGTATTTTTTTTATGTTGTAAGGATTTATTCTTGTATAGTTTGACATCATGGTATGAACTAAGGTTTGTTTATTACACATAATTATTAAAGAGCCCAAGTGTAGAAAATATACATGGCATCATGTGAGATTGTAGGTTGCATTCTCGATTGGGAATGTGTCTATTTTAAACATGTATGATAAAGCATGATAAAGTAATTCAATCCGAAATAAGGAAAATGTAAAGAACATGCATGTAAAGACTTGACATACCTAAAAAATGAAGATTTGAATGGAGAGAGTACCCAATTATGTAGTGTTTTTATCTTCTTGCATCAAACTCCTCAACAATTTGAGTTTTTCACCACTTGCTTCCTTTTCAATGTTAAATTCTTAAAATTGAATCGCAATTAACATTGCAATACTACAAAAATTGAAACTTGAATAGATATATATCAAACTTGGTTTGAAAACTATGTTATTTCCTCCTTCTCAAGTTGGCAAAGCAGAAAAGGTGGTGGAAAGATCATGCAAAGGTGGTACAATGTGTCAAATGTGCATGTGAACTTCCCAATAGCATGAAAGCACTCTTTTTTTGTCAGAGCATGCGCAGAATTAGTAAGAAAACAAAGCATGTGGGCTTGGATCATGGGGGTAACCACTTTTTTACCGTTTCAGTAGAAATAAAAAACACGAGCGCATTATAACGCGCTCGCGTTTTGTCCTACTATAGATCCCTAATCCCTAAACCCTCAACTCTAATCCCTTAACCCTCAACCCTCAATGTCAAATCCTAATCCCTCAACCCTATCCCTAAACCATCAACCCTCAATGTCAAATCCTAATCCCTCAACCCTCAATGTCAAATCCTAATCCCTCAATGTCAAATCCTAATCCGTCAACGTCAAATCCTAATCCGTCAACCCTCCAACCCTATCCATAATCCTTACAACCCTCAACCCTAATCTGTCATCTGTCATCCCTCAACTCTAATCCCTCATTCCTAAACCCTAAACGCTATCCCTATTCCTAGACCCTCAACAGGCTCGATACTATACCTTAAACCCTAATCCCTCTACCATCGACACTCTTATTTAACCCTAATCCCTTGACCATTAACCCTATCCCTCAACCCTAACCCTCAACCCTCAACCCTCAACCCTCAACTCTCAACATTAAACCCTAATTCATCAACCCTAAACCCTAATCCCTCAAACCTAAACCCTATCCCTAAACCACCAACCCTCAACACTATACCTTAAACCCTAATCCCTCAACCCTCAACCCTAAACCTTATCCCTAAACCCTAATCCCTCAACCCTCAACCCTAATCCCTTATCCCTTAAACTCTAATCCTTAAACTCTAATCCCTTATCCCTAAACCCTCCAACCCTATCCATAATCCTTATACCCTCCACACTCTACTTTAACCCTAATTCCTCGACCCTCAACCCTATCCCTAAACCCTTGACCCTCGAACCTCAACCCTCAACCCTCAACATCAAACCCTAATCCCTCAACCCTTAACTCTGATCCCTCGACCTTCAACCCTAATCCTAAACCCTAAACCCTCAACGCCAAATTCTAATCCCTCAACCCTTCACTCTAATCCCTCAACCCTAAACCCTATCCCTAAACCCTCAACACTATACCTTAAACCCTAATCCCTCAACCCTAACCCTAAACCTTGTCCATAAACCCTAATCCCTCAACCCTCAACCCTAATCTGTCATCCGTCATCCCTCAACTCTAATCCCTCATTCCTAAACCCTAAACGCTATCCCTATTCCTAGAACCTCAATAGGCTCGATACTATACCTTAAACCCTAATCCCTCTACCATCGACACTCTTATTTAACCCTAATCCCTTGACCATTAACCCTATCCCTCAACCCTCAACCCTCAACTCTAAACATTAAACCCTAATTCATCAACCCTAAACCCTAATCCCTCAAACCTAAACCCTATCCCTAAACCATCAACCCTCAACACTATACCTTAAACCCTAATACCTCAACCCTCAACCCTAAACCTTATCCCTAAACCCTAATCCCTCAACCCTCAACCCTAATCCCTCATCCCTCAACTCTAATCCCTCATCCCTAAACCCTAAATGCTATCCCTATTCCTAAACCCTCAACAGACTCGATACTATACCTTAAACTCTAATCCCTTATCCCTAAACCCTCCAACCCTATCCCTAATCCTTATACCCTCCACACTCTACTTTAACCCTAATTCCTCGACCCTCAACCCTATCCCTAAACCCTTGACCCTCAAACCTCAACCCTCAACCCTCAACATCAAACCCTAATCCCTCAACCCTTAATTTTGATCCCTCAACCTTCAACCCTGATCCTAAACCCTAAACCCTCAACGCCAAATTCTAATCCCTCAACCCTTCACTCTAATCCCTCAACCCTAAACCCTATCCCTAAACCCTCAACACTATACCTTAAACCCTAATCCCTCAACCCTAACCCTAAACCTTGTCCCTAAACCCTAATCCCTCAACCCTCAACCCTAATCTGTCATCCGTCATCCCTCAACTCTAATCCCTCATTCCTAAACCCTAAACGCTATCCCTATTCCTAGACCCTCAACAGGCTTGATACTATACCTTAAACCCTAATCCCTCTACCATCGACACTCTTATTTAATCCTAATCCCTTGACCATTAACCCTATCCCTCAACCTCAAACCTCAACCCTCAACCCTCAACCCTCAACTCTCAACATTAAACCCTAATTCATCAACCCTAAACCCTAATCCCTCAAACCTAAACCCTATCCCTAAACCATCAACCCTCAACACTATACCTTAAACCCTAATCCCTCAACCCTCAACCCTAAACCTTATCCCTAAACCCTAATCCCTCAACCCTCAACCCTAATCCCTCATCCCTCAACTCTAATCCCTCATCCCTAAACCCTAAATGCTATCCCTATTCCTAAACCCTCAACAGACTCGATACTATACCTTAAACTCTAATCCCTTATCCCTAAACACTCCAACCCTATCCCTAATCCTTATACCCTCCACACTCTATTGTAATCCTAATTCCTCGACCCTCAACCCTATCCCTAAACCCTTGACCCTCGAACCTCAACCCTCAACCCTCAACATTAAACCCTAATCCCTCAACCCTTAACTCTGATCCCTCAACCTTCAACCCTGATCCTAAACCCTAAACCCTCAACGCCAAATTCTAATCCCTCAACCCTTCACTCTAATCCCTCAACCCTAAACCCTATCCCTAAACCCTCAACACTATACCTTAAACCCTAATCCCTCAACCCTAACCCTAAACCTTGTCCCTCAACCCTAATCCCTCAACCCTCAACCCTAATCTGTCATCTGTCATCCCTCAACTCTAATCCCTCATTCCTAAACCCTAAACGCTATCCCTATTCCTATACCCTCAACAGGCTCGATACTATACCTTAAACCCTAATCCCTCTACCATCGACACTCTTATTTAACCCTAATCCCTTGACCATTAACCCTATCCCTCAACCTCAACCCTCAACCCTCAACCCTCAACCCTCAACTCTCAACATTAAACCCTAATTCATCAACCCTAAACCCTAATCCCTCAAACCTAAACCCTATCCCTAAACCATCAACCCTCAACACTATACCTTAAACCCTAATCCCTCAACCCTCAACCCTAAACCTTATCCCTAAACCCTAATCCCTCAACCCTCAACCCTAATCCCTCATCCCTCAACTCTAATCCCTCATCCCTAAACCCTAAATGCTATCCCTATTCCTAAACCCTCAACAGACTCGATACTATACCTTAAACTCTAATCCCTTATCCCTAAACCCTCCAACCCTATCCCTAATCCTTATACCCTCCACACTCTACTATAATCCTAATTCCTCGACCCTCAACCCTATCCCTAAACCCTTGACCCTCAAACCTCAACCCTCAACCCTTAACATCAAACCCTAATCCCTCAACCCTTAACTCTGATCCCTCAACCTTCAACCCTGATCCTAAACCCTAAACCCTCAACACCAAATTCTAATCCCTCAACCCTTCACTCTAATCCCTCAACCCTAAACCCTATCCCTAAACACTCAACACTATACCTTAAACCCTAATCCCTCAACCCTAACCCTAAACCTTGTCCCTAAACCCTAATCCCTCAACCCTCAACCCTAATCTGTCATCCGTCATCCCTCAACTCTAATCCCTCATTCCTAAACCCTAAACGCTATCCCTATTCCTAGACCCTCAACAGGCTCGATACTATACCTTAAACCCTAATCCCTCTACCATCGACACTCTTATTTAGCCCTAATCCCTTGAACATTAACCCTATCCCTCAACCTCAACCCTCAACCCTCAACCCTCAACTCTCAACATTAAACCCTAATTCATCATCCCTAAACCCTAATCCCTCAAACCTAAACCATCAACCCTCAACACTATACCTTAAACCCTAATCCCTCAACCCTCAACCCTAAACCTTATCCCTAAACCCTAATCCCTCAACCCTCAACCCTAATCCCTCATCCCTCAACTCTAATCCCTCATCCCTAAACCCTAAATGCTATCCCTATTCCTAAACCCTCAACAGACTCGATACTATACCTTAAACTCTAATCCCTTATCCCTAAACCCTCCAACCCTATCCCTAATCCTTATACCCTCCACACTCTACTGTAATCCTAATTCCTCGACCCTCAACCCTATCCCTAAACCCTTGACCCTTGAACCTCAACCCTCAACATCAAACCCTAATCCCTCAACCCTTAACTCTGATCCCTCAACCTTCAACCCTGATCCTAAACCCTAAACCCTCAACGCCAAATTCTAATCCCTCAACCCTTCACTCTAATCCCTCAACCCTAAACCCTATCCCTAAACCCTAACCCTAAACCTTGTCCCTAAACCCTAATCCCTCAACCCTCAACCCTAATCTATCATCCGTCATCCCTCAACTCTAATCCCTCATTCCTAAACCCTAAACGCTATCCCTATTCCTAGACCCTCAACAGGCTCGATACTATACCTTAAACCCTAATCCCTCTACCATCGACACTCTTATTTAACCCTAATCCCTTGACCATTAACCCTATCCCTCAACCTCAACCCTCAACCCTCAACCCTCAACTCTCAACATTAAACCCTAATTCATCAACCCTAAACCCTAATCCCTCAAACCTAAACCCTATCCCTAAACCATCAACCCTCAACACTATACCTTAAACCCTAATCCCTCAACCCTCAACCCTAAACCTTATCCCTAAACCCTAATCCCTCAACCCTCAACCCTAATCCCTCATCCCTCAACTCTAATCCCTCATCCCTAAACCCTAAATGCTATCCCTATTCCTAAACCCTCAACAGACTCGATACTATACCTTAAACTCTAATCCCTTATCCCTAAACCCTCCAACCCTATCCCTAATCCTTACACCCTCCACACTCTACTTTAACGCTAATCCCTTCAACCTCAACCCTATCCCTAAACCCTTGACCCTTGACCCTTGAACCTCAACCCTCAACCCTCGACATCAAACCCTATGCCCTCAACCCTTAACTCTCAACCCTAACCCTAAACCCTAAACCCTCAACCCTCAACGTCAAATCCTAATCCCTCAACCCTAAACCCTATCCCTAAACCCTCAACACTATACCTTAAACCCTAATCCCTCAACCCTCAACCCTAAACCTTATCCCTAAACCCTAATCCCTCAACCCTCAACCCTAATCTGTCATCCCCCAACTCTAATCCTTCATCCCTAAACCCTAAATGCTATCCCTATTCCTACACCCTCAACAGAATCGATACTATACCTTAAACCCTAATCCCTTATCCCTAAACCCTCCAACCCTATCCCTAATCCTTATACCCTCCACACTCTACTTTAACCCTAATTCCTCGACCCTCAACCCTATCCCTAAACCCTTGACCCTCGAACCTCAACCCTCAACCCTCAATGTCAAACCCTAATCCCTCAACCCTTAACTATGATCCCTCGACCCTCAACACTATACCTTAAACCCTAATCCATATCCCTCAACCCTTAACCCTTAAAACTTAAACCCTATCCCTACACCCTCAACACTTGACACTATATCTCAAGCCTTAAACCCTCATCCCTAAAGCCTCAACCCTCAATCCTTAAACCTTCAACCCTAAACCCTATCCCTAATCCCTCTACCCTCGACACTCTAACCCTAACCTCGACATTAAATGCTAATCCGTCAACCCTAAACCCTAATCCTAAACCCTCAAGCCTCAACCCTCAACACTATACCTTAAATCCTAATCCCTCAACCCTCAACCCTACACCTTATCCCTAAACCCTAATCCCTCAACCCTTAACCCTCCAACCCTATCCCTAATCCTTACACCCTCCACACTCTACTTTAACCCTAATCCCTCGACCCTAAACCCTATCCCTAAACCCTTGACCCTTGAACCTTAACCCTCAACCCTTAACTTTGATCCCTCGACCCTCAACCGTAATCTGTCATCCCTCATCCCTAAACCTTAAACGCTATCGCTATTCCTAGACCCTCAACGGGCTCGATACTATACCTTAAATGCTAATCCCTTATCCGTAAACCTTCCAACTCTATCCCTTATGCCTTAACCCTCATGATTAATAGCCTTGAACATAAAAAAAATTGAGTGGGACATAACGCGAGCGCGTTATAACATGATCGCGTTATGTCAAACATGGCAACAGATAGACTTACAGGAAAGAAAAATGCAAGGCAAAACATAACGCGAGCGCATTATAACACGCTCTCGTTATTTCTTGCTTTGGAAATCCCAAGCCTTGGGCTTGGGATTTGCTTTGGATTTCCAACCCAAAGGCTTGGAGTGCCTTATGAACAGTCACAGACATGTTTTTCTATATTCTTCAAAATTTCACATAATTTCGTTCGTGCTAACCCTCAGATTTGCACGTGTTTCAAGGTTGAACAAATCGAACACATGGGTAATGTTAGGCTTTCTCTTAGCTATTTGACGATGTGATTTTTTTCACATTTTAACAATGTTAAGCCTTTCATCTTTAATTTCTTTTGTTTGTGTGTCCGTTTTTATGCAAAAACCACTGTTTGGTCTTTTTTTCATTGTAAAATAACTATTCATTCAAATTTCAAAAAAATTACATATTTAGAAACTAGACTCCATTCTACAAATATTAAAAAAAAAATGATTTTCAATTAGTTTTCAAAATTTATAGGGGTAGCACGGCCAAAATTCTATTTTTTAGGATGTGTCCACTTTAAAAATTAGTAAAAAATCAAATATTCATCAAAAAATTATCAGAAAAATCAAGCATAAACTACATGCTATTAGCTAATTTCTCACCGAAGCGATTTTAAAAATACCAAAAAAAAGTTGACCTTTTGAGGGAGCCACAAAACATGCTATGTTATGTTTTTTTGACAGAAACAACACCAATTTCTGTGGCTCCCTCTTTTGAACCCCTTAATCTATGCCATTTTCAAAACAAAATAGTAGTTTAGAAAGTAGACTCGGAGCACTACGAACATTGTTTTGGTTGCATCTCTAAATTTTGAGTGTAACTATGCTCAATTTCTCATCCAAGGCCAGTATTTCTTGATTTCAGAAAAAAAAGTGGCCACTTAAGACCCCTTTTTGGCCCCCCATCTTCTTGCACTTACCCATTACTTGTTTTGTAATGACACTTGTGTGTACTTGATCTTTGTAAAAAGATTCAAAAACTCGATTTCCTCAAGCTAGTGCCTTGTTGTTCAAAAGTCTCACATTCATGGCATCCAATCAAAACAAGGGTGGTATGGTTCCTTCCAGATATAATAAGAAAAGGAAGGCACCTAAACCCATCATATCATTCATTCCACATGAGGTCACAATTAGAGACATTGATGGCCCTCTTTACATTATAGCAAGAATAAGTGGGAATCCTCCAAGAGGAGTCCTTATCGACCTTAACTGTTTGACAAAAGTGATAATTAAAGAATTCTTATACATGCAAGATTTAGTATAAAACACTTACAATCCAATGGGTATAATGATCAAGGAACATAATGGTTATTTCCTCCTGGCTATAGGAAAATAACACTATTGATCAAGGTTGTTGAAGAAACCCTAGAACAACCATTTGTCATCATTCCCACCTCAAACCTATTTCATGTGAAGTTAGGCGATCTTTGGCTCAAGTCCATGAAAGTGGTCCCTTCCACCATTCATAAATGTTTAAAGTTCCCTCATAAAGGATGAGTGCATGTTATCCACCATAGTGGATGGAAACCTTTGGTCAATTGTGGAAACTTTAACTTGGACTACTTTTGGCCACAACCTACTAAACCAAATCAACCAAGAGAAGATCAATTTTTCATGGCATATCAAAAATATAAGGCAAAGATAATAGCTCAACTATCACATGGGAAGAATTATCCTGGACCCTCTCAGTCCTCTGAGGCTACAATTCCTCCTACCAAACAAATAGAGAATGAAAAGCAACCCAAAGTGAAGGAATCCCCTTGTTAACCCTTGGTATAGGTTTTGTCATTGATGTCAAAAAGGTGTTTGTATGATCAAGGACAAGGCAAATCATCAAGATGAGGATGTATGGTAATAAGGATGTCCACATGGTTGTCTCAAGATGTGATTTGTTTGGTGTGTCTTATGCCTAATGCCAGTAGGAGAATGTGAGTATGCTTCAATGTCAGGAAAGTTAATGATAGAATGATACACTTCAAAGTGTTGATCATCATCATGTGACTCAGAAGTAAAGAATCTCATATTGTCTTTCATGTTAGTTTATGATGTATGTTTTGCTTTGAGTACTTTGGAGCAGTAAGCAACAAGTATCAACATTGGTCATTTATCTTCAAGACTCATGCATTATTGGTTTGATTGTTATTTTTTTTAAGGAGTTGTATTCTTGTCTTAAGGATTTTGTTGTTCATTTATGCCATTATAGATGAAGCATCTTGAAGCATCTTGGTGTATAGCTGAAGTCATGTTATTTTTCACAGAGTTAAGGATCTTCAAAAGAAGAGTACTAATGTTTAGACAGAATATTCCTTTGTGATTTCATTCATGCTTCTATAGATTTCAATGGTCATAAATCCTAATCAAAACCCTAAATTAGGTGCTTAAGGCATATTGTTTCTAACCCTCATTAGCCCGTCATAAAATGTGCACTTTTTGTTTTAAATTGATGTTGACCAGGGTAGTAGGTAAATCACTTAAAGTGCACCACTTGGAGGCATGTTAATCCATTTGTTGGCTAGCCCTGATGGCCCTGATGCCCTAGGAGCTCCAGTGGAAAAAAGTTGTTTAAAAAGCTTTTGGTGGGGGACATCCATCGAATGGTTGAAGACTATGATGCGTCTTGGCAGGAAAGGCAAGATCTATGCCTAAGATTCAAAGTCTACTTGAATTCCAACGGTTCTATTGCTTGCTAAAATTTGACAGTTTCTGTATGATGGAAAAGGCAAAAAGCTAGACTTTTAGGCTTCCTTTTAGATGTCTGAGCATGCAGAAGGAAATATATAGAAGTTGCTAAGTTTGTGACTCGGTTTTTGTGCTTTATACAATATTGAGAATATATGTTTACATCTTTGCAACGAAGGTCTTTGAAGAAAAACATGTTATTGAATTTATGAAGCAAAGTTATGTAAGAAAGCATAAATGTATGTTGTGTGATGGGGCAGAGATGAAAGAATAAAATTGCAGAGATGTAAGGCAGAGATGAACAACTTATATTTTTGTAGTGATGATTTGTTTTCTCAAATTGTAGAGGATACATTAATGATTGAAGTATGAAAGTGGTTTGAAGGCCTAATATTTATCAAGAGTTTATATCAATCTTGTGCAGAGATTTTGGGGGAATTGTTTCTAATTTTAAACCAAGTCTTAGATGGAATGGTCTATGTGTCCAAGATATTTTAAGCTTGAAGGTAATTATTTTTCATATGATTTTTGAAGTGGCTTAAGAAGTATTATTTTTGTATGGTGTTTAAAAAGAAAAACAAGATGGAGGAGAAATATGCCAATATGCAAAGATGATCATAAATGAGAGAAGAGTTTTATTTTTGCAAGGATGATACAAAAATCATATAGAGGTAGCCAATTTTATGCAGAGATAAAAAAATTTGTGTGCAGAGATAATTTGATTTTTAATGTGCCAGTTTTGCAAAGAAAGGTCATTAGTTGTTGATTGAAATCATATTGACAATCTTATTGAAGTCTGTGTAGATACAAAATGGGGTGTTGTTGAATTTGATGACATCTATAAGAAGACATTCTTTATCATTTTTGCAAAGATTGTAAACAATTTTGAAAGAAGTGGAAGAGAAGATATAAGGTCTTGAGCTTAAATGTAATAGGGAAATCCCCTAATTTTTGTATTTGATCTCTTGATATTGGTATAATTGTCAAAAGGTCAGTGAGACTTTTTGTGACAATCTATAAGCTAGTGAGGCAATATTAAGTCAGTAAGACATGTTATGCTAGTGAGGCATTGATGTAAGTTGGTGAGACTTGTATGTCAATGAGACCTTATATTTTGTCAGTGAGACATTGTAAAACTTGAAGTTTTCACATATAAGCTAGTGAGGCAATTTGAGTGGTTTTTCTACCCTAGGAGGGTTTTCCACTCAGTAATTCTTCTTGTGTTAATGTCTTGAATAATTTTTGTGTTTATGAATTGCATAATTTCATGTGTCCTACATCATTGAAGATTTGTTAAATGTGTTATTTGATAATAGATTCAATTCAAACAAAACTTATTGACAATTTCAGAGAAGAGATAAAAATTGGTTTTTGTGTATCAACACTGATTCATCCCCCCTCTTAGTGTTGATTGTACTCCTATAATTGGTATCAGAGCATAGGTTCCCTTTTGAAGCTTAATCAACCTGGGTAGGTCCTGAGTGTGGAGTACCATGGGTAAGCGCAAAGGAAATAAGAACATGAGAAATGTCATGTCTCATTCTAATCAAAAGATTGTAAAACAAGCCTCTATTATCGCTACCAATGAGTTGTTTCCTAAGCCAATTCTGAATGTAGATACAAAATGTAATAAAGAGATTGGTCCTGCAGTTAAGAATCTTGAAAAAAAGGAAAACCTCAATGTGAATGTAAGAAGACAAGAACTTGATGAAAGAAAGGATAACTTTGTAGTTGAAATTGATGATGAGAAAGATGGATAGAAGTTTGATGGAGATGATTGTGAGGTTGATATGGAAGGTAAGCTCATCTGTGCCCTTGATGAGATCAAAGAACTCAGAATGGAGAATCAAAGTTTAAAGTTGCAACTACAAGAGGAAAAGGAATCCAAGACCAAAACTCTTTAAGATCTTCAAGATACAGAAAAATAGATAATAGATTTGAAGGCTCAAATTGTAGAAATTAAGAAAATAGAAGAAGATAACAATAATCAGCTAAAGGCCAAAGAAGTTGACTATGAAAAGTATGAATTTGAGATAGTATCTTTGAGAAATGAATTAGAAAAAATCTCTTCGAAGTTACACAAGACACTCCAATTTGAAAAGAGTACTGAGTATTTATTTGATATGTTGGACAAAAAAAAGCATCATAAGGACACTACTAGTCTTAGTTATGAAGGAGAGTGTTCCAATGTTAGAGATACATATATGAAGAAGATAGACCTAAATAAACATTCTACTACTCCTAAGGAAAACAAAAAGAAAAGAAAAGATAAAGTCGATGATGTTGAAAGAGAAAAGACAAGTAGAATCTCAAGATCTCCCTCTGTCAAGCAATACCATTAAGTAAAGTTTAACTATTCTCAATTTCATGGTTTTTGCTAGTCCTGTTATGATTATGGTCATGGAGCTAGAGACTGTAAATCTCATTCAAAAAACATTTTTAGATGGAATAAGGATGAAAATTCTTACAACTTGTCAAATCGAAACTATAATAGTGTTTGTTATAACTATAATAAGATTGGTCATATTGCAAGAAGTTATTGGGTGCATGGAAGTACTCTTGGGATATCAAGAAATTAGCATTCCTTTGGTCTAGATAGAAATAGCATATGCTATAGGTGTAAAAATCTTAGGCATAAGGCATAGTTTTGCAGGAATAATTTGAAGACATCGAAAGAAGACACCTTGAGCAAAGAAAAGAAAAAACCTATACAGGTTTGGAGAAGAAAACAAAGTCAAGACAAGAAAAATCATGTGAAAGTATGGAAGTAGAAACAAAGACAAAACAATACAGATTCTAAACTTGTGCATCTTGTATAAGTTACATCATCAGTTGAATAACATATAGCATGAAGTTAGGGGGAGTTGTCCATGGTCTATCAATTATCCCCAGAAATTTTTAGTGATTCAAGAGATCTTTGGTTCATTATGCTTACAAGATGTTGAAAGGATGTTCAGGAGTTCAATACACAAAGAGTTCGATGATGAATGATCCTACATTCTCTTCATATCATTCTTACAAAAGTTGAGTGTTCTTGAGGCTTCCATGATAGTTTACTACAGAGACCAATAGTCAAAATGTTGCTTATGCTCCATGAGTTTAATATGTCTTCTTATGTCATGGTTGTTGATGATATTCAAGGTTGATGCATAATATTTGGTGGTGGCAACAAGGATATTTGTATTAGTCTCACATGTTAGTAGAGTAAGTTAGTCACATCCAAGACATGGTAAAGGGTAATCAAAGCACATGAATATATTCAACATTTCAATGCAAGAATTCTTGACAATACAGTGCAGTTGCAAGTGCCCTTGTAAACCCGCATGATGTTCCATATGATATTGCTGATTAAAATTAGATAAAAGGCCAAGGAAGACTATGGTTTGATTTGCATCAAGGAGTGATGGTTGTATGAGTTGACAAGTGACAGAGATTAGGACAAGATACCTTTGGAATAGTTGACAATTTACTTTGATTGTTTTCTCTTCATGGATGCAAGACAATGTTATGTGTCTTGTTAGTATGCTTGACAATGATCAGCTGAGAAGACATTGCAGTGTATGCCAAAAGGACATGGATCAAAGGATGTTTTTTCATTATGGTATGCCAGTATGATGCTAATATCAAACCTTATTATTCTCATGATTAGAAATAGTTGTGGTTGTGCCTAAGATGTTATAGGAGTTGGTGATCAGAAGTGTTGCTTGGAGATGCCTTCATGTCATGAGTTCTTATCAAGATGTCTTTATGGAGAAATGAACATGTGTGTTGGTGTTGTCAAGGGTTGGAGTAGTGATATGCTTATGTTGACAGAACCAAGATGTTGAGAATGTGATTGCAATCAACTTGAGTTCCTTCTTAGTGTATAGCATTTAGCAGATGTCTTGGAAAGATGGTAGCTGATCTATCAAATGTTGTTGGTAGTCCAATTATGCATTAGACATCGCTTGATAAGTACAGTATTGAGGATTTTGATAGTGAAAAAGATGAGAAGGTGATTTTTGTTGATAGTTAATGGCAATACTTGGCTTCCTGGTGACATTCTTGTTTTGGTTCTGTAGTTGTTTTGTAGACTTTTCTTGAATAAGTAGTGTGAATAGTGTAGGTCAAAAGAGAAGTTACTTTAGTTGTCATTCTTAAAGTGACTCTTCATGTGGATAGATGCATCATGATTCTCCATCAAATATCATTATTCTCATGATGCAATGGAAGCATACAGAGTATGGAAGGGGAAGGAGCAATACTGATCTTTCAGAGACTTAAATAGTGATGCATTTTTGCTTGAATGATCATTATAGATTATTTGACCTCTGTTGATGATGTTGATGGTGATATCATGATTATAAAGCTTGTTGATGATTATAGACTCATGATGGAGCTATAGGCATACTTGGTTGAGTATCAAAGACTTGTGCAAGATCTTCATACTTGCAATTGATAAGTGTCAAGACATGCTATTAGTTGATCTTAGACTTCAGTATTATTGGAGATTGTGTTTATTATCTTTCGTGATCATGCATATTGTTGCTAATGCTCTTGATCTAGTAAAGTAGAGCTTGCAGACTTGTTGGTGAATATTAATTTAGACATAAATGCATGAGATATCTAATACCCAAGGGGAGCTTGTTACTCTTTTCCATTCATGGGGTAGGAGTGAAATGCACTGACAGAGTGTGAATATCATAGAGGTGCTTAAGTGTGATATGTCAAAAATTTATGGTGTCATGATCTTCATTTGCTTGAATAGTATCAATACTGGTGCTAGAATATCATTTGACATGGTATGATTGTTTTGGATACTTTGTCATTTTCTATCAAAAAGGGGGAGAAAGAGTGTCCGTAGATGTTTTTGACATCAATGCCAAAGGGGGAGTTTTATTACATCTAATGACAAAGATTGAGACATTTTAGGATTTTAGAATTTACAATTATTTCATTACTCAAAAAAAACTGAGACATTTGTTTATCAATTGTTGGAGTCTAGGACAATACTGAGATGGAGGGAAGGGGGGAGTGAATCAGTGTTGTGTAAAAACCAGACAATCTAAAACTTATCAAAACTGAGGAAGAATATGTTAACAATCAATCATCATATTTTGTATCAACGAGATAAACATTGAATGTTTAGACTTGAAAGACAATCAACAACACACAATTTATGAAACAAGGACACAAAGAATTAGGAGTGGAAAACCCTCTAGGGGTAGAAAAACCACTCATGAACTACCTCATTGGCTTAACTTTGAAAAACTTCTTTACAAGGCCTCACTGGCTGATATATATGTCTCACTGACAAATTAAAGGTCTCACTGACCTACAAGCCTCACTGGCTACAAAGAGGTCTCACTGACCAACAAAGTGTCACTAGCTTTACAAAAATGCCTCACTAGCATACATTGTGCCTCATTGGCTGATACAAGGCCTCACTAGCATAAATTTACCTTACTGGTAAATACAATCTCCATTATCAAACAAAGTGTGCAAGAAATTATTTCCATTCAATCTGATTTGCACCATTGCATACCATGTCTTCTCTTTTGCATATCTCTATTCAATTACAATCTAAATATCAATCTCATCACTAATTTACCTGATACTCAATCAACTACATATTGTCTTCGTAAATTTGTTGCATAAGGAGATCATCATTTCTGCATTTTGATCCTTACACCAACACTCTATCAATGCACCTGTAAAACCAATAAATAAGAGATGACCTTTCACATTCTACATAATCCTTTTCATCTGTAAAAATGATAATTAGATTATCTTCCTCTGCAAAATCATCTTCTCCAACTCTGCATATATTTGCTTATCAAAATCACAATGAATTTGCAAAAATCCTTTGTTCTCCATAACCTTTCATATTCTCTTTTCTCTAATTTATTTTCCCTTCACATAAAAATTTCATCATTTTCACATTTTTATTCACTTGAAGAAAGATAATTTGTCCTTGCATTTGAAACAAAAATCACATCATTTCATCTTCCTTAATCTGCAAAAAAATGAGTTAGAAATCATAAAATGACATTTTACTTTTGCACAAATAATGCATCTGTTCATCTCCAAAAAGCCTTTCAAATTCTTCTTCAAGAAAATCATCTCCTCCATTTGAAAAAAGACAAAATTATTTTCCAAGAAAATCTTTTAAACTTCTCATTTGTAAGATGCCTTCAATCAATTTGCAAAAACATCTCTCAATCTACCTTGAAAATTTTATTCAATATCTCCAACACTCTTCTTAAAAAAAATCATCTTCACTACAAATACCATCTTCAAAAAATAAGACCATAAAAAAATCTTCAATGAAAATTTGTCAATCTCCAAAAAGAAATTATCTTCTTCCTTTTTAAGCTCCAATTCTACTCAAGCCACAAAAATCTCTCCTAAAAAAAATACTTTATAAAATTTCAATCCTATATGAGAGGAGACCCATTTGATAATTAAATTTAGAAAAAGAATCTTCATAAAAAGCTTCTTAAAAAAATACTTTTCAATCGGACAAAAATCTTTCAAAGCTCCCTTAACAAGAGTCTAATAATAGACTTAACAAAAACTTTCCAAAGCAATGACATCCACTTGCCCATCAAAGTAGGAGAGAGTAAAAGGTTTCAAAATTTAAATTAAAACCATTGAAATACACTTTGGCACCCCTCATGTTTAAATATGATCCATTAATTATGCCCTTGGCGCTCATGCGCTTGAAATAGACTTAAAGCACTAATGGAGCTGGTCTCACTAGGAATAAGGGCTGATTGCCCAATGATAAAGAACCCTTCATATTGCCACTTAAGTGGCAGTCACCTGCTATAGCAAGTTAACCCAAAAATAAAACAAAAAGTGCAAGTCTATAAAATGGGCATCAAAGGCAAGCTTTAAGCTTGATAAATGCCATAGGATTTTAGGATTTACAATTATTTCATTACTCAAAAAAATTGAGACATTTGTTTATGAGAAAGACCTTTTCAACATAGATATTGAACATTGTATTCTGCAGAGAAAAAAATAGAGACTAAATAATAGCATAGACTTAAAAAAATTATGGTGATTGAAGATCACTTAGGGTTCCAAGACATAGGAAGGCATTAGAACAACATTGTAATTAAGACCTTTTACTTAAACATCTCAACTTGTGAAGATAATGCAGAGACACCACCATTTTTCAACCACATGATTTGAGTGACAACAAGCTCTCCACATGTCTTTAACAAATGCAAGATATTCCAACACTTCATCAATATATATCATGTAAGATGTTCCAACACTTCTTCACATGTAAGCAAGATTATCCAACACTGAGAATCAACACACCACATCATACTCAATCTATCAACAATGTCAAATCATAACATTGCATCATACCTCCTCTTGATAAAACCTTATCATTGCAACTTTGCCATGCTTGAAGATATCCTTATTGAAGACCACATCTAAATTCATCTCAACCATATGAAGACCAATTGTGAGTTTTCTTGGTAACACATTATTAAGAATTACATCTTGATTAACCTATCAACTTCAAAAACACCATGAAGGCCAACTTTTGAAGATCAAGAATATAAGTCCAGCACAAACAAGTCCTCTTGTGAACACAAAAACATAAGATAAGCATCTTGAGAACACACTGCACCATGACATCATCCTGCAAACAATATCAAGACATCTTAATCAAGAACATTCTTGATGAATGTTTTTGACATCAATGACAACCTGTTTCCATTACCCCTCGATCAAGAGGTAAAGGAATTTTTACCGAGGCTCCTCCTTTAACATCCTTACAAGGATCGGGAGATAACCTTAAAGAGTGAAGCATTTCGTCACAAAATTTATCAATTTTGTATCAGATTCCTCTTCAGAAATATCAAAAAATGTAAGAAATCATGAGTCATTAGTGGTAGACAAAGATGCTCTCTGGGGTAATATAACTAATAGGACAAGAAGAAACTAGAATGCAAGGGAAATAAGAAGAAAGCGACAAGCATTATCCCAAAAGATGTCTCTACAAGAAGAAAACATCGCACCAAATGATATGGAAACAACAGAAGAATCAAAGGAAGAAGACTCAAGTTGGTCCATAGTACCGTATGTACCTATTTCAAATCAAATTTGAGATTGGGAGGAAGATGATTTTCTCAAAGACAACCACTAGTGCAATTACATCTTCTCATAGGTAATTATTTCTCACCCATTCAGCCACCTTTGATGTAGCACCTCTTTGAGTTGCTCTCATAGGTGGCCTCCTCTTATGTGTCATGTTTTGTTCCCTCTTATTTTGATAAATTTTATTTAGGCTTCCTTAGATGAGCCTTGATACTCTTGTAAGGTTAAGGATACAAGGAGACTGCCTCTATTGTGACACTTCTTCTATTTGTTTCTCTATTTTTCTACTCTCCTCTCTCTCTTATTGCAATCATTGTGTGTGGTGCCTTGGGAAAATTTTAGAATGTTTTGTATCTCACCTTTTTGCTACACTCGATTCTGAGATACTTGAAGTATAACCTAGTGGCTATACTTGGTTTTGAACCCGTAAGTGTTGCCTTGGTTTGTTTATGTGGTATGTTACCTTATTTCTATGCATGAATATTGTTGATGATTAGAATTTGATAATAACGTGTGTGATTGTTAGAAAATGTCACCTATGGGGCATGGGCTTTGCGAAAGCTCTTGTTCCCTTGTGTGTTTTCACTTTACCTTAAATGTATTTGTTACCGGCAAGCAGGATCAATCAATTTAAGGTGGGGGCATATATTATGGTTGATTATTTTAGATATTATTTAAAAAACATGTTTGCATATGCTTCCTTTTCACTATAAGGTGTCTATGGATGAAGGTGTGGTTATGTACTTTGTTTTGTTTTATGTATACCTCCTTTTCATTATAAGGTGTCTACAGATGCATGTGCGGTTGTATTCTTTGTGCATCCTTCCTTTTCATCGTAAGGCATCTACAAATGCAGGTGGGGTCACATTTTGAAAGCCCTTCTGTGGAAGACAGGATTGTGTCTTCCCTTGAGTCGTTGCACATACTTTTAAAAGTCCTTTGCAAAGGCAGGGTTGGATCTTGAGTTATTCACCCTTAAGTGTATCTTTGGTGGTTTTGGTAGCGTATCTCAATCGTCAGGTGTGTTTGGCGTGTCTTAGATAGTGGAGTGTAGCAATGAGCTCCTCTCTAAGACCTGTGTTTTTCATGTATAAGATGTATAGATTGTTGATGACATACTATACGACGCTCATGTATTTAGTGTGTTTTCTATGTCTTTTTTGTGTCTTCCTTGCATGTCTTTCATGTTTTTAGTGGTGGCATGTAGTGATGAGCTCCCCCCATGCCATGTGTTTTGTGTGTCTTTGATGGTGGCATAAAGCGATGAGCTCCCCCATGGCCTAGTTAGGGTTATATATATATATATATATATATATATATATATATATATATATATATATATATATATATATATATATATATATATATATATATATATAATTGTTTAATCATGTCTTCTTTGTGTATTGCATGACTATATTCCTATCTTCTCCATGTATTGTGTGCTTCCTTATAGTATTCACTGTGTTTTTCGTCACTATCAAGTGTTTTCTTATGCTTGTCTAAGCTTGGGGGTTAGAAATGGTCCTTCAAACTTAGGGTATGTCTGAACACTCTAGTGTTTTATGTGTTTGATAAGCTTTGGCCATAATTTAATGCATGTATTGATCATAAGATCATACAAACATTAAAGTGGGGGCTAAATGTATGGAATAAAAAGTGGACACATGTCTTTTTACCTCCATTTTTAGCCCCTGTGATTACATTATACATTTTAATTATTCATCCTAATGCAAAATCCCCTGAAACCAATGTAAATTGGGAAGAAGGGGCCCATATTCTACCTTACCCTAGACCAAAAAGGTGCCTTTGGACTTGGGTACCTGTACCCAAGTCATCCCTGATTGGTCGAAGAAAATTTAAATGCATGTCGGCATAAGACCTTTAAAAGTGTTTCTCCTTCTCGGCTCTTTTGGTTAATTTGATGAATGTTAGTGGGAAAGAATATATAAGTGTGTTTTTAAATTCATTATGAACTTAGATAGAGATAGCCAACATGAAGCATTGGAGAAAAGAGAATTCAAAGCATTCATTGTGATTCTCGAGCATATTTGTATTGTCATTGTGTATTGTTACAGGTTTTTGAAGTTATCATCTATCTCTCCTTATGAGTTGAAGGTAATTCATTCTCCTAAGGGTTTCATCACATAGGTGATATCATTTGTGTTCCTCATCATTTGATTTCATCATATTGATTTATGTTTAGCCTCTACCCTACTAGGCCATGTACTCTCTATCAAACAATGGTGTTGGGAAACTTGAATGTTATCCTAGGATTTGACTAAGACAAGTCCCTAAACCCCATAACCCCCAAACCCCTTTTCTTCTTGTGTGCAGCGTACAAGTGTGAGATCTAAAAAAGTGAAGACATAGGAAGACTAAGCAAGGAAAAGGGTTTCAAGATCTGACATAATTTTAAGAATATTCCTTTACAGAAGACTTGGACACTTTTAAAACTATCCTCCTACCTTAGCTAACATCAAATCTAGAATCAGGGCAGTCTGTACATCATTTCTCTAGCTTACAGCTTCTAGAAATTCCATAGTTGAGGACTTGGGTGCCCTTGAGATAGTCCTCTAACATTCGAGCTTCTAGGACATAGGTTCTGATATCTTCCTAATCACTATGGTGAATTTTTTTTGATTATCTGTTATACATCTTCTATTATGATGAGATCTTTACAAATCTAGGGTTTAGTGCATTGATTAACCTAGAGTTTAATAAAAGGCTTGATTAAATCATATCTTTCCATAACACTCCTGAGTACAAAATCTATAGCTAAGTCCACCTCCATTTGGTAGTGTTTTGGCTTGAATTTATCCTTGAATTTTATTGTGGAAGAGGGTTTGATCTAGTCTGCATTCTAGTCTTCATCATTCATCTATTTCAAACTAAATAGTTTTATTACGTGAAAACATTACTAACTCTTGAATTAAAAACTTGTCATCTATTTTTTGTTTGCAAATATTCTTAACTAGAGAATAATACATCTCCAAGAGTAATAAACAATTGGAATTCTACCCTCCCATAGTTGTGTTTATGAACAAATTGAATTTTTCAATTTTAATTTTCTCTCCAAACATTACTTATAACAATATCTCTATGTAAACCTTCAAATTCTCTCCACTTAATCCCTTCAAAGCCATGAAGCAAGCACAATGGAAGTTAACAAATACATATTGAAAATGCAACAAGAATAAGGGAACAAGACCAATAAGTGGTGAAGTATTCTTTCACATTTAGTGTTGCGTATTAAACCATTAAAGACAACAATGCTTCATATCTCGATTGTAATGTCCCCCATTTAGCCTAGTTGATCAGGGGTTAGAGATTAGCCTATCATTGGACTCTCATAGACTAATAACAGTTTTTAGGGGGTCAATTTGGCAACTTACTATTTATAGTAAGTCAGGATAGGGCACCTTGCTATTTTTAGAAGGGCAGTGGCAGAGGGTCATGGCATGAGGATTCATGTTTTGAGGGGCTCGGGACATTATAAAATTGATATATAAGTTAAATTAAATATTTAACTTATACTATTTGAAAAGTAAAGTGACTTTAAGTTATTTGTAATCTACTTTATAAAATAAAGTTATAACTTAAAGTTGTAAAGTTGTCTCTCTAGGAATGGGCACCCTCATGGAGGAATAAGGGAGTCAAATAAATGAAATAAAATATATTATTTTCCCTCTTTCTTGGGCATTGGAGAAGAAGAAGAAATAAAAGGAAAAAAGAGAAGTTATTTTGTGTATGTTTGACTATTGATTTTGCTCTCTATTTGTGAGATATTCTCGTGCATTCTTGAACATGGAGCTTGAGGGTTTGATTTGGCTTTGCTGGGAGGAAAACTCATGCATTAGTCCCTTTCTTTGTGCATGAAAGACTGCATCAGGAGAGGATAGTTGGAGGCTTCATTCCAAAGCTTCACACGAGCTTTCATTTGAAGCATTTTAGATAGGTTTTGGGCAGTTTTCAAAGTATTTTGATTGCAGATTTATGAGATCTTAGTGGACATAGATTTTGAATTTGGCTCAATATTATCTGGGTCTTTGATATTTTATTAAATTATTTATTTTATTTTTTTGGGGTTTGTTCATATGCTCTATATTTCATACATGCAATGCAAATATCAAACATGCAAAAATAACCCATGAAACCCTAAGCATAAACAAACAAAAAACACAAAAAAATTGGCACAGAGAAAACACATATCAGAGGGTATACATTATAGTGGTATCAAAACAAAAGATTCTGCCATCCTGTGAGATTGACACTAACATGTAGATGAGAAACTGAGTTATGTTACCTATGCAGTCTTTGACACACCATTATAATCTAAGAAGAAACAAGTCACAGTTGGAAATACAAACTCTGGAGCTAGTACAAGAAGGAGAAGTTCCCCTAGTAGATCCTTTTTCAGGTGAAATACCAGTGGTAGAACCTACTCCAGGTGAGATGGGTGATAGGGATAATGAGGAACCTAGCATGCGAAATATTTTGAACTCGTTGGCTAGAGGATAGTTGTCCATAGAAATGGCAATGAAGGAGTCATAGGAAGAGTTGTGAGAATCATAGACAGAGTTGAATCACATCCTTGCACAACTAGTACCCCATGATGGTAGAAACAACAAAGAAAATAATAATAACAACAATAATAACCGTGAAAAGAATAGGAACAATGTTGGGGACAGAAACATAATGAACCACAGAGGTGATAGGCACATGGGTGATAGGAACAACAAAGATAGGAATAATGGGGATAGGAATAATGGGGACAGAAACAATGGTGATAGACACAAGTACAAGGATGATGATGGTGAAGCATCAGTCACCAACTGGAGAGCTTCATAGTTGATAATGGGTGATAGGCCTGGCATACCAATTTTTGTACCCAGGAACCAAGTTTTTGAACAGGATGCTACTCAGCTTGAATTTCAAGATGAGATCTTGAGAGATTGGTGGGCATCTAGTGCAGAGTTTAGAACTGAGATGACATTTGGAGAATACTCAAATCTCAAGATGAAACAAATACCCTGTAGGAGAAATAGACCACAGAACTATGAACTTCAAAAAAAGGTTAGCAAGATTACTCTACTATATTTTGATGGTTCTGGTAAAACCACCGCAAGAGCATGGGTCCAAAAATTGGATATTTATTTGTAGATTATCCATATGCCAGAGGAGGATGCTATAACTTATGTAGCTTTACATTTGGAAGGGAGCATGCATAAGTGGTGGACTAATGGGAAGGTGACCTTGGGTCATGATCAGATCACTTCCTACGTCGAGTTCACTGCCAGATTGATAGACAAGTTTGATAAGAAGGACCCTGAACTATAGTTTAAGGAGTTGGCACAGCTCAAACAGGTTGGATTGGTGGACTCTTACATATCAGAGTTTCAAGACCTATTTGTTATGGTCCCAGACATCTCATATCGTAGATTGGTTATATTATTTATAGATGGACTATCAGACCCATTGTGTGGTTGGGTTAAGGGCTTCAACCTTGCATCACTTCAAGAGGCCATGAAAAAGGCCTAAGATATGGAGTACTCAGTATGGAGAAATAAATTCCAATCTAAAGGTTTTCAGCATAGGAGGGACAAGGAGAAGGATAGGAGACCCTTTTAGAAAGATTTTAGCTAGTCAAAAGAAAAATCAAACAAGCTAACTGACGATCAGTTGAACAATTATAGAAGGAAAAATCTTTGTTTTCACTGCAAAGAACCATGGGACCCTTCACACAAGTGTCCAAACAAAGCAAAGGCCAAATTGATTAAATATTACTCAATTGAGGAGACACAGTCAGAGGTGTCAGATCAACCTTCAAATCATGAGGATAGTTGATCATCCTTCAAATCATGAGGATAGTGGAGATGAGAATGCTTCACAGTATAGTATTGGTAGTGATGGGAACCTCACCCAGCTTTCTAGTTTTTAGAAGGTTGGCTCTTTTAGAGTGCGAGAAGTACTTGGGAATCAGTGTATCATCACCCTTATTTACACAGGTGCCACGCATAATTTTATCGATGAGGGGTTGGTAGCTAGACAGGGATTACAAGTAGAAGAATTTGAAGGCTTCAAAGTAATGGTGGCTGACAGATTCAAAATGACATGCAACAAGAAGATCTCTGGATTGAGTATTGTCATGGGTGAGTATGAGCTAGTAGATGATTTTTATGTTGTTGGTATTGGGGGCATGAATGTTGAATTAGGCATGCACTAGATGAAGCAACTCTATGAGTTCACGATGAATGTAAATAAAATGGAGATGAAATTTGAGTTTAAGGGGAAGAAAATTGTTCTTCGAGGATTATCAAATGGTGGACCACGGGTAGTATCTCTGAAAAGGATGGAAAGAATGATGCATCATGATCACATAGAGTGGACAACAGAATGTCTTATCATGCTAGAGTCTCCACCATAACTAAAAATTAGCTACCATCTAGACATACAGAATTTGTTAACCAAGCACAGAAAAGTGTTTGGCAGTATACCTCTAGGAGTACCACCTGACAGGGGTATAGAACATGTTATCGAGCTTGAGGATGGGAACAAGCCCATCATAATCACACCCTACCGACATCCTAAGAGGCTCAAGGATGAGATAGAGAAAACTATTAAGGATTTGTTAGAGATGGGGCACATCCGACCCAGTAAGAGTCCCTTTGCTTTTGTAGTTGTTTTGTTAAAAAGAAAGATGGGACTATTAGGATGTGTATTGATTATCCATCCCTAAACAAAAAGACAATTAAGAATAGGTACTTGATACCCCACATAGATGAGTTGATTAATGAACTACATGTGGCCTGTTACTTTTCTAAGATAGATCTCAGATCAGGGTATCATCAGATCTACATGAGGGAGGGGGACATAGAGAAGATAGCCTTTCAATGTCATTACAATCACTTTGAGTTCTTGGTGATGCCATTTGGTCTAACCAATGTTCCTACTACCTTCCAGAGTTACATGAACTAGATATTCAGTTAGCAGCTTCAGAAGTTTGTGTTAATCTTCTTTGATGATATATTGATTTTCAGCAGGAGTTGGGATGAGCATATGAGACATTTGGAGGTCCTAAGAATTTTGGAGAGTGAGTCCCTCTATGCCAAAGATTCCAAATGTGTCTTTGGCATGATTGAGCATCTTTATCTGGGTCATATCATTAGTGTTGATGGTGTTAGAGTGAATCCAAAGAAGATTAAGGTGATAGTTGATTGGCCACCACCTACAAACCTTACACAACTTAAAGGCTTCTTCAGACTATGTGGTTTTTACAAGAGGTTTATAAAAGGATTCTCACAGATAGTTGCACCTTTGATAGACTTGAAAAAGAAGGGAGCCTTTGTGTGGACTGATTCAGCTCAGCAGTGCTTTGATCACTTTAAGCACGTGATGTCTACTTGCCCGTGTTGGTGATCCCCAACTTCTCTAAGTCATTTGAGCTAGAGTGTGATGTTTAGGAGAGGGGATAGGAGCAGTCTTGATGTAGGAAAAGTACCCAATTACATTCAAGAGTAGGAAGTTGAGGAGTGTATAGAAGAGCTACTAGGTGTATGACTGAGAAACGTTGGCCATCATGCATGCATTGGCCAAGTTCAGGCCTTATCTGGTTGGAGGGAAATTTATCATTAAAACAAATCATAATAGTATCAAATATTTCATGAACTAGAAAGACATGAATGACAGACAATAAAAGTGGGTTAGTAGACTCTAGGCTTATGACTTTGACATTGAGTATGTCAAGGGAAAGAGAAATATAGTTGCAGATGCTTTGTCGAGGAGACCCCACTTATGTTTAGTTGGAGAGATATCTGTTGAATAGAAAGAGCTGATCACAACAAAGTGTGATAAGGACTCTTGGGCAACATTAGTCATTGAGGGCACTATCAGGGATGATAGATATTCTGTGGTGAGTGATTTGATTATGTACAAGGATAGAATATTTTTGGTGCCTAATTCTTAGTTCAAGCATAAGGTTATAAGTACTTTCCATGATATTCCAATGGCTGGTCACCTCAGATTCTTCAAGACTTACAGGTAGATTTGGGAAAGATTCACATGGAAAGGACTCAAGGAGGAAGTTCTTAAGTATGTTCGTGAATGCCCTATTTGCCAACAAAATAAGCATGAGCATACTTATCCTGTAGGTTTGTTACAACCATTGCCTATTCCCAATCAAAGTGGGAATATATCTCCATGGACTTCATCATAAGGTTTCCAAAGGTTCAGAGGAAGGACTGTATTTATGTGGTAGTCGATAGACTTACCAAATTTGCACACTTGTTTGCCATTTCAGCAACTTACGCAACTGCTCAGGTGGCTGATTTGTTTTTTGGGGAGATATTTAGACTTCACGGGATACCCAAAGGGATAGTGAGTGACAGGGACAACAAGTTTTTGAGTTTGTTTTGGCAGGAGTTGTGTGGCACTGAGCTAACTCCCAACACTAGTTACCACCCACGGATCGATGGTCAAACTAAGATAGTGAACAAATGGGTGGAATGGTATCTTAGAAATTATGTCTCATGGTAGTAGAAGGCATGGACCAGATGGTTGCACCTAGGGGAGTACTATTATAACATAACATATCATATGTCGATCTAGATGAATCCATTCGGGGCTATGTATGGATATGATGCCCCATGTCTTACAAATTTGATAGTTGCTTATAGTCAGGTGCCGAAGGCAAAACATCTATTATAAGAGAGTCGGGATATAGTGAAGGAGCTCAAGGGAAACATCCAGTAGGCAAAAATTAGCAAACGCTGTATGTTGATCAACACTGAGTAGAGAGGAGTTTTGAGGTTTGAGATATGGTGTATTTGAGACTCCAACCCTACAAGCAATCCACTCTGAAAAAGAGTGGAGTAGAAAAATTGAAACCCAAGTTTTATGGTTTGTTCAGGATTATCAGAAGAGTGGGAGAAGTGGCATATGAGCCTGAGTTTCCAAAAGACTATAAAGTGCACAATGTGTTTCATGTTTCCAGGTTGAAGAAAGCTCTTGGCCACAATATAATTCCATTAGTGGCGCTTCCACCCTTGGATGAGGAGGGGAAGCTAATTTTAGTACTGGAAGCTATTATTGACACCAAAGAAAGGAATTTGAGGAAACAGATCATCAAGGATACCTAGTGAAGTGGAAAAACTTACCAGTTGAGGATGCCACTTGGGAGAATGAGCAGATACTACAGCATCCTGAGCTAAGATTGCTTGAGTACAAGTAATCTTGGGGAGGGCAAACTATAATGTCCCCCATTTAGCCTAGTTGATCAAGGGTTAGAGATTAGCCTATCATTAGACTCCCATAGACTAATAACAGTGTTTAGGGGGTTAATTTGGTGAGTTACTATTTATAGTAAGTTAGGACAGGGCACCTTGTTATTTTTAGCAGGGCAGTGGCATAGGATCATTGCATGAGGATTCATGTTTTAATAGGCTCAGGACATTATAAAATTGATATAGATTTTAAATTAAATATTTAACTTATACTATTTGAAAAGTAAAGTGACTTTAAGTTATATGTAATCTCACTTTATAAAATAAAGTTATAACTTAAAGTTGTAAAGTTGTCTCTCTAGGGATGGGCACCCTCATGGAGGAATAAGAGGGTCAAATAAATGAAATAAAATATATTATTTTCCATCGTTCTTAGGCATTGGAGAAGAAGAAGAAATAAAAGACAAAAAGAGAAGTCATTTTGCATATGCTTGACTATTGATTTTGCTCTTTTTGTGAGATATTTCTGTGCATTCTTAAGCTTGGAGCTTGAGGGTTTGATTTGGATTTGCTAGGATGAAAACCCCTGCATTAGTCCCTTTCTTGGTGCATGAAAGACCGTATCA
This sequence comes from Cunninghamia lanceolata, assembly GCA_027924645.1. Classification (NCBI taxonomy): domain Eukaryota; kingdom Viridiplantae; phylum Streptophyta; class Pinopsida; order Cupressales; family Cupressaceae; genus Cunninghamia; species Cunninghamia lanceolata. The sequence continues at coordinate 1,968,517 of BSBN01000593.1, forward strand.
GGAGAGGATAGTTGGAGGCTTCATTCTGGAGCTTCACCTGAGCTTTCATTTGAAGCATTTTAGACAAGTTTTGGGCAATTTTTGAAGTATTTTGATTGTAAATTTATGAGATCATAGTGGATAGATATTTTGAATCAATTTTGACAAGCTGTAGACTATTTTGGAGGTTCATTTGTTGGGCCATACTACTTTATTATTGGTCGTACCCTTGTTGGGACATGTTGTACCACTATGGTGAGGTCTTGTGAGTTTTGAGGTGGGTTTATTTGTGTTTCTTCTTCCCATTCTCATCACCTATCATTTGTATACCTCACCTTGCCATAACAGAGGTTTTGGAGTAGCATATGGTGTTTGGGTCACTAATTTGAAGGTACAGTAGAGTCATACACTTGCAGTCTTGGATGTGGTGATTTAGGAAGTGAAAACTCTCAACTTTGACGCATCCAATCATCCTAAAATGGTCACCTAAAGATTGTAGATCCATTGTATGTGTTTATATTGTATGATCACATCTGGTGAAGGCATTTGGAGTGATTTGGTGTGGCTTGGGACTGCTGGTTCACCTACATCCCAACATGAAGCTGTGAAACTTGAAATGGGTATGTTATTATAATTCATATTTTGGCTCAATATTATCTGGGTCTTTGATATTTTATTGTTATCTCTTTTAGTTCTTCTGGGTTTGTTCATATGCTCTATATTTCATACATGCAATGCAAATATTAAACATGCAAAAATAACCCATGAAACCCTAAGCATAAACAAACAGAAAACACAACAAAATTGTCACGAAGCAAACACATATCAAAGGGCATACATTACATAGATCATATCCCATACATACATGCATGAAAAAAAAATTACTAAATCAAGGAGCTATGGCAGTTGAGTGTGGAGTAGTGACAAATAAATGTGAGTGTGTTTGATTGAACGTGTAAATTTACATGGTACGAACACGTCAATGGGAACATATGCTCTATTGATGATGATCTACCACCAAGGGTCCACATGCATCACCTTCAATCAACCATATATTTGAGGGGAAAAATAGGGGTGTCTACTTGTCAGCCTCTTCCATGTGTATGATATTCATACACTGCTAAAAATAAAAATTTTAAACTATCCACCTCCCTACACAAGTGGTTAATTTTTTTTTATCCACCATGGGATGCACATGTTCATTTCAACCCTAGCCTCACCTTCCATTGGTAGAGTAAATGAAGAATTACCTCCTCAAATAATAAACAACAAATAAACAATGGTCAAACAATACATGACAAAGAAGAAATAAGAAAAACAAACTAGGTGGGTCATTGCCTTAGTGAGGTACATGGCAACCTCACCTTCCATTTACTGCTATGCAAAGGAGTGAAACAAAGAAATGCCTTCTCAAACACTAAAAAATGTAAAACCCATGTGAAACTCAAAAGTTAGGGTCCACCAGTAACATGCCCCCTTTCCTGTGATTGTACACAAACAAGTTTTATGTTGTACATTTGGGATTCACAATATCCTTGCATCATTATTAATTTTTTTTTGTACATTAGAAAAAACATTCCATTGAGGAATGGAAAGCATAAAACTAAAATTCTATTATTTGTATTTACTACACATTTCAAAACAAAAGGTTATTTTTGTATTCACTACACATTTTAAAACAAGATTTTCTTATCTTCATATTAATTGGATATATTAGCATACTTGTAAGCCAAATTATAGAAATTACAATAGATGTAGTTACATTGATTCAAAAAAAATCTCAAAACATGCCTCCCTAGGCTAGAATATAAAACTTGTTTGTATACAATCATTACAATTCAAAAACTACAAAACCTATTTCTCTAAAACCATGGGGGAAAAGACAATGAACTTCATTTCATTGAGCTTGGTCTTGTCTATTTTCTTGACAAAGTTATTTCACCCATGTTCTTCTCTCTTGTTGGTGAAATTGGAGTGCTAGTTATATGAGATGGGGTGAGACTAGTAGAATTTATTGCAATGGAATACTAAGGGACATCAATTAGTTCTTGAGTATATAATAGAGTTGTATTAAGTTTTTGTTCAATTTTTGGTCTTTCCTAGGTTGTTCAAATACTGCAAATCTCTTTTATAAAATTTTAGTTTTCATTTATAAAAATATACAAAAGTTTTCAAGTAATTACCATCATTTGCACTAGTAGAGGTTTACTCTAGAGAGATGCTTTTAATGTTTTGGGTAGATTTATCTTTGAAAGGGTATAGTGAAATTTATCATCTTGGAATGCATTTTCATTGAACTTTTTATATGATAAAAAAACTGAAACCAAACAAAACCCAATCTAATAAATGTGATAGTACTTTCTAACTACTACCATCACCATGATTAAATGAGAAAAATTTAATACATGGTGATAATAACCTTAGGCATGGACAAGCTTGTTCTCATGTTTATTTTGTAACAACATGCATTATATTTAGATGTTGTTGGTTTTCATATTTCAACTTATGTAATTAGAATGGTTGTACCTTTAAATCCATTCACAATGTAGTATGGATCAAAGTAGTTAACCCTTTTTTTAGTATACTTAATGATTTAATGCACCATGTTAGGTCCATACCTCAATTTCACTAATCTCAATTTTAGTTGATTATTAGAAATAAAATTTGATCTTTACTTCAATTTTTAATTATTAGATTAATCATTATTATTTTTAGGGTAAATTTGTAAGCATGAAAATTTGACCCTTGTGTTTACAATTAATTTTTTTCTCACACTTAATCTAACTCAACTTTATGTATTGAATCTATCCCAAAACTTTTAATTTATGCACCTAGGTCATGTATAAAAGGACATCACTTCTAGGTTAGTATCAATCGTTGTTTAGGATTCATCACATATTATCAATTATCCTTTGGAATCATACATTGCTAGCATTTTGTCTCTCAGAATCAGTCTTCCCTTATCATAGCACCACTTTGCATCAACATTTTTTATTACATTGGCCCATTGTTATCAGATATTATATATTATATTTAAAATAAATATAATTAAATTTTAAAGAAATATTTAATATTAATATATGCTTTTATGATATAATATTATTTTAAAAATATATTAAATAATTTGCATTGTATAAAATATACTATATAACAATAAATATAATACAATAAATCAATATAATTAAGTTATATTTATAAATATTAATATTAAATACATAATATATTCAATCTAAATATATAATTTTATAACATTATATTATACTTATAAATATAAAAATATAATATATTTTGTATGGTATATAATACTATGTAAGGTTTTCGCTACATGGCAACTCAGTCCAAATAAAAATTCAAACTCGCCTACAAAGATAGGAAAACAACAAAAGTTCATTTTTCTTATGAAAATTGTTAATGAAGAGGCTTGGATTGAAACAAAATTGGGCCATATGGACAACAAGATTCACAACATTCACATGGATGACCTTGCTAAGATTACCTTGATCATCTTGCATCATTCTATGACAATGTCAACTATTGATAGAGAAGCAAAGAGAGATATATAGATAGAGATAGACGGATAGAGAGAGCGGGAGAGATGGCGCTTAGTATTAAACCACTCCCCTGACCTTTCTTAAATATAGTATGCTTATATACATTTTTTTGTCTAACAAAATACAAATTTTGGGACATTGATATTTTTTAAATACATTTTTCCCTTCTCTATAGGTATTTGTCAGTTTTTCACAAGGGTTGTTACTTGGATGGCTTCCCTCTTTCTAACTAATAATCATGTTCCTTTTACAAAAGTTTTTCCAATCCAAGATTCAAAAACAATTGGCTTCCATGACATAGAATGCATGTCATTTTTGAGGTCTCCAGATCATTCCCATATCATCTACAAATCTAAACAAATGAAAACATTTTCCCTTGAAACTTTATATTTTTAGACAATTAAATATTCTAAATCTAAAATTATAGAATGCCTTAATTTAACTTTAATCCATTTAAGCTCCAAATTATGCAATTGTGTGAAATTATAAAAGCAATGAGAGTGAGTTTGATCAAACTTTCTATCGTGTGACATCACATGAGAGGATGAATGATGGTAGGCAAGATGACAACTAAACATGATATATGTGCTTTTATTTGCAAGAGAATGCCTATTAAATGTAGGTTTCAAGATGTGAAATATGAGGCTTGTGATAAACAAACATACATGCTTCAAATAATATTCATAGGCCACAGCGAATGGAATGCAAGTGAATCTAGGTGCATTGCATGAACAAGAATCTAGAAAGGAAATGCACACAAATAAAGGCTACAAATCAAATATGAAATCTCACAAATTTGAAGTAGTTACTCAACAAAACATTCTAATCTTGAAATCCATTAAGATTATGCGAATTAATTCACATAGAAAGAACAAAAATGGACCATAAGAATACAACACAATCATCATTCATTTAAAGACAGCAATTGAACTTCCACAACTCTTCGACGTACCCATTGCACACCAAGGTGCAATTGCTAGTAAATACAAAGAAAAGTGTTAAAGAAAATAGTATGGTCTCCTCCTTCAAAATGAAGGCGATGTTCAAATGATGCAACGTTAGTCCCACTACATGCTTTATATGGTGTTTTGTAAATGGCTCTGCCCGATTCATTTTTCATAACTCTGTTTACCTTATTCACTATTTCTAGTGTGACCCGCAACGCTCCGCAATATATGTCGGAATCCTTCAGCATGAAAGCACTCTCATCCGCATCATTGAAACTAGGAAAAGTGGCATTAACCGCTTGCTCAACTTCGATACTGCACGTAATCGTGAAAAAGAATAGAACGCCAAGGACGACATTTCAAATTCCATAGTTCTGGAACTCTGTTGAATTGCAATACAATACCACTTGAACTAAAGAGCAAGGATAGAAGCCCTGGTTTTGGAGAATGCTTGGGGAATAAGTTTCTTTTTGTTCTCTTTTGTAAAAATCATAAATTGACGCGTCCGAGAATGGAAATGTAGGGCTTTTCTTTGAAATTTTGAGAGTTTCGCGTGAGTTTCTTGAATTATCAGCAGCTACGGCAAAAACATATCGTTGTTGACTGGAACACTCTCACTCCTCCGTTGTGAGCTTCTCATGGATACGAAACTCGTGCACTTGCTACGTCAACAAAACAGTGATCCTCTCCAGTGAAAGCTGGCAATTTTCCTTCCAACATATTTTTACAGAAATATAGGGGAGAGGGCTCATAGTGGTGCACCTTAACTTTGGGGTTGATGTGGTCGTATATGTGTCACTAAGGAAAATATTTTTTAACCCATCATACATGTAGTGAAGTGGACAGTTCAAAAATTTTATTTTGAGGGGTGCTTGTTTCCAAGAAGCTTAAAGTGACAGCATGTTGTCACTTGTTAGTCTTTACCCTCAAGAGGTAGCACTAGAGGTAGTACTACAAACTCTGAAAGCCCAATCAACACAAACATGATTTTCAGGTATATTTGCAAATCCCATAATACGATAGGATGTCAAGTTCAACCAGAAAATGCATTTGTACCAAAAATTGGCTTTCCAAAACATCAATATCAAAATTAGAATGAATTAATACAAAATGACCATAAAGATCTTTGAACTTGTAACCTCCAATAACACCAATATCTTAAACTTTCTTCTCTCCAACCACATTATACACCTTTTTATATGAACAAATCAATAATAATCTCAATACTTTTTGAATAAAACAACTTATTTTTTTTCCCTTCTTTGATTTCCACCCAACAAATAAAAGATTATATCCAACTTTCAATATTGAAACCCTATTTAGCAAAAAAATAAAAATAATCAATTCAATGCCCTTTTAAAATTTTGGAAATCTTAAATCACATGCACTACTTTACTCCAAGTTTTTGTCCACTTATTAATGACTTGCCCAAATAATAAAGAAGCAATAATCCTATCGCAGAAAAGAAAAAATAATAGAAAGGCTGAAATTGGAGCTGGTAATCCACCTGCATGCCCTTCATCCTCTTTAAAAAATATAGAATGCCACCTTCAAAAATTAGGAAGAGCTTAATCAGTCGGTGTGTTGTAAACGACCGGTTGGTCGACCACTGTACGGACCATTAATAACGGCAGAAAATCAGTCGACGAGAAGTACGGATGCAATGGTCGAATGTAGCTGAGTCATTTTGGTCACTAGTAGGAGTCAACTAGATGCAATAGTCAAAAATTTGTACAACCGATCATTTACAACGCACCAACTGTTTATGGTGGGCGGAAAAATTATCACCCTTCTTTAAAGAAACTAGCTTTGTAGATATCAACTATAGTATGCAAGGGAAACATTTTGGTTTTGCAGAATTTGGTATCGACAGAGTATGGATTAATTGGAATGGACAACAATCTCCGTATTATGGTCAACAATCTTTGTATCATAGTCCATAGCTTGCAGATAAAATACAATCTACAAAGGAAGAATACACGGATACTAAACTTTTTTTTTTTAAAGTTAATAATGATAGTTGTTGGAAATGAAGTCCAACTATCCCTGCCCTTTCGTCTTCCTCTTCCCATGTCTCTTCACTTGCCTGAAGAGTCTATATAATTTCCTTCTCATTCTCTTTTTGGTAGAGATGAAGACTGTTGTAATTGGATTGATTAATGGAATAGTGTGTCCTTCTTTCCTTGGTGGATGTAGCCATCTTGATGGTGAACCACGTTAAATTCGTGTCTCTAATTTTATCTGTGTCTTTGATTCTTAATCTGTTTTAGTTTTGTGTTTCGCTGCAATTTATCTTCAACAATTGGTATTAGAGCCTATGGTGGAAAAGCTATTTTGGAAATCGTGAAGAATTTCTAGGAAAATGGATGTAGTAGCTTTGGATGATTGGGATCTAGCTCTCATGTCTTTGTCGTGTGGCTCTGGAGTGAGTTTTGATGAAGTGGGAGCTGCACACAGTGACTTGGAGCTAGATAAAATTGTGCCTATGGAAGTAGATGAATCTCCTCTCTATTTGGCTGCTGATCTTGCCACTGATGTTATTATGAGTGATGTTGATCCTGATTCCCCGAGCACTGCCCAGGCGAGGTATGTGTGAGAAAAGCCTCCACAGGATTTGAGAGGCAAGGATTTTGACATGCTAGAAGAATCAGAGAGCCTACAGAGGCTGAACGAAATAGAGGTTTCAGCAGCAATGGATGTTGCTAAAACAAAACACCGTGTACATTGGTGGGATGGTTTGAAAAATAAGGAGGATTCGGCTGAAGAGTAGAAGGATGTTGGATTTGGAATTGAATCTGCACCACAAGAATTTTTAGAAGATCTCAAAATTGAGCTTAGAGCACTTCTCGAACGCACAGGTGATGAACAACACAGGAAAGCTATCATGGAGGAGTTACAGAAGAGGGCAGAGGCAGATAATAGTGGTAAGTCTGTAAAGGACCTGGTATTGCTCATCTATGAAATGGTTTCTCTCACTTTTGCCTTCCGCCTCGATGATCCAAATACCTTTGCTTCCAACATTTATAAGATGTTGAAGCTAGGTCTCAACATTTATGAATATTTGGAAGCTAAAAAGCCTCAAGGTTGGTTGGATGATGAGCCTGAGGAAATTGATGATCCTGAATCTACAAAGCTAGATGATTGGGATGATGACGAAGATGGAGAGTTGGAACACCAAAGATTTCCAACCCCAAGTGTGAAGAGAAGCGCCTTACTAAGCTGAAACCCACTGATGTTCGTTCGCATTTTAGGACAGGTAATACATTTTATGCATTAGGAAGGTATTCAGATGCAAAGGAGTTATATTTATTGGCTCTTGAAGCCGCAGAGGCCAGTGGTAGTCAATGGTTTTACTTACTGCCGCAGATCCATGTGAACCTAGGCATTTCTTTAGAAAGTGAGGGAATGCTTCTGAGTGCTTGTGAGCATTACAAGGAGTCTGCAATTCTCCGTCTGACTCATTATAGGGCATTAAAGCATTTGGGAAGTGCACTATTTGGCGTAGGTGAGTATAAAGCTGCAGAGAAGGCTCTTGAAGAGGCTATATACTTGAGTTGGTTGGATGTATCACTTATCAACGTGGGTACAGATTTTGAGCTTGGCAAGCAAAAATCAAGGGGTTCTAATTCTGAAGATAATTCCAGTTATCAGAAATATACTTCCAATAAAGGTACAATGTATTCATTCTTTGGTTTAGATTTACAAGGAACAACTGGAGGAAGGCTTTCATCAGGTAGCAAAGAAGGATTATTTGTTAGTATTAGACAGAGGATTAAAGGTGAACATGATGTCAGTTTGGTTGACTTGGTTGGAATTCTCATCAAGATTGGTCAGCCAATGGAGTGGTTACTTGGTACTGTAGTTAAGTAACCATGAGTTTCAAGGAAAGTGGGTACAGCACTGTCATTTGGACTTCAGTGGGAGATTGTTGGAAATGAAGCCCAACCGTCACTGCCCTTTCGTCTTCCTCTTCCCATGTCTCTTCACTTGCCTGAAGAGTCTATATAATTTCCTTCTCATTCTCTTTTTGGTAGAGATGAAGACTGTTGTAATTGGATTGATTAATGGAATAGTGTGTCCTGCTTTCCTTGGTGGATGTAGCCATCTTGATGGTAAACCACGTTAAATTCGTGTCTCTGATTTTATCTCTCTGTCTTTGATTCTTAATCTATTTTAGTTTTGTGTTTCGCTGCAATTTATCTTCAACAATAGTGTGGGATGATCTACATGCATCTCTATATTCTCTGCATAAGTCTACACACTCCGTTTACAAATAGGTCATTCTTCTAGCTTTTTTTCAACTTGAACTTTGATATCAAGTTGCAAAATTATTAAGAAGAAATGTTGTAAAGAATTAAACGATATTGCTCACACAATAACATCAGAAATATAAAATATATTATTAATATCTTACAAGATTCGACAATATATGATGCAAGCACTTATAAAACATTAAATTCCTTACTCCCCCAAAACTACACACAGAAAACTAGCCCAAAATAATGAAATATTTTAATGCAAATACTAAGTCAGGAATAAATAAATACAAACTGATAAAGTAAATACAAAGTGTACAATAATAAGTAAATATAAGCCCCATAATACAGAGGCGTGCCGGTGCAGCTTGCTAAGTAATTCTGACTGGTTAAATCTCGAGTCATGTTCATAGATCGAGATCGGATAGACTTCTCTGGTGGCCTTCTACCTTTGTTCCCTCTCCATGTACGTCAGGCGAGCACGCAAAGCGTTTCGATGAATCAGTATCATCGGAGGAGGCGTTTGGCCAATCCAAAGACGGCCTGAAAAGAGGAACACGAGGAGGCGGCATGTCCTTGCACAGTATCTGTTTCACCTCCCGCATCGTCGGACGGTCCTTTGAATTTGGATTCGAGCACGCCAGTCCCACCATCAACAAACAGTTTATGCGCTCCTCGTTAACATTGGCAGGAATGATGGCGGGCGTAGCCAGGCCAGTGTCAACTGCATCCATGAGCTTATTCTCTCGGTATAGTTTCCAAACCCAATCCACCAAATCGGGTCCCTGTCCTCCAGATCTGAGGGGTTTTCCACAGGCCACTTCAAGTGCCACCGCACCGAAGCCAAACACGTCTGATTCGACCGTGGCACGCCCTGTGAGAAGGCACTCCGGTGCAATGTAACCCACGGTTCCAGCTACATCAGTCAGCGCATACGACTGTCGGTTGTGTTCAATAAGCCGAGCAAGACCAAAATCACCCAGACGGGCGGTATAGTTAGAATCAAGCATTATATTGCTAGCTTTAAGGTCCCGATGTATGATTGGCTGCTCGCATTCCTCGTGCAGATACAACAATGCCGAGGCCACGTCGGAAAGAATCTTGTGCTTCTGCTCCCAGTCCAGAACTCCCTGATATATGTGCTTTTCTAGGCTTTTGTTGGGCATGTACTCATACACCGTCATCAGATGGCCGCTGTCGAAACACCAACCCAGAAGAGGCACCAAGTTGCGATGGCGCAACTGATTGATTATTCTGATCTCCGAGATGAATTCATCCTTTCCTTGTTGGGAGTTATTGAGCATGCGTTTCACGGCGAAGACAGTTTTCTCGTTTGGGAGGATTGCTTTGTAAACGGCTCCAAATCCGCCCCTCCCGAGCAAAAACTGGTCACTGAAGTTGTTGGTGGCCTTCTTGAGTTCTTTGTATTTGAATTCTCGTGGATGACCCGGGAGGTTGTTAAAGGCGTTCGCCATGACTGCGGCTTCTGCCCGAGACTTTCGATACCTGGTGAATAGTATAGTGGTGCCGATGGCTACAATGAACAGGACGGTCGCGAGGACAGAAATGACAATGAGTAATGCGTTGAATGAGTCCCCGGATGTGGAGGGCACGGGTTCGATTGACAGGTTCCATGACAGGATACAGTTGAGCTGTATTTGGTCGCCCGTGGAAGCCGAGAAGCCAAAATAAGCGTCCTCATCAAGGATCTTGGACAGGTCGATGGTATGGGAGAGAATGGGATCTTTCGGCCTGGGCTTGGACTCATTTGCGACGTAAACAAGCAGACTCTTGTCATTGCCGTCGTACTCAATCCACGCGCTTATGTTGGAGCCTCCCTTGAGATAGATGTTCTCCAAATCAAGAGACTCGAACAACGTCGAATTGATGCTATTTTCATTGATCCCTACGTGGTTTCCGTCGGGATCATTCGTGCCATCGTTCATTCTGCTATCGAACTCAACTGCCACCATCTTATTACCGCTGTTTCCGTCGGTGGAGGAATTAAATAACCCCAGCCACTTACCATGGCTCTCGGCAGGTTTATCCTTGTTAGAAGTTAAGAAAAAAGTAAGGCCCTCTCCTCCAGGACTGCTTTCTGGTTTAATGTTCAAAAGGAAGGTAGTATTGAACGATGCAACACGACTTCCTCTCCATATTTTATATGGTGTGTTGTAGATTGCTCTGCCCGACTGATCTTTCATATCTCCGTTCTTCTCATCCGCTGTTTCCTCTGTGACCTGCAACGCTCCACGAAATATGTTGGAATCCATTAACATGAAGGCACTCTCATTCGCTGCATGAAAACTAGGAAAATTGGGATTAACCGTTTTCCCCATTACGATACTGCACGTAATTGCGAAAAAGAATGCGACGCCAAGGAGGCCCATTTCTAATTCTATAGTTCCGGAACTCTCTTGAATTGCAGTACAACGCCGCTTGAACTAAAGAGAAAGGATACAAGCCTTAGTTTTGGAGAATGCTTCAGGAATATGTGTTTTTCCTTCTTTTATAAAAATCACAAATTGTTGCGTCCTACAATGGAAATGTGGACAATTTCATTGAAATTTTGATGAAGTTTACCGTGACTTTCTTGAGTTATCAGCAGCCGCGGCAAAAACATAACGTTGTAGACTGGAACACTCACACGCCTTCGTTGTGAGTTTCTCATGGATATGAAAGTCATGCACAGACTACGTCAAAAAAAGGGAAAACAACAATAATAACAGTGATACTCTGCAATGGCATATTTTTTTATTTCTTTTTATTATTGAATTTTCTTCGCATTCAAACTTCAACTTTGAAGCTTACTCCAGTGATAAAATAATTTGAGATAAGCTTAGAGATGGATTTAGCTGATATTTGTCTTCACTTGTTGTCCAAGTGTAAATTAAGCTTACTTTCCAGGCAAAGATATAAGAGTCGGCTGCCATAGCTTTTCAAGTTGCCAAAGGCATCTAGAAGTTCATAGAATCTTGAGGCACACGAAAAGATTATTACAGAAGCGTATTAACCCTATTCGTATAGAATGTTGTTAACATAAACAATTTCATCGGTTTAGGGCTTAAAGTTCTAAAGCGATCTCAACTTTGTGTAACATATAGTTAATGTGATTGTTAGTGGTGTACACGTTAGTCAATTACATAAGTCAATTACATAGGAAAATAAATGAGAGTGGTTGTAAATAGTGCATTTTGAAATGCTATAAATATGTATCATTTTATGAATGAATTCGATTCATTTTTTTAATTTTTGTAGTTTTACAATTTGTTTGTGTTTGTCTGTTCCTCATTTTTGATATGGTATCAGACCCTGAACAAGTGAATAAGAACAGATAACGGTGGAGAATATGTCAATAACAAATTCAAGCACTTTTATGAACATCATGCGATCAAGAGAAAAATGTCTAGTAGGTATAATCCTCAACAAAACAGTGTTGTTGAAAGGAAGAATAGGACCCTAGTGGAATTGGCATGGTGCATGCTACAATCCAAGGATCTTCCTTTGTTTCTTTGGGCTGAGGCTATCAATATTGCATCTCATGTCTTCAATAGATCTCCTACAACTTGTTTGGAGAAAATCACTCCTGAGGAAGCATGGAGTGGTAAGAAACCAAATGTTAAGTATTTCAGAGTATTTGGATGTGAAGCATTTGCTCACATACCTGATGAGATTAGAGAAAGGAAATTTGATAAGACGAGTATTAAGTGCATCTTTGTTGGCTATGATGATCAAAAGAAAGGATATAGGTTGTATGATCCTAGTGTGGAAGATGTGTTCACAAGTAGGGATGTCAAGTTTAATGAAGGGTTTGAGGATATGATAAAATCCTCTCCTATTCCACAAGTGGACATAAATAATGATAAATTGCATAGTACCTTTGAAACCAGTGAAATTCTAAATGCAACATCCAATATAGTTGAAGAATCAAGTCCTCCTCAAAACACCAAGAGTCTTCATGAGATTTACCAAAGGACCCAACAAGTTAATTATGCTCTAATGACCACCATAATGAAGACCAATGATCCTCAAACTTATGATGAAGCTAAGGGAAAACATGAATGGGAACATGCTATGCAAAATGAATATGACTCTTTGATAGAGAAGAAAACTTGGGAATTGGTAGAAATCGACGAAAGGCATGAATGTGGTCAACAATAAGTGGGTGTCTAAAACTAAGTTCAAGTCTGATGGAAGCATTGAAAAACACAAGGCAAGATTAGTGGCCAAAGGGTACTCACAAAAGGAGGGAATTGACTACACAGAAACTTTTGCACCAGTAGCAAAGATCAATACTATAAGAACAATCGTAGCATTACCAGCTCATTTCAAGTGGAATCTTCACCAAATAGATGTTAAGAATGCATTTTTGAATGGAGAAATTGATGAAGAGATTTACATGACTCAACCATAGGGATTTGAAAGTTCGGGACAGGAACACTTAATTTGCAGATTAAGGAAGTCTCTCTATGGATTGAAGCAAGCTCCAAGGGCTTGGTATGCTAAGAGTCATGAGTATTTCAAGACTCAAGGATTCAATAATAGTCCTCATGATCCAAACTTGTATGTGAAGGAATTTGATGAAGGTGGCATAATTATTATTTTACTCTATTTTGATGATCTTATCATCATAGGAAATGACTTGGACAAAATTAGTGATATGAAGTTGAATTTCAAAGACAGATTTGAGATAACAGATCTTGGTTTTCTGTACTACTTTCTTGGCATCCAGGTATGGCCAAAATATGATGGAATTTATCTCTCTCAAACCAAGTATGCTATAGACTTATTGAGAAAATTTAGAATGGATGATTGTAAAAGTGTTTCTACTCCACTTACTCTAGGGTTGAAGTTGACAAAGGATATGGAAGGTGAGGATGTTGATCCTACTTAATACAAGCAACTTGTTGGTAGCCTTCTGTACAGTTTGATTCACACTTCACTAGACATTTCTTTTGCAACAGGTGTCATTTCAAGGTTTGTGAGCTCTCCTAAGGTTCCACATTGGATGGTGACAAAGATAATATTGAGATATGTAATGGGACTTTGAATATGGGTGTTTATTATTCCTCTTTTGGAGTCCTATCACTTGTACGATATTCTAATTCAGATTGGGCAGGTTGTGCAGATGACAGAAAATATACCACAAGTTATGTTTTCTCTCTTGGTTTTGGTCCAATTTCATGGTGTAGTAAGAAGAAATCTACTATTGCTTTATCCACTACAGAGGTAGAATACATAGTTGTGAACGTAAAAAGTTGCATAAGAAGAATAACTAGAGAAAGTAAGTCAAATAAACAAGTATACCTTCCTTAAAATCCAAGTTTACCTCATCAATCTAGCATATCGAAGCATAACCAAGCTCTGATGGATCTACTCCTTGGATTCAAGTGCGTATGTGGATTGCTCAACTTAATAGCATAATGTTGATAACTAAAAATGGAGGAATCAATCAAACATCATAACTTTGCATCAGAGGAAGTCCCTCATTTTCTTTGGAGAAGGGCTTATTTATAGGTTTTTCATGATGGAGAGATAAGGATTTGATTTTGGAGATACAAATTTATTTTTTGCTTTATTTGACAAAAGAGGAAATAAATTAGGTTGGAGATAAGATTTGAAAGAGGGAAGGGATTTGATTTTTTATTTTAAAAGGAAATAAATTCAGAAGAAGGAAAGATAAGATATGAGAGGATTGTCTAATTAATTTAATTAATTAGATACACACATGAGTTTAAAAAAGGAAAGAAATCAAGAATTAGGTGTTATTTAGGATTTATTAATTAAATAAATAGTTGATTTATTTAATTAATATTGGATTGTGGTTTAATTAATTAAATAATTATAAATTATTTAATCAATATTAGAAAAAAGAAAGGATTAATTAAATAGTTGTAAAATTATTTAATTAATGCTAGGAAGTGGGAAAATTAACTTAATTAAATAAATAATAATTATTTAATTAATGTGGAAGAATAAGGTAGAGTGATTTTAATAAAGATAGGTGAAATTAATCAAATAATTAAGAATTATTTAATTAATGTGAAGGTATTAAGTCAGGCAGTCAGGTTAATTTTAGGTGTATAGATTTGCCCCTCTTTGAGATGGTGTTGCGAAGAAACATCATTTCAAAGAAGTTTAAAATGTAGTGTTGTGTTGGATAGAAGAAGACTTTGGTTTAGAAGAATATGACTGGGTTAGAAATGATGATGCCCCAGTTGGGTAGAAGAAATATTTAGTAGATTAATTAGTGGGTTGAATGATGCCTCCTCAAGAGGATGAGTGAGTTGGAAGAGTACGGGTGTGCTCTCAAAATTAATTGATGTAAAGAGAAGTGGGGGATAAAAGATGGAACATTGGTGGAAGAAGAACAAAATAGAGAAAAATGGATAAGATAAAAATATGGATGTGAGAAGAAAATGGATTTATTATGAGGAGTAGTTATGCTAACTTCACTAGAGAAATCCTTTATTTAATATAGCAAAATGGATATTATGCACCATGGTATAAGGAACTAGGGTGACTTTGTATCCTTTGCACGGACTTGACGCTGCAAATAAAAACTGTGGCCTTATACACACCCAATGGAATAGAATCTTGCCAGAAATATGTGAGGAAGAAAACTTAGAGCATGATAAAGTTCAAATGCGTAAAAGGTATTGAATGACCTTATATGCAAAGGACAACTGGTATGCAAAAAGCTTATTCCAACACACAAGATAAATATTAGCTAGAGTAATAAGAACATCCAACAAACATGGCACACAAAAACCAATGACCATGCCCCATTCTATGCCAATCTTAACACACCAAGCTATAGAAAGATCTAGGTGGCCTTTGAATAAGCAATAGAAGGAGACAAAAGATAAATCAAAAAGAAAAAGACCAACTGGTGAAAAAAAACCAATCAGCCATCCTAATCTCTTGCCCCAAAATGTGATTGATATTAGATTATGCCAAATGCAGGAAAGATCTATCCTATTATAGGCATGATTCTGGATGATATCTCTATATGTTGAGGCAATGGGTACTTAGGTATCATGGTGTTTCAAAACGTAGTCTTACCTATGATTTTGCATGAAAGCTCTATTTTTTTAATGTGCAATTTGTTTTGCTTGGGTATCAAGTCTAATGGGTGTGCATTTATTATGGGTGACGGATAGTGATATATTTATTAGGGTTTTGTGGTAGGTGACTAGTTTTTACTATGAAAATGATAATGAACCCTCTTTAGGCCGAAAAGGTATATATCAAGAATTCCCCCAGTTAGGCACAAGAGTATTTATTATGGAATAGGATAGGTGATACTTATTATGAAAATGGGTGAGGGTTGGATACTATAAATTTTTGTCAATTATCAAGCCATGATAATGGGAGAAGTGGATAAATGGGAAAGATAATATATGGTGGATTGGATGGGATGGGTGAGAACCTGATAGATGGTGGATAGTAGCCTCTACACATGGTGCATGTTTGCTAGGCTTTCACCATGGTACTTGCCCAAGGCGGCACTGAAGTGGTTTTCACCATTGGACAGATTATTTCTCTTTACTTTTTTCTATATATATATGTGTGTGTGTGTATTTCTTATTTTGTGATTTTTTTTATTTTTTTGACTTTTTTGACTATCTGGGATATCCGAGGATCAAGTATAGAACCGCTTAAGGTGAATGATGTTTATTGGTCTTCAAGAGGCTTCCCTTTGTCTCTCATTCTTGTAGATTTGATTGATTCTCTTTAAGGACAAGGTCACCGATTTCAAAATAGCAGGTCTTGACTTTCTTGTTGTAACTTTGCCAAAGGCGGTTCTAATATGCTTGAAGACGGTTTAGGGCATGAAGACACATCTCATCTAGGAGTTATAATTCATGTAACCACGATGTACGATACTCTTCCTCATCCATGAGGTTTTGTAGTGAAATATGTAGAGAAGGGAGCTTGACCTCGATTGGTAAGATGGCTTTGAAACCAAAGACAAATGAATATGGAGTCACCCTGGTTGGTGTACGAATACTGGTATGGTATGCCCATAAGATTGGATTTAGTTGTAGACACCAATCACAACTAGCATCATTGATAGTCTTTTTCAAGATTTTCAGGATGGTTTATTTGATGCCTCGGCTTGGCCATTATCTTGTGGGTAGTAGGGGTGGAAAAGTGATGTTGGATGTGGAATTTATTGCAAAGGGGCCAAACTTCTTGATTCTTAAAAGGCCTACCATTATCAATGATGATGGCAAGGGGAATTCCATACCAGCAAATGATGTAATGTAGGATAAACTTAGCTATTTGGGTACCGGTAATGTAAGTGAGTGCAATTGCTTCTACCCACTTAGTGAAGCATTCAGTAGTGGTTATGATAAATTTATGGCCATTGGATGATGGGGGGTTATTTTACCAACGATATTTATCCCCCATTGTGAAAAAGGCCAAGGAGTTGTTATTGGCTACAATTCTTGAGATGACACATGAATGAGATCACCATGTTGTTGGCACTGTAAACATTTCTTAGCAAACTGATGGGCATCTTGTTCCATACTAGGTTAGTAGTATCCCATTCTCAACTACTTTGCAAGGGTAGGACCACTAGAATGTGCACCACAGATTCCCTCATGTACCCCGTGTAAGGCAATTTAGGCTTCTTATGCGTTTAGGCACCTAACAAGAGTACCTTCGAGACTCCTTTGATATAGTGTATCACCCAGGATGGTAAAGCGGGATGATCAAAGAATGAAGGTTTTTCTCTGGTTGGTGGATAGGTTTGGTGGAAGGGACTAGTCACAGATGTAAAGAAATAGCTTGGTTATGGGTTATTCTTTCATGACTCAAACCACATCAAACAAGGCCTTGTTTACTTCACTGTGACAATAAAAGTGTCATTTTGTTCTCCAAGAATCCATTGTTCCATGCTATAACTAAACATATAGAGGTCTATCACCATTACATCAGGTATCTTATTTAGCAGCAGGTGATTTATCTATAATATTGCAGGACAGAGGAACAAATAGTTGATCTTTTCACCAAGGCCTTAAGTGAGCCTAAGTTTGTTTATCTTAGAGGTTTTTTAGGACTAAGAGAAGTCACATGAATATTTGATGGTTGTCATTTAGGGGGCATTACTATGAATGTCTACCATCATATGAGTGAATAAGTGTTTTGTGTTATGAGTCATCTTATGTAACCCCTAACATTAAGGGGGGATGTCAACATATAG
This sequence comes from Cunninghamia lanceolata, assembly GCA_027924645.1. Classification (NCBI taxonomy): domain Eukaryota; kingdom Viridiplantae; phylum Streptophyta; class Pinopsida; order Cupressales; family Cupressaceae; genus Cunninghamia; species Cunninghamia lanceolata. The sequence goes on from BSBN01000593.1 coordinate 1,986,464, forward strand.
TTAATGTTAGTAGTTAATACTCAACAAAGTTAATGTTAGTGGTTGATAGGTTAGTCAATTAGATAGGAAAATAAATGAGAGTGATTGTAAACAGTGCATTTTAAAATGCTATGAATATGTATGACTTCATGAATGAGTTCAACTCATTTTTCCTCCTTTTGTAGTTTTGCAATTTGTCTGTGTCTATTTGTTCCTCTTTTCTGATAAAATTCAGTGTCTTAGCATGATGACACGTGATGATTGAGTTCCTCGGTTAGCACACAAACCAAAGGAAGGTCCAACCGAAGAAATCCAGTCCCAATCAAAATCTGTCCAGTGCCACTCTACTTAAACATCATCCATTTCAATTGTCAAACTATTGATAGGAAATTTACACATCATCCATACTAAAAAGTGGTAAATATTTGTTCTATTTTTATTAGCAAAAGTTTACATTTGACTCTTGAAGTGGATGATATTTAAGAATAGTCATCGAGTGCTGCCATTGCTTTTTTGTTTTGTAGCCATTTTATAGGTGGAGTGGACTTTTTTATTTGAATAAATTAATGTTGGTGGAACATACAAATCTAAACATACCACTGACCCCCTAGGCACCGTGGCTTTTAAATTTTATAAACAAGTTGCAACGTGGAAAATGTGAACTATGAATGTAAAAACTAAACAAAAAATTTCATAGCTTAAGATTTAGGACTTGTAGGACTTTCTTGACAAGAGAGGGTTTCCATTATGTGAAGTTTCTCTTATTAGATGCCCTTTAAGTTACCATCTTAGGTGTATTTATTATACACCTCTTTGTATGATTGTCCCCAATGGTTAATCCACAATATCCAAACTAGATAGAGGGTGTCATTTGAATTGAAATGAACTTTGATTATAGCTATAGAGATGAATTTGCATTATATTTTAGCTCATTTGGGGTCTATTATAAGTTTTATTGGTATTTCATACTTAGGAAGACCTATCCTTCGATATTAATAGTTGGTCATTAGTAGTAATTTGATGTTAATTCTTGGAGTATAATAGTGTCTTGGCCAAGGTTTAGGTCCCATCATGGTAAAGTCCATAAAAAAAGCTAATAGAATGGTGTAAAACTCAATATAAAGCCTTCTTTCTCACTTCTAAACAATCATGAATAGTGCTTAAACCTTTCGGTGCCAAGAATTTTGAAATATATTAGGAGGGAAGTGAATATTAGGTGGAAAATTTTAAATTAGGACTATTAGATCTACATCCTTCAATGCCATTCATTGTATGTGCTTTATGTAGCTCACTAGTTAAATCTATTTTTTCATTACCTTTCAGCTAAAATTTAGCAGCCTATTTTCCTTTGTTTATGATGGCTTGGTGGTTTTCCTAAGCATGTGCATTGTTTTTTCTGCACATTTGGATTTTTTACAATTATTACTAAAGGTGTTTTAGGCATTTAAATAGTGGTTTCCATACACCTAGGGAACATGGAAACCTTCCTTAATGGATTTCATGCAAATTTAATACCATGGGAATAATATTTACCTCACGTTTTACACATTTCTACTCTTAATCTGATCTTGTCATGGGGAAAAGGTAGAAGTTTTGGATCTTAGATTTGTTTTCTTTCATGAACTTGTTAGGGTATTAGATAAGCCTTTAGGATTGTATATCAAAAGATACCATGGTACAATGGAGTAGAGCAAGTATGAGAATAAGAAAATGAAGCTAATCTTTGTGAAAATATGAAGATTCTATATGAGAAACTTGGTTGCTCTATTATATGCATGAAATAGATTGATATGATTGATATATCTTTGCATCATTGATTGTCAAGTGCTAAATTATAAAAAAGAATGAATTGTTGTGTTATATTGTTTATGACTATGGGATATCATGACAAGGTGTCTTATTTTCCAATAAAAGGAGATTTGGGAAACCTTGGTTAATCAATTGAAGAACTTCTTCTCTCATTACACCCATTACATACTAGTCCTAGAAACTAATGGATTGTGATGACATAATGTTGATAGTGCTTTACTTTGTGATTGCAATTTAGGGTAGTTTGACTTATTTAGAAAAATGTGATATTGTTCCTAAAAGAAAATATTAAAGGAGGCCTTAAATACGAAAAGAAAAACATGATTTAGGCATTTGTGTACTCCTAGGACCTAGTTTAGTCTATCCTATTGTTATGTCATAAAATGTCCCCCTGGGACTTTTACCTCCTAAGTTTAGCTCCTGGGTCACTTGTTTTTCATCATGCATGTTAGAATTGAATCCTGAGACAAAATGCCCTGAAACCCATGTCAAAATGGACTTAGGGGACATTGCAGAGCTTAACCCTACCCCCAAAATAGGCCCAAGGGATTGGGTGCTTTTGCCCTTGCCTTGCCCTATTTTGTCGGGCTCCCAAATTTTAATGTTATTAAAAGTTACCGTTAAGGGTGTTCCTTTCTGACATGTTAAGTTTGAATTACAAAATTAGAGTGGGAATGCATACATAAGCATGTTGAGGACTTCATTTGCAAACTAGAAGATGACTAGAGGATGATTATGATATTTTGGCAAACTTATGATTTTAGAGAATTCAAGGCATTCATTGTGGCAGAGCATATTTGTGTTGTTGTTGTGTTTGTTATTGTAGATTTGGCTTCATCTTCTCATGTTGTTAAGGATCTTCATCTACATGCAAGCTACACCTCCAAGGTGATATCTATTTGTGTTTGATTCAATCATTTATCAATTTGTTTTTGCCTCTATCCTGCATGGACACACACTCTCTATCTGACAACAATGTTGGAAGGCTTGAACATTTGCCATTCCAGGGCTTAACTGAGGCAAGCTCCTAAACACCACAACCCCCAACCCCTCATCTTGTGATTGCAGGCGACAGGTGTCGAATCGCGAAGAGTGGAGTTGCAGAGGAGTGTTGCAGAACATAAGGATCCCAGATCTAACAGAAAGAAGTGGAAAAGAGCACTATCAGGGCTCGGATGCTAGTCCCTTTGCCCTCTAGGTTTACAGAGCCTAAAATATCTAGAATAGTGATAATTAGTGGAAAAAAAGGTCTAGAAACCCCCAATAAAAATCCTACCTTGGGCTTGGGAAGGAGTCCCTTTGCCCCTAACATTTTAGGATTCTGAACTTCAAAATATGGTATGTATATGATCTTTATTTAGTATCTCTGTGTGCGAGCATTTATCAGAATTAGTCTGTTTGTTTACAATTTTGCATAATTTGGTTTTTTTAATCATAATTGGGCTTAAATTAAGACATTGATCATCAATTTTCAAATTTCCCTATCATTACAAGTGACAAAACAAGTTGTAGGTGAATCCTCTTGTAGAAGTTGTGATTCAACTTGGTTAACCATCCTTGAATGTGTGTAGCAAAAGGAGGATTTAGTTAAACTATCTATCAATCCCATCTTCCCCCTTTTTCTACATAACACCTACCCATCACTTGGATACAAATTTACATATGGACTATATATGAACACCAAAAGGCAAAGTTTAACTTGACATAAAATATAAATTTGAAAACCTATTTTGGAATTAAAAAAGACCTTAACTGCTCTTGACATAATTGGCTGATACAAAGGCGTTATTTGTTGATTTTAAAAAATCCTTGACTATCCTTGGCATGATTAGTTGGTGTAAGTCTTATTTTCTATTTTGGAAGGGCATGACTATTTTCTTAGAATTGCTAATATAAAACATATGGATATGATAAATAAAACCCTATTATTAGACCATGCAACAATAAATCTACCTTCATAAGACCTTATTTTCTAATTTCAAACATATGACTACCTCCTTTTAAAGATTGTGATTGCAAATGTGCTTTTCGAAGGATGATGTTTAACCATTTTAGGGTTGTTAGGCTATTAGTGAGTTTATGGATCAAGGAACCCCACTACCCTTGTCAAGATCTTAAGATGAAGAGATGAATATTACATTTTTTAAATGAGGATCTTACTTGATTTGTATACCTAACATTGTGTAGTGGTTTAAACATTGAAACTAAGTTTTGAATAGGGATCTATTAAACAACATATAGTATGCTCTATCTATGTAGATAAGTGATTTGGAATGAATTAGTTTCTTGAATGCTTTGATGTTTTTTATATCTTTGATTGCAAGAGTAGGTGACAAGCAAGACCTCCTTGTCCTATCCAATGATAGGGTTGTTAATCTAGAGCATTATAAAATGAGAATTTGATGTTGATCTACTAGATAAGAACTTCATACATTTTGATCTACTTCCTTGATTGCATTTCCTTAAATGAGAGGTTTGTCTAAGAAATTTCTTGATATAATGAAAATAATCATGAAGGGAGATAATGAAGATGATGAGTCTTCTAACTTAAGGAAATTACTAAGGCATGCATCTAATATGAAATTATGATCTACCTTGAAGCTCCATGATCTTGATTTGTTATTTTGACTCTCTTGCCTTGAAACAAAGATACAAATTATCCTAAAACTGTAACTTTATCTCTTGATGAAATAAAATTAAGTTTTATGGCACTTGACAGTTGTCCTTGAGGAGTGACATGGTGAAGGGTATGAGAAAAATATGCTAAGAGGCTATTATTGCTCCATGCTCCTAATTTGTAGCCATGATTATAGTTCCATTAAAGAAAGAGATTGAACAAGAGGATGTCTTGAAAGAGGTTGTATTGTCAAGATAGTGATGAGATGATATTTGCTCTACATGTGATGAGGAGCGTACAGCGGGAATGGACAATTGATCAAATATTAAAATTTTGAACTCTTGAACCTTTTGGAACCGGTTCTAGTCTCGGCGAACAGATCTCTCCCTTTCGTTTTCAGCAACACTTTATCCATCGGCCACTCTACAACTTATCTCTCTGAAGTCTTAGTCACTCCGATGTGAGGTTCAACACTCTTTGCCTATCGGAAAGAAAATCACCATCGGTCGTCTTCGAACTTGTCACTCCAACATCGCAACTCTTCCCAATGGGTGACTCTAAACTTCTTGCCTATCGGAAAGACAATTACTATCGGCCACATTAGAAATTGCTTCGCCGATATGCCGATGGACCAACCACTCTTTGGCGTGACTTCAACTTTTGGTGAACTTCCTTTTTGTGTCCCTGATACGTTAGTCACTCCAATCACTCATCGGCTAGACGAATGTTATCAGCCAAACCTTAAGATCTCTTGCCACTAGCTAATTTCTCCCAATGGATCTCCGTCAATGTCACTTATTCCTTATCATGCTGATACGCCTTGATCGGTAAGACCAATATTGTCGGTCCAACACCAAATTATCTACCCAATGACCTTATCATTCTGATATGAATCTTTAGACCATGACTTCCATTCAACAGCTTGAACCTCTCTTCGGCAAACTATGGTGTTATTAAGCTGATACACAAAGATTCTTCCCGCGCTCGGCCAGACTATCCTTATCGCTTTGAGAGAGGAATGTTTTGCCGATGGCCCCTGTTTCACCGACAACGACTTCAACTCCTCTGCTATTTCTACGACTCATTTACTCTCCAACCAAACCCTAGCACATGGAGATGCTAGGAGGTCTTACTGTGTAAAACACTCTAATTTGGTCCTCTGTGCTGCCGAACAAGGAAACAAAAATGAATACTTGTACAATGAAGCCATTCCACCGATCTTGACAGGGACCGAACCGGTGGAATGCTTCAGTGAACCATTTTGTAACAGACTACAAAAAAAGGAAATCTACTAAGCACAATTACAAAATCCTTGAATCTAAGAATAAGAAAACACAAAAGGGGATAGAACAGAGCTTTATTGTTCTTCAACACAATTCATACATACTTCCAGAAATGAACACACAATAGGACACAAAATAGAACCACTTTCCTCAATGTTTGTTCTGCTATGCTTTTAACCCACTGCTGTGGGAGGCCAACCATTTCTCAACTGGTCAGATACAAACTGAACAACAATAACTGAAAGGAAATGACATATGACTACCTTTTACATGCCTTGGAAGGCTTACAAATATAACTTATTGCAAACTGCCTATTACATCTTAAAACTACTCTATCATACCATGACAACAATAGATATTTGGACATAGTCCTTATTACATGAATGGTCATCTTGGTGCTCCTGCACCATACACCCCACCTAGAAAAAAACTCATGCCACATGAGCTGATTCTTTGTCTTGCTCCACCCTTATCCTTTGCTGCCTCATGCCTTCATCTTGGTCTTCAACTTTGTCTTCTATCTTGTCATCTTCTCATCTACTCCCATCAGTGGAGTACTCTTCAGGATGCAACCTCAAGTGCTTCTTCAGTCAGGTATCCATCTTTCTCACTGCCTTACCACACAACTCACCAACTCAGCAAACCATCCATCTTACCCAATAGTAGATCCTGGAAGATGTACCTACCACTCTCTCCTTGGTGGTGTCACTCTCTCTGCACCTTCTCCCCAGCTTAACCTCTATTGGAGGATAGTAAACACGGACGTTTCCTTGTCTGTAGCCAACACATTCTCTGGTAACTCTTTCTCTCTTGCAACTTTAAGATGGATCAAGCACCTGCAACCAATAACTCAATAACAACTCAACCAACCAATCAAAATCTTGCTAGCTCTGATACCAATATGATGAGGAGCGCACAGCAAGAATGGATAATTGATCAAATATTAAACTTTTGAACTCTTGAAACTTTTGGAACTGGTTCTAGTCTTGGCGAACAGATCTCTCCCTTTCATTTTTGGCAACACTTTGTCTATCAGCCACTCTACAACTTATCTCTCTGAAGTCTTAGTCACTCCGATGTGAGGTTCAACACTCTTTGCCTATCGGCAAGAAAATCACCATCAGTCATCTTCAAACTTGTCACTCTGACATTGCAACTCTTCTCGATGGGTGACTCTACACTTCTTGCCTATCGGCAAGACAATTACTATCGGCCACATTAGAAATTGCTTCACCGATACGCCGATGGACCAACCACTCTTCGGCATGACTTTAATTTTTAGTGAACTTCCTTTTTGTGTCCCCGATATGTTAGTCACTCTAATCACTCATCAGCTAGATGAATGCTATTGGCCAAACCTTAAGATCTCTTGCCACTAGTCGATTTCTCCTGATGGATCTCTGTCGGTGTCACTTATTCCTTATCACCCCAATATGCCTCGATCGGTAAGACCAATACTGTCAGTCCAATGCCAAATTATCTACCTGATGACCTTATCATCCTGATATGAATCTTTAGACCGTGATTTCCATTCAACGGCTTGAACCTCTCTTCGGCAAACTATAGTGTTATTAAGATGATACACCAAGAGTCTTCCCGCACTTGGCCAGACTATCCTTATCACTCCGAGAGAGGAATGTTTTTCTGATGGCCCCTGTTTCACCAACAACGAATTCAACTCCTCTTCTATTTCTATGACTCATTTACTCTCCAACCAAACCCTAGCACATGGAGATGCTAGGCCGTCTTACTATGTAAAATGCTCCAATTTGGTCCTCTGTGCCACTGAATAAGGAAACAAAAATGAATACTTGTACAACAAAGCCATTCCACCGATCTTGACAGGGACCAAATCGGTGGAATGCTTTAGTGAACCATTTTGCAACAGACTACAGGAAAAGGAAATCTACTAAGAATAATTATAAAATCCTTGAATCTAAGAACAAGAAAACACAAAAGGGGACGGAACAGAGCTTTATTGTTCTTAAGCACAATTCATACATACTTCTAGAAATGAACACACAATAGGACACAAAACAAAACCACTTTCCTCAATGTTCGTTCTACTATGCTTTTAACCCACTGCTGTGGGAGGCCAACCATTTCTCAACCGGTCGGTTACAAACTGAACAACAACAACTGAAAAGAAATGACATATGACTAGCTTTTACATACCTTAGAAAGCTTACAAATATAACTTATTGCAAACTTCCTATTACATCTTAAAACTACTCTATCATACCATGACAACAATAGATATTTGGACATAGTCCTTATTACATGAATGGTCCTCTTGGTGCTCCTGCACCAACATGCACTTGAAGAATATGATTAGTTTGATAAAATGATAAAGAAGAAGGTTACTACATTGCTAGAGTAAGAGAAAAAAATCTTAAAAGTTATAATTAATCTCTAGATGAAGAAGACGGTTACACCATACAACTTGGTTGTCTTATAGGATGCAAGTGATAGAATTGGGTTTTCTATGAGGGTGATTACTCTTTTTGTCATCAAGGACAAGGGAGGTGATTTAAATTAAATGTAATTTAGGTTTGTCTAGTTGAGATGATGAATGCTTGTATCTCCAATGTTGACTAGGATAATGTGGCCATGATATGGAAGACATGATTTTGTTGTGACAATATGTTGCAAGGACTAGATACAAATGCAAGATAAAATGATAAACACACACAAGCAAGTAATCAAGCATGCACAAAATCACATAAAGACAAACAAGGTGTTTCCCTTGTCAAGATGAAAACTAATGATTGATTGATTTGGATAAGGACAGTGTTGTCATTGCTAGGAACAATATATCCCTAGAACAACACAAGGATGTAGGAACGATATATACTGATGATGATGATGATGATGATGATGATGGGCATGCCAAATGTATGATGTATAAAATATGAAATATACAATAGAAACTATACATAATGAAAGATTCTATTTCATACCTACATCACCTTGAATGAATGATCAAAGGACTAAAGAAATCAAATGAAGAATAACAAAACAATGTTACCACAATAGCCCTTAATACATTATCACGAATAATGGATGTGCTCCAATGATGCTTGATAATGATATTTGATGTATAAATGTTGATTGCTCACACTAACATCATAACCATACCCAAATCAGCTAGGAGAAATTTAGATAGGTGCGCTAGGTAGGATCTTGATTCTCAATTCAGGTAGGAGAAATTGACTTGATTGATAGTGATATTTATAAGATCTAGGATATGGGAAGGATATGACCTATTTGGATGAGGTTGGCTAAGACTCATAGATGAAAGTGTATAAGGATTAGGATAAGTGAAAGATAATTAATTAAATAATGAAATTATTTAATTAATTATAGGACAAGGTGGGAGAAATAAATTAATTCAATAAATAAAATTTATTTAATTAATGTGGCTAAAGGATGGACTGAATTAATTAATTAAATATAATTTATTTAATTAATTTAGGAAATGGACTAAGATTAATTAAATAAATAAAGATAATTTATTTAATTAATTGGATAATGAAAGGCGTCTAGGAAGAAAGTGTAGCAAGATGTTGCAAGATGGTGTCTAGGTGATGTTGTAAGGACAATGTCAATATAAGCATCTATAGGTGCAACAAGAGGAGTAATTTTATTTAAGTGTTGATTAGTGTGACTTAGCCACCATTATATGGAGTCCAATCTTAATCTCTTGAAGGTCCAAACCCTTTCTAAAATTGAGAGGAAATAAAACTTCTGCCATTGGTTGATATGGCTCTAGCTTACCCAAAAAAAAATTACAATGTAATACCCAAGTTAAAATCCTCTTTTCTAGTAATACTCTTTTCATCTTCTAAAACATATCATTTACCATAGATAATACTCTAAAGTATTCAACATTTTTAAAGGCATTGATGAAAATGCATTTGAACTATTAAGCAAATACAATACTCCCATTTCATCATTAAATCCTTAATCAATACACCCTCCCTAGCTTAAGTAATGTACAACAATAATTTAGTAATGAATCTTACAGTGTATAGCAATCTACTATTTTCTAATATATTGACAAGGGCATATGATGCAGAACCTCTTTGCTTCAATGAAATTAATATGTTATTTCTCTTTTCATAATGTTCAAATCTATGAATAATGAAATATATAAGAAGATATAACTTATCTGAAAAAAATCTTTCCAACTCTCTGTTGAACCTATTGGAAATTCATGGTTCCTCTCCCATCTCTCATTCTTTCATTTCTTCTCTGCCAACCATTCTCCCTTCTCCTTCCCTAATACTCAAAATACAAAATTTGTAGGATATGCACCCCTGGATTTGTTGAAAGTTTCCCCTTGAATCTAGGGAATTCTTTAGGTGTTTAAGTTATACATGCCCTGGAAGCTACACATGCAAAAATGAGAAAAAACCTCCAATGCCTAAAATAGTGGTCTCAAAAAATGCCATGATCGCAGAATATGTTCCAGACATGTATGTAGGATGAGGAGGCATGATAGGGCACATGGTGTCTTTGATAGAAAAACTTAAGGTGGTGTCATCGTATGGCATGTAGTGATTTTTGGGATAACACAAAAGGGTTTTTTTTATCAAAAATTTCAAAATTTTCAAGCGAATACAAATGTATGTTAGTGATATCTTCGAGGTCTATTATCAGAACATGCACCAATAAAGCCCACAAAACATGATGTGATAGATATTCTCCTAAACGGGTGTGAATTGGCATACATATATATCTGACATTAAAATAAATATACTTGGATTACCTCAAGAGAACTCTATAAGCCATAATAGTTATAACACAATTAATTTATTCAAAAAGAAAATACTTTAAATTAATTAATAGAACAAAGGACCATCACTTTTATAAGAACCTTTTAGTATTGCATCAGGATATCTCTAACCACGAGAGACTTTGCAATAATATGACATGAGAAATCTTGTCTCAGAAAAGTTTAAATAGAGGATAAGACAAAGGCAATATTTTTCCAAATTTGTGCACTTAAAATAACATACTGAAAAGTAAAACCTATCAAAACCAAGTATAAATTTAAGACAAAATCTCACCAATTGTCATGCATACAAAATTACAAATACTCAAATAAAATAGCTTAACATTGTGCAAGCATCACATTCTCATAACTACATATTATTCTAGATATGAAATATTGAACTAAGACCAAATTATATCACAAGATAAAAATAAAAATATTATAAGGAAAGACTACATTGAGATGTAGAAAACAAAAATGCTTTAATAAAACATTTTGATCATTCAACACATTGAAGACTAGATCAAGAAGTCGATTGAACATAGTCACTACTTCAAAAGAGAAAGAGATATTTGTGTGAGACTAAAATTTATCACAAGAGGTGTACATACATGCTATTTAAATATACAAGAAACATACATATAACTAGATCTACTATAAAAATCCATGATTACTCAAAAACATCACATATGCAATAAGATAAATTAGTCTCAAAAACTTTGGCAAAGTTATATAATGCTATAATACCAATTAATCAACAATATGATAGGCTTGCTAACGTGACCTTGGAGATACAACTCATTTAATTCCCTCGATTAAACTTAGGACAACTTTAAAAGAATTGATAAAAGGATTTGTACTCATATAAGAAACTCAAACATCAAATTGTTTCCCTAGAACTCTAGAGATAGTGACACTTGAAGCAATGTTAAGCATGACGAATAATTTATCTAGATTACCATGAAGAACCAAGTCACTATTCTAACAAAAAAAACATACTCACAATACATTCCATACATGCTCAACAAATAAATGTCTTGAAAGTCTTCATTAGATAAATCATGAAGAAACCAAGAAGAATCATCATCGTCATTATCATTAAGTATAACATCATTACGTGAACCCAGATCCCTAGATGATTCATAAGGAGTGGGTTAGGTGGCCTTACAACATCAGTCACAGTTTCTCTTCATGTTCCAAACCCAGGTGAACCAGTACCAATTCATGGATCAATTATAGAAGAGTTGGTTGATGTATCATATGATACATGTGATCTAGTTGAAGCTTCTTTAAATAAAGACAATTAGGTTGAAGACAAAAGTGTATATTTAAATCTATAAATCTAGTTTATATTTGTGATGATGATAACTACACAAACTATTTTGTAAAGAATGTCAATTTCAAGATTATGCAAGAAATAGGTTGTGATGGAAAGGGTTTAAGAAAACACATGACTAAGGTATTAGAGAGCCCATTAAACCAAGTGTAATGCCAAAGAATGAAGGCCTTGGATACATTAGAGTCAAAGAAAATAATGTTGTAGGTAATGTGGCTATCAGAAAAACAATTCATGAAATTTAGTTTTCTCATAATAGTAGACAAGGACATAGAAAATAAGCAAGTTGGGACCTTCATCCTTGTACTATTTGTGGGTTGAAGAATCATATTAGAAAAATGTGGTAGAAAATATAATTTACAAAAGATTGTATACAAGTGAATTATAGATAGATCGCAGTACCTAATTGGCAAAAAGTCACACATATGTTTAAAAATTGTACAAACAAAAATGCCCATGTATCAAACAAAATTTACAATCAAAACAAGATTTACATCTTTAAATTGGGTGACTAGTGATCATTTATTATGATTAAGGATAAGTCATGAAAAACTTCATAAGTAGTTGTCGTGTTATAGATTATTAGTGAAATATAAATAAATAGTAGTCTCAAATTATTATTTTTATGAGACATATGATAAACGAATATTAAATTTATACCCTCAATATCCTTATATTATGATAAAAGTAAATGATTTTCATGGTATAACAATTATATTGATGAAAAGGGTTTGTTGATTTAACTTAGTTAAAAAAAACAAGCACAGTTCCAAATGGTACAACAAAGTTTTAATAAATACAAAGAAAGGTGTTAAGAAAATAGTATGGCCTCCTCCTTCAGGACTGGTTTCTGGTTGAACCTTCAAAATGAAGGCGATGTGCGAATGATGCAACATTACTCCCACTCCATGCTTTATATGGTGTTTTGTAAATGGCTCTGCCCGATTCATTTTTCATACCTCTGTTTACCTTATTCACTATTTCTTGTGTGACCCGCAACGCTCCACAATACATGTTGGAATACTTGAGCATGAAAGCACTCTCATCTGCATCATTGAAACTAGGAAAAGTGGCATTAACCGCTTACCCCATTACGATACTGCACGTAATTGTGAAAAAGAATAGAACGCCAAGGAGGACAATTTCAAATCCCATAGTTCTGGAACTCTCTTGAATTGCAATACAACGCCGCTTGAACTAAAGAGCAAGGATAGAAGCTCTAGTTTTGGAGAATGCTTGGAGTTGGGGAATAAATTTCTTTTTGTTTTCTTCTGTAAAAATCATAAACTGACGCGTCCGAGAATGGAAATATAGGGCTTTTCTTTGAAATTTTGAGAGTTTCGCGTGAGTTTCTTGAATTATCAGCAGCTACGGCAAAAACATATCGTTGTTGACTGGAACACTCACACTCCTCCGTTGTGAGCTTCTCATGGATACCAAAGTCGTGCACTTGCTACGTCAACAAATTATTAAAAAAATAAACAGTGATTCTCTCCGATGGAAGCCGGCAATTTTCCTTCCAACATATTTTTACACAGGGGGAGAGAGTTCCATATTGATGCAACGAACTTTGGGGGTTGACGAGGTCTTATATGTGTCACGAAGGCAAACGATCATGGGTGCAGTGACGTAGATAGTTTAAAAATTTTAACAAAAATTGACTTTCCAAAATATCAATATCAATATTAGAATGAACGAATGCAAAATGACCATAAAGAGCTTTGTAACTTGAGACCTCCAATAATGGCCTAAATTTGATGGCTGTATAGCCGTATTTAGGTATTTTTGCTGTAAAATACAAGCAAAATTTTAAAAACATTATCACATAAAAAGAGAGATTTTAGACTGACTATCAAAATTTATATAGGATTATGATGATATATATATTTAATTTATATATAATTTAACTTATACTAAGTATATCTTTATATTTTAAGAGCACATTTGAATGAATAACCTGCCATTAAAAAATTGCTTGAAATTTAGGCCCTGATTAGCTCCAATAATACCAATATCTCAACCTTCCTTCTCTCCAACCACATTACACACCCTCTTATATAACCAAAACCAATAATAATCTCAATACTTCTTAAATAAAACAAACTTTTATTTGTTTTTAGTATCTCCCAAAAATATTTGAACAACCTTTCAGTATGCATAAATTAATAATTCTTCCCTTCTTTCATTTCCACCAACAAATACTATAACATGAAATAAAAGATTATACCCAACTTTAAATATTGAAACCCTATTTAACAACCAAAAATTAATTCTATGCCCTTTTAAAATTTTGGAAATATTAAATCACATGCAATACTCTACTCCAAGTTTTTGTCCGCTTATTAATGCCTTGCCCAAATAATAAGCAAGCAATAAACCTGTCGCAGAAAAGATGAAATGATAGAAAAGTTCAAACTGGAGCTAGTAATCCACATGCATGCCCTTCTTCCTCTTTCTTAAAAACATATAGAATGCCACCTTCAAAAATTATCACCCTCCTTTAAAGAAACTGGCTTTGTAGAAATCCACAGCAGTATGCAAGGGAACCATTCTGGTTTTACAGACTTTGGTATCAATAGAGTATAGATTAATTGGAACAGCGACAATCTTCATATCATGATCAACAATATTTGTATCCGTGAGAGTCCTTCATGCTTTCGACAGTATCAGTGGACGGAATTTCGACTAAAAATGGGTTAGTCTGCAAGATTTCGACAAAAATTGAAAAAAACAATCAACACAACATCAACAAAGACAGAATACACAGGTACTAAATTAAAAAAAAAATCATAGTCTATAGCCAGCAGATAAAATACAATCAACAAAGACAGAATACACAGGTACTAAATTTAAAAAATAAATAAATAAATAATTGTAGTATGGGATGATCTTCATGCATCTCCACTTCTCTACATTAGTTTACACACTCCAGTAACAACAGTGCCTTGAACATTCCTGATTTTTTTCAACTTGAGCTATAATATCATGTTGAAAAATTTAGAGGAATCAATGTTGTAAAGAACTAAACCATATTGTTCACACGATAACACCAAAAATGTAAAATATATAACACCAAAAATGTAAAATATATTATTAATATCTTCCTGGATTTGACAATATATGATTTATAAAGCATTACATTCCTAACTTCTCCAAACTACCTACAGAAAAGTAGCTCAAACTAATGAAATATTTTAATGCTAATACTAAGTCAAGAAGATGACTTTATTATAAAATATTAACCTTTAAATAGATTTTTTGAATAAATAAATACAATAAGCCCCATAATACAGAGGCGTGCCGGTACAGCTTGCTAAGTAATTCTCACTGGTTGAATCTGCCACTGTGAAATGCACCGTCCTGCAAGGAGCTGGTTCTCTGGTAAAAAGAAGTTACATTATAGATCGAGATCGAATAGAGTTCTCTTGTGGCCTTCTAACTTTGTTCCCTTTCCGTTTACTCCAGGCGCGAATGCAAAGGGTTTGGATGAATCAGTATCATAAAAGGATTTTGATGAATCAGGATCATCGCAGGAGGAGTCTGGCCAATCCAAAGGCGGCCTGAAAAGAGGAACATGAGGAGGCGGCATGTCCTTGGACAGCATCTGTTTCACCTCCCGCATCGTCGGACGGTCCTTTGAATTTGGATTGGAGCACGCCAGTCCCACCATCAACAAACAGTACATGCTGTCCTCACTAACTTTGGCAGGAACGTTGGCGGGCGTAGCCAGGCGACTGTCAACTGCATCCATGAGCTTATTCTCACGGTACAGTTTCCAAACCCAATCCACCAAATCGGGTCCCTGTCCTCCAGATCTGATGGGTTTTCCACAGACAACTTCAATTACCACCGCACCGAAGCCAAACACGTCTGACTCGACTGTGGCCCGCCCTGTGAGAAAACACTCCGGTGCAATGTAACCCATGGTTCCAGCTACATCAGTCAGAGCATACGACTGTCGGTTGTGTTCAATAAGCCGGGCAAGGCCAAAATCACCCAGACGAGCAGTATAGTTAGAGTCGAGCATTATATTGTTGGCTTTAAGGTCCCGATGTATGATTGGCTGCTCGCATTCCTCATGAAGATACAACAATGCAGAGGCCACGTCAGAGACAATCTTTTGCCTCTGCTCCCAGTCCAGAACTCCTTGAAATATGTGCTTTTCTAAGCTTTTGTTGGGCATGTACTCATACACCGTCATCAGATGGCCTTTCTCGTAACACCACCCCAGAAGAGGCACCAGGTTGCGATGGCGCAACTGATTGATTATTCTGATCTCCGAGATGAATTCATCTTTTCCTTGTTGGGAGTTATTCAGCATGCGCTTCACGGCGAACACGGTGTTTTCGTTTGGGAGTATTGCTTTGTAAACGGCTCCAAATCCGCCCTTCCCGAGCAAGCACTGGTCACTGAAGTTGTGCGTGGCCTTCTTGAGATCTTTGTATTTGAATTCCCGTGGATGACCCGGGAGGTTGTGAAAGGCGTTCGCCATGACTGCGGCTTCTGCCCGAGACTTTCGATACCTGGTGAATAGTATAGAGGTGCCGATGGCTACAATGAACAAGACGGTCGCGAGGACAGAAATGACAATGAGTAATGCGTTGAATGAATCCCCAGATGTGGAGGGCACGGGTTCGATAGACAGGTTCCATGACAGGATACAGTTGAGCTGTATTTGGTCGCCCGTGGAAGCCGAGAAGCCAAAATAGGCATCCTCATCAAGGATCTTGGACAGGTCGATGGTATGGGAGAGAATGGGATCTCTCGGCCTGGGGTCGGACCCATTTGCGACGTAAACAAGCAGAATTCTGTTGTTGCCGTTGTACTGAATCCATGTGTTTATGTTGTTGCCTGCCGTGAAATTGATGATCTCCACATCAAGAGACTTGATCAACGTCGAATTGATGCTATTTTCATTGATCGCTACGTGGTTTCCGTCGGGATCATTCGTGCCATCGCTCTTTCTGCTATCGAACTCAACTGCCAGCATCTTATTACTTATGTTTCCGTCGGTGGAGGAATTAAATAACCCCAGCCACTTTCCATAGCTCTCGGCAGGCTTATCCGTGTTAGAAGTTAAGAAAAAAGTAAGGCCCTCTCCTATAGGACCGTCGTCCGGTTGAATGTTCAAAGTGAAGGTAGCATTGAACGATGCAACACGAGTCCCGCTCCATATTTTATATGGTGTTCTGTAGATTGCTCTGCCCGACTGATTTTTCATATCATCCTTATTCTTATTCGCTGTTTCTTCTGTGATCTGCAACGCTCCACCATATACGTTGGAATCCATGAACATGAAGGTACTCTCATCCGCATCAGTAAAACTAGGAAAATTGACATCAACTGCTTGCCCCATTACGATACTGCACGTAATTGCGAAAAAGAATACGACGCCAGGGAGGCCCATTTCTAATTCTCTTGAATTGCGGTACAACGCCGCTTGAACTAAAAAGAGAGGATAAAAGCCTGAGTTTTGGAGAATGCTTCAGGAATATGTGTTTTTCCTTCTCATATAAAAATCACAAATCTGAAATGGAAATGTAGACATTTTCTTCGAAATTTTCTCTCTCCATTGTTGCGTCCTACAATGGAAATGTAGACATTTTCTTCGAAATTATAATAAAGTTTACCGTGTCTTTCTTGAGTTATCAGCAGCCGCGGCAATAACATAACGTCGTAGACTGGAACACTCACACGCCTTCGTTGATAGTTTCTCATGGATATGAAAGTCATGCACGGACTATGTCAACAAAAAGTAAAATAGCAATAATAACAGTGATACTTTCCAAGGCGGGGAACAATTTCCTTTCCAATATTTTTATATTTGCTTTTCTTATTAAATTTTCTTCGCATTCAAACTTCAACTTTGAAGCTTTCTCAAGTGATAAAATAATTTGAGACAAGCTTACAGATGGATTTAGCTGATATTTGTCTTCACTTGTTGTCGAAGTGTAAATTAAACTTACTTTATAGAAAAAGATATAAGAGCGGCCTGCCATGGCTTATCAAGTTGCTTCAGGTATCTAGAAGTTTGTAGAATCCACTCTATTTAAATATTATCTATTTTAATGGTCAAACAATCAATAGCAATTTCACACTTTATTCATAATAAAAGTGGTAAATATTTGTCCTATTTTTATTGCCAAAATTGATCTTTGACTATTAAAGTGGATGATATTTAAGAATAGCCCATTAAATCTTGAGGCATAAAAAAAATATTATTATAGAAGCTTAATAATCCTATTCGTATAGATTTTTTTTTCCTCCTAAAAGAAGAAATGTATTAATTGAGAAACTAGAAAATATTACAAAAGGACTTGCAAACAGCAATAGCTGTCACTAAATCCCATAGGACAAAAATCCAAGGAGGTTTACCATAATCCCACCACCTCTAGGAACCAAAGGAAATCACAAAACTAACAAAACACAAAATACCAAGAAAAACCAGACCAAAACTATCAAACCAAGTCATTATCAAGGAGCTTCAAAAACTGCGAAGAATGTGCAGAAGACAAGAACCCCCATTTTGTAACATGCTAATTCTGATCAACATTAAAGGCCCATTTAACTAAACAATCAGCAACAACATTCCACTCTCTAGGAATATGGATAAAAGACATGGAATCAAAGTTTTGCAAAAGGCAAAGAATCTACTCCACAAAAGAAGCCAACCTTCAAGAAGACACATGAACTTCCCATTATTCAAAAGGGAGACCAAAACCATGGAATCCATCTCACATAATAACTTGTTCCATCCTAGCTCACAAGCTCTCTCCAAAGGCATAAGGACTACCCAAGCCTCCTTCTAGTTATTAGTGCCAAACCCTATAAATGAAGAGAAAAAGAAATGAACCTTGAACCAACACTCTCTCTCCCAACTCCACCAATCCTCACAGCACCCAGATTTCCTCAAGAAGAACCATCAATATTGATTTTAGAAAAACTCAATGGAGGAGGAGACCATTTACCAGCTCTATTCAACTTTTTTGGAAGAATTGATCCTAGAACTAGGATGAGTACAACCAATCAAATGACCCAAATCTAAATGCTTTAAAATCAAAATATCAAACGGAACTAGGACATCATTCATAGAGTAGTTAGCCATCAAAATTTCTCTAACTGAGTCAAGACTATTTTTTCAGACATACCCAATAAGACTTTGATAGCCTTGGAAGATCCTATGGTTTCTCTCCAATCAAATTTTCTAGAGAATAAAAATAGGACTAATATCCTAGGCTACCAAAAGGAAGGATGCCAAAGCAGGAGAATGCCCCAAGCTAGCCCAAAAATATACCAAGGAAGTAGCATGAAGACCCGTGCAAAGAAAGAGCAATGGAAGGACAGATGAGCCACACACACCTCATTAACCCCACAAAGAACACATGTGGATAGTCCTTGGAATCCTCTCTTTCTTATGGTGTCCCAAGTAAGAAATTTATTATGATTAATGCACATTCTAAATCTATCAATAATCCTCTTCCATTGATGGAAATTAGGAAGCCCAATTGACAAGAGAATACCAAGATAATTCAAAGGAAGCTACCCAATATTCAATTGCAAAATAAAAGAAATTTTCTATTGAATGGCCAAAGGAGTATTAAAGAAATAAATATTTGACATATCTTCATTAATCTATTGACCTAAAGAAACCAAATGCATATCCAAAGCTCTCCTAAAACTAATATCCTTCTAAATAGAAGCAATACTTATTAAGGCAATATCATCCAAAATTTGAAGATGTGAATGAGAAGCAAGATCTCTTACCACCTGCCAACCTTGAATACTCCTAGAAACTATCTAGTGATTAAGAAACCTACTGAATCCCTCAACCATGAGAATAAAAAGATAAGGGGAGAGGGGATCACCTTGTCGCAACCCTCTAGAAGATGAAATAAGAGAAGATGAGATACTATTAATAAAGACAGAGAACGAAGATGATGCCACACAACTCATGACCCACATGCAATCCACTCTTAACAAAAACTAAAAGTAAGTAACACATTCCTAAGGAAGGACCATCAAACTCTATCATACACCTTAGACATGTCTAGCTTGATAAATATGGATTTTTCTTTAGAACATCCCATGGAATGAATGGTTTCTAAAGTAATAACAATCCCATCAAGAATTTGATGCCCCTTCATAAAGCCACCTTTCTTAGGCAACATCAAGGAATCTAAAATCTATTTTAGATGATCAACAATTAATTTGGCAATGATCTTGTAAGGAACATTGCAAAGATCAATAAGACCAAAAAAATCAAAAGAAGTAGCCTCCACTTTCTTAGGAACCATAACTAGAAAATATTAATTGATTGCTTTAAGCATCTACTTATTTGTTTGAGATTCTCACACAACTTCCAAAAGATCATCTTTTATGATGTCCCAAAACTCTTGGCAGAAGTCAATAGGAAATCCATCAAGACAAGGAGCCTTACCTTTCTTCATTTGGAAGAATTTTTTTTCCAAAACTTAGGACTAATAGGCTTCATTAGCATATCATTCATTTCAGCGGTAACCAAAGAAGGGATGCATCCTAAAATAACACTTTCCTCCTCCCCGACTACAAGACCACTTTCCTTCAACAAAGAAGAAAATGAGAAACAACTTCTTCGTTAATATCTTGAGATGAAGACAATTCCATTCTGTTAGAGGAGATAATAGATGAAATAACATTACTACTTCTCCTTTCCTTAACTGAATTATGGAAAAATGAGGTATTCTAATCTCCCTCCTATACCCAAGTAATTCTTGATTTCTGCTTCCAAAAAATCTCCTCCCTCAATTTGCATTCATGAAGCTCCTTAGAGTTAGAGGACTCTTCTAGAAGTCATTCCCTAGTCATGCCAAGTTCTTTGATTTGAGAAGTAATAACATTCAATTTTTCGCACACATCTATTTATTTTGCCAAAAAAATTAACAAAACCAAATTTATTCCACTATTTGATCTTGAACTTAACAAATTGGAGCCTTTAAAAAAGGAATATGTATTGCAATACCAAAGGAGAGCTTGTCCTCCAACCACCATACTGCCATATTCTCATGAATTAATTAATCATGAAGCCACCTTAATTAAAACTTAAATGGACGATTTTTATGAATAGAAAAAGGTGAAGAGGAAAACTTGATGGGCCAATGATTCAAACTATACTACTATCAAATTTGAGAAGAAGTAATCTAATTATCCCCAATCTAGCCTGTTGATACTAAAAGTATGTCCTGATGCTTAGAAATGGAAGCAAAACCACACCTTCTATTATTCCAAGTGAAAAGGCCACCACTTGGTTTAACATCCATGAGATTAAGAAAAGACATATTTTCATGAAACAAGGTTGAAGAAGGATCAAGTTTACTCAAGCCTCCAAGTTTCTCCTCAAGAGAAAGAATAACATTAAAATCCCTAGCCAAGATCTAAGTGACAAAAGCAAACAAATAACGAACAAACTGAATATGTGACCACAAGAGAACCTTGCCTTGGAAATCAAGCATAAACATTGGCTAATAAAAACTAGACTACTTGAATCAAAACAAGTACCTACCAAATACATAGAAATCACTAACCAACAAGAAGACGTAAGTCGATGAGGGTCTCACAAGCAAGCTAATCCTCCTACAAAACCTTGTGCACCAACACACTGACACTGGCCACCCTTCCAAAGGTATAAAGATAGCCAACATTTCCTCCATAGAAAGCTTCATTTCTTGAATGAAAATCACATCATGCTTATGAATCCAAATAACATCTTGAATAGTCTTTTGATGAGGGGTGCTACCCAAACCCCCAACATTCTGTGAAAGAACTATAATTTTTTAGGAATAGTAAATTGTGCATGACCATGAATTCTGCTAATGCTTCCCCAATCATCTTCACTTTCTCTTGATTAGTTTTTTCCCCCTTTGGAGACTTTATCCATACTAGTATTTTTAATATTTTTTTGTAGTCCCAAGAAAATAGGTTTTTTCTTCTTAATACCCTCCGCACCTTCTTTAACTCCAAAATCTAGAATGGCTTCTGGCATGGCACAATCCATAGATTCATCAACTATAGCAATTATTAAAAAAAAATATATCATATTCAAATCAATGCCTTCCATATTAGCCCCATTACTTCCACCTCACCCCTCATCATTAGTAGTCAACACCTACACATCAGATTGTTTCTAGGCTTCTATCAGTGGGAGCTGAGACAAATCAGGAAGTACCAAGTCCTAATAAGCTAAAGCCTTCTCAATCAAAGTAGAATCAAGATCCTCAAAAGTCTCTAAAATAACAAATCTATTATTAGGGTACCCCTTTGAAATATCTTTTTTTCTAACATTTCCTAGGCCTTCCTCTATTATGGGACCTCACTAGAATAAATCCATTTTTAAGTCAAGCCCTTTTGTGTGAGCTAGGGCTTTCCTTTTTGCATTTGTATTTGCTTTAGCCATAGAGACCTCTGACTAGGAAGGAGAAGTATCAAAGACATTCTCTGGGAAATATATTTGAAAATGCCCATAAGCATAACATACACAACATCTAAAAGGTATAGCCTCATAATCCAACTATTGAATCCAATGTATGTTTCCTAACCTAATCTCTATAGAATTAGGCAAATGAGTATTAAGATCAATCTCCACACAGATACAGGTATAGGAAGTTACCTTTCTCTCCAGTGTATGATGAGAAGGGCCAAAAGGTTTTCCAAGAACTACTCCAATAGATTGTAGAATATCTCACCTCCAAAACTCCATAGGTAAATGAAGAAGGTAGACCCACACAAGAATTTGAGATAAAAGCTCCTCCAAAAGATCAAATCCTACATGTCAAGGCTTAATTAATAACCTTTCTTGGTTATGAAAATATGGTCCTCCCTCAAATGCAATATTTCAATTTTTCATCCTTGAAAAAGCCACAAAGAAAAATCCATTTGCCGCCATAATAACCTCCATGTCACTCTCTAGCTACCAAGTACCATGAGCCCAATTTTTAAGGAAGGGTAAAGTATCTTTAAAATCCATAAATTTATAAATCAGTGAATGCTTTGATAAATAAATCACATCATTGGTAATGATTTCTAGATTGATGACCGCAATAGGTCATTCTACACTTTTTTGAAAACACTCATTAGATCGCACGGGTGATTCTCCACTCTTTGATCAAATCTGGCATCATGCATAGCCTACATGAGAAAATTTATAGCATTAACATGTTCATAGGTCAAACCAGGTCATCAATTTGATTATATTTAAAATACAAAGGCAAGGGTCCACCCCAACCCCCTCCAAATGTAGCCATAATTGAGCCTTTAGGCCCAAAAATAGTCAAAAAACTAACACAGAAGACTGTCAATCAAACCAAAAGAGAAGGAAACACTCAAAAATTAGTTGTAGTAGTGGCTACATTTAAGCATGCCAGGACATGCAAGCCAAAAAAAATTCATTGAAACCCTTTCTTTTTTCTTTCTATGCAAGTTTGGCTAAGTTTGTAGATGTTCCCAATAGGCACGAGTCATGGGATTCTCAAAAACAACTATGAAGTTCATTCGTATAGAATTTAATTAACATAAACAATTTCATCTATTTAGGGCTTAAAGTTCTAAAGTAATCTCAACTTCAAAGTCTTGGGGTTAGCAGTTGAGTTCCTCTATTGGTGCACAAAGGGAAGGTCTAACTCAAGAAAGCCATTCCCAATCAATACCAATCAAGTTCTACCATTGTTTTATTTTGTAGCCATTTTATAGTTGGAGTGGACTTCTTTATGTGAGTAAATTAATGTTGGTAAAGCATACCAAATCTAACCATACCACCGACCCACCAGACACTGCCACTTTTAAATTTTATAAATAAGCTACAATGTGGAAAATGTGAACTATGAATATGGAAACTAAATAGAAATTTTCAAAGCTAAAGATTCATGACTTTTAGGACTTGCTTGACAAGAGAGGGTCTCCATTATGTGAAGCTTCTCTTGTTAGATGACCTTTAAGTTACTATCTCAAGTGTATTTATTATAGACCTCTTTGTATGATTATCCATAATGGTTAATCAAAAAAATCCAAACTAGATAGAGGGTGTCTTTTGAATTGAAATGAAATCTTATTATAACCATAAATTTGACTTTGCATGTTATATTTTAGTTCATTTGGGGGTTTTTTATAAGTTCTTTGGGTATTTCGTGCTTAGCAAGGTGCCTTTCCATATTAATAGTTGGCCATTAGTATTAATTTGATATTAATTATTGGTGTGTAATAGTGTCTTGGCTAGGGTTTAGGTCTCATCATGGTAAATTCTAAAAGAACTTTTTGAATAATATTAAACCCTTATTCTCACCTCTAAACCCTCATGAATAGTTCTTAAGCCTTTGGGTGCCAAGAATTTTGAAATATATTAGGAGGAAAGTGAGCTTTAGGTGGAAATTTTTGAATTAGGACCATTAGATCTACATCCTTCAATGCCATTCATTGGATGTGCTTTAAGTAGATCAGTAGTTAAATCTATTTATTCATTACCTTTCAGCAAAAATTTGACAGCCTCTTCTTGTTTTTTTATGAAATCTTGGTGGTTGTCCTAAGCCTATGCATTGCTTTTTATGCACATCTATATTTTTTACAACTATTACCAAAGGTTTTTAGGCATTTAAATAGTGGTTTCCATGCACTTAGGGAACATAGAAATCTTCCTTAATGGATTTAATGCAATTTTTATACCATGGGAACAATATTTACCTCATGTTTGCACATTTCTACTCTTTGTAACATCAAAAATTTCATACCCTTGCAATTTCATGCTACATTTGGTAACCACTTTGGTGTTTGCACACCCTTTCTGCATCCTAGGCTTATGTTTGTTTCATTCTAGCTTATTTTTCTCAATTTCTTCAAATTTTATTTTAATAGTTGGTGATTCTCCTGGCCCATAGAAGATTCATCAAATTCTAAGGTAGATTCACTTAGACACTAGTGCTTAGCATAGACATCTGCATGTCATGCTAGCATCTTGCGAGCATGAAATGGTGAGTGAACTATTATGGGACGTGTTGAATCATTTCTTGACACTAGTAAGATTCCTCTAACACCTTCTTGACCATTGAACATCTCTTGGATGACTATTTTGGGTGATTCCTTCCTTTTGGTGGGGATTCTTGGATTTGGAATTTTTTAATTCTCAAGATCTCACACTATCTCATGCTCTCTCTACAACTTTGAAACTCTTGGTGAATTCAATCTACATAGCAACTACATAGATTTTTGCACTCTCTTATGGTGTGGCATCATCTTCAATAGCTCTTGGAGGTTTTGGCTTGCTTTATGCTCATTGGGAACTCTCTCTCTCTCTTGCTAGGGTTTGAAGTTGTGCACCAAATTTCAACTCTTGAAATATTGCAACCTTCTCTCCTTCATTCAAACTAGTAAGATTGCTTCATGGTATACTTAAATGTTTTATATTTAAATCTCTTTTGCATAATATTATTATTGGCATGGTGTAGACCACCAATTGTTTATGTTTTTTGGTGTAGACCACCATTTCTTTTGCACTGGCTGCATGTTCAAGGTTTTCTTCCCCATAGACTAGGGAAGTAAATCTCTTTAGTTTACTTTCTTTTTTATTTCTCTTAATTACTAGACACACATAGGATAGGAGCACACACATTTGCTTGCTTTCCAATCATCTATATCAATTCATTGCTCATGGAGGTAGAAATACCGAAACTGGGGCTTGACTAAGGCAAGCTCCTTAGCAGAACAACCATTTTTCTCTATCCTTTTGCAGGTATTCTTGGATGAAAGAATTTCAATTGCAAAGAGGTGTTGTTATCTTCATTCTTCCCTTTCTTACACTCATATTTTATTTCATTTCCATAGTTCAATTGCTTTATTTTGGTATCTGTGTTACTTGGAAATTACTAGGTATTTTCTTTGTCTGTCATTGTGTTGTGCAAGTGTCCTAGGTATATATAGACTTGGACATTATTTTTTTGAAACATTTAGAATGACAACACTTAATGCAGATGCCCCCGCAATGCACTATCAACCAAGGCAATGAGCTCCTCCCCTCGGTGGTAGGTTCCACTTTTCCCTCTCTTTCAGCTTCTACAACTCATTTTTCATAATTCCATACACAATCATTTATTTCTAGCATTTTGTTCATCTTTCCTTCATTATCAAGCATCTAGTCTAGTTGTTTGTTTTGATTGGAACATGTAATGGTTCTATTAAGACCTAGAGTAGGTTTTATACATTTGTTACATCAAAAAATATCCCCCTTGGACTTTTCCCTCTTAAGGTTTAGCTCCCGGGTCCTTTAGAAAGCATTATTATCATCTTGCATATTCATGTTGACTCTCGATTAGAAAACCCCTAAGTTTTATGGAAAATAGGACCTAGGGGGTGCTATGGTGAAAAGTCTTGACTAAAATAGGGAGGGAGGACTTGGGTGCCTACACCCTAGTCCTGCCCTATTTTAGGTTAGCACCTAAAATCAAGAGTCAGTTATGTGACCGTTAATTAGGTCCTATGCCAACACCTTAAGTTTGAATTATGAAATTCTTAGCGATAATGTGTTTAGTTGCATATATAAGTATGTTTAGAGATTCATTTGTAAAATATAAGATGATCATGAACTTTGGCGCACTTGTGATTTTAAAGCATTCAAGATATTCATTGTTTAGAGCAGATTTGTCTTGTTATTGTGCTTCTTATGCAGATTTGCCTTCATCTTCTCATGATGTGAAGGATTATCATCTATATGTGAACTATGTTAGAAATGAAAGCAACACTACTTCAATGGAAATCTGATCCAATATAAATTTCTGCAATCTTTAAATGTGTGTTATTAATGGAGATTGTAACACACAAACAAAACCATGCTTCACATAAATGCAAAATTAGAAATATGAACACATAACACAATCTAAAAATGATTTACAATACAACAACACTTAAACTCTCTCCACCAGTCTTCAATCCGACAGCATTCTGACAACACCTGAGTACCTAAAATATATATTGTAGCAACTAATACATGGAAAATACTTATAGAAACATTTTCTAACTCATCTTAGGTGTTCACCTTCTCTCTCATGAGATTCCCCAACATACAAATATTAAATTTCATTTTACAAGCACCTTCCACTTGTCCAAAAACAACCATACAAAGGTTGCATGCCCAAGACTAAATCTGGCCTCTTACAGCATCTTATGACACATCATAACTGTTATAGATTCTAGCAAAAGAGTATCTTTCCAACATAGGAACCTTGGGCTAAATATAGAAAATATACAACTAACATATCCATCATATGCGCCATAGAATCACAGAATCTTATGACAACTTGCAGTTGTCATAGATTCACTCACCAAACATTATGATAGTTGTCATACATGCAAAAAATAGTATATTCCTCAAGGGAGCACGCCTATCCTCATTTACCATGAATTTTTTACATTTTCCAATAGTAAAAGTCACTCCATAATAACTTCTGGTTACTCTGTAATTACCCCTGTCAATGAAACTAGTACATCTCCTCATGGATAATTAAAAATTACATATAATAAATGGAATAAATACAATATTGGGATTTACAAGGTTAATGGCACCTTATCCCAACATTATCCCACTTGACATTATACATTGTAAATCAACCCATAGGAAATCAAATAAAATAATCAAGCACTAGAAACAAGGCCCATAGCCTCTCTACACCACACGAACTTCTCTGTGCTCATAGGCTTGGTCAAAGAATCTACAACATTCTCTTGAGTGCCTATCTTATTTAGTTCAATCTCTCCATTTGCAACCAATTCTCAAACAAAGTGATACTGAACATCAACATGCTTAGCTCAAGCATGATACATAGGATTCTTGACCAAACAGATAGCACTCTAGCTATCACAACCAATCTGAATGATCCTCCAATCAAATCCAATACCTGTACATAGTCTCATCAACCAAATTGCCTCCTTAGAGACATGAGTAGCATCCATATACTCTACTTTTGTGGTGGACAAAGCAACTATGGGCTGCCTCTTACTCGTCCAACTCATTGCACCTCCAAACAGAGTAAACACATAGCCACTAGTGGACCTTCGACTATCCAAGTCACCTGCCCAATATGCATCAACAAAACCTTGTATGTCCAAAGATTTATCAGCACTATCAATATCAGAATAAACCAAACAATGACTAGGAGTACCTGCAAGATATTTAAACACCATCTTCACATAGTTCTAATGCTATCTACCAGGGTTAGACATAAATCTGCTCAAAACTCCCACTACTTGGGCAATATTTGGTCTAGTGGAAACCATTGCATACATCAAACTCCCTACAGCACTAGCATATGGCACATTAGACATATCCTCAAAATCATCCTCAGTCTTTGGACACATATCTAATGAAAGCTTAGTACCAATGAGTAAAGGAACTCTAATTGGGTTACAGTCCTACAAACTAAACCTCTGCAAAATAGTATTCACATACTTACTTTGTGACAACCAAAGCTTTTTGTTAACTCTGTCCCTCCTAATCTCCATTCCCAAAATATACCTTGCAGCACCAAGATCCTTCATGTCAAATGCACCTAAAAGTTGGGCTTTAAGCTCACTAACCATACCCTTAGTATTGCTGAAAAACAACATGTCATCAACATACAAAGCAATAACCAGTATAGAATCATCAACACAATGATCCTCCTCACTTCTAACAAAACCCAATTTTAAAACAAATGAGTCAAACTTTTGATACCACATTTTGGGGGACTATTTCAAACCATAAAGAGACCTCTTTAACCTACAAACCCAATGTTATTTTCTTTTTACCTCAGAACCTGTAGGTTGTTGCATATAAATTTCTTCTTCAAGATCTCCATGCAAGAACGTAGTCTTAACATCCATTTGCTCAATTTGCCAATCATAAGCTACAGCAATGGATAAGAGAAATCTAATAGAAGTTAATTTAGCAACAGGAATGAAAATTTAACCAAAATCAACTCCCTCTCTCTAGGAGTAGCCCTTGGCTACCAATCTAGCCTTGTACTACTCCAATGAACCGTCAGCTCCAAACTTCTTCTTGAAGATCCACTTACAACCTATAGCCTTTCTTCCTTTGGGCAAATGACTAAGATCCTAGGTATTACAAGAGTCTAAAGCCATCATCTCCTCCTCCATGGCTAGTTGCCAAGACTCACTATCATCTGCAGAAATAGCTTCCCTGTAGGATCTTGGTTCATCGTTAGTACTTAATAAAGCATATACACAACAGAAATCTGGTGGGCTATACCAGTCAACTAGATTTCATTGTCTCATGGATCTCCTCAAGGGTGGAGTAAGAGACTCTACTCATTCTTCTGCATGATCATCTGCACCAACTTCTTCTGTAACAATAGACTCATCTTCATCAGAACTACTTGAATCTTCTTCTTTACCCCCTAATCCATCATTCTGTTCTTCCTGAGGTGCATCTTGCTACTCTAAATCAAAGTGCACCTTCTTTACCTTTTCATCTTTTTCTTTTGGCTGCTTAGGTTCAGAAATAGCTCTAAGTTCCCTAAAAATAACATCTCTAGAAAAGATAATCTTGCAGGTTAGTGGATTCCAAAGCTTATAACCTTTCACATTATCACCATATCTAATGAATGTACACTTTTTAGCCTTTGGATCCAACTTAGATCACTTTTCCTTAGGCACATGAACAAAAGCCTCACAACCAAAAACCTTTAATTGTGAAACAGAAGGTTTCTTGCTTGTCCACACTTCATAAGGTGTTGAATCAAGAGCCTTACAAGGAGATCTGTTTATCAAGTAGCAAGCAATACACACAGCCTCTGCCCAAAAGCATTTATCCAACTATGCATCACTAAGCATACTTCTGGCCCTTTCCATAATTGTTCGGTTCATCCTTTTGGCAATAGCATTCTGCTGTGGTGTATACGGAGTTGTCTTTTGTCTGATTATACCGACATGCCTGCAAAACTCGTCAAATTCCTTAGAACAATATTCCCCTCCATTGTCAGATCTTAATATTTTTATCTTTAAACCTGATTGGTTTTCTACTAAGACTTTGAATTCCTTACACTTAGTGAAAACTTCAGATTTATGCTTCATAAAATAAATCCATGTAAATCTGGATACATCATCGATGAAGGTTACAAAATAACAAGATTTTTTGATAGATTCATTATCCACAAGCCCAAACACAACCATATGAATAATTTCTAATTTCTCTTTTTCTCTATTGCTTCCTGAAGGAAATAATTTTCTATTTTGTTTACCAAACACACAATGCTCATAGAAATCGAAATGCTCATCAGAATAAGAGAAACCATCCAACAAATTTTTATTCTTAATAGTTTTCAGTACATTATTACTTGTGTGGACCAATCTATGGTGCCACAACATACATGTATTTTTAGTAGTGGCCTCAGATACATAGGAGGCATTACAAACTATAGTGGCTTCAAGCTTAAACAAGTTCCCAAATCTATTCCCTTTTTCTACCACCAAGTTCCCTCTCACCAATTTGTAGCCATTCTTGTCAAATGTCACATGCATTCCCAAATCATTCAACTTTGAAACTGAAATCAGATTTCTACCTAATCCAAGAACATGCAAAACACTAAGGAGAGTTTTAATCCTCCCATCACTGAAACACAACAATACCTTTCCTTTCCCAACAATCGGATATGTAGAGTTGTCACCAAGGTAGATATTACCTCTATCATATTCTTCATATGTGGAGAATCATTCCTTATGTGGGGTCATATGAAACGAGCATCCTGAGTCAACCAACCAGTGATCATTAGAAACAAGATTACATGTAGAAAGTAAAACTTCTTCACCTACATTCGAGGACTTATCAGAAGCACTCTCCCACTATTTCTTGGGGTTTCTACACTCCTTCACATGTCCCCTTTTACCACAGTTCCAACACTTAACTCTATTCTTTTTACCAGGAGTCTTAGACCGGCCCTTGGACTTGTCCTTAGCCCCTTTCTAATCTCCTTTAGGTCCCCTTACCTTAGACCTTCCCCTGACACTGAGAGCATCCCCTAAACTATCTGAACTCTTCTTCCTCAATTTCTATGATAGTAGCACTGAAACAAGAGCATCCAACTTCGGATCCGCAAGGTTAGCAGTGATAGCAAGGATAACATTCTCCCAAGACTCGGGTAAAGAACATAGAAGGAAGATACATTTGTCTTCCTCACTAACCTCAACATCTACCGAATCAAGCTAACTCGCCAATAAATTAAAAAGAATTTAAATGCTCTGCAACTGACTCACCCTCTTTCATTTTCAAAGAAAACAACTTCCTTTTTAAATAAAGTTTATTTACCATACTCTTGGCTTGGTAGATCTCACCCAACTGATTCTGCAATTTGTATGTGGTCTCTTCCTTTGTGACATTCAGCAGTATAGAATCTGAAAGATACAAACGGATGGTTCCCCGTGCTTTCTTATCCAGTCTATCCCACTCATCTTGAGAGACATCATCAGGTTTCTTCTCTTTTTGGACAACAAACCACTAGTTTCTTTCTTCTAACAAATCTTCCATTTTCAGCTTCCACAACTCATACCTCGTTCTGTTGAACTTCTCAGTGTCCATTCAAGAGGTTGATGCAATAGTGGATGCAGCCATAATAACAACACAAGATCTGTAAAACAAATGCAACTAGATCTCCCACTACAGCTATAGCTTCCACACTACCACCCAAGAGTCAAAGATGGCTAGGCTCTGATACCAAATGTTAGAAATGAAAGAAACACTACTTCAATGGAAACCTGATTCAATATAAATTTCTACAATCTTTAACTATGTGTTATTAATGGAAATTGTAACACAGAAACAAAACTATGCTTCACAAAAATGCAAAATCAAAAATATGAACATGTAACACAATGTTTAACGTGGAGACAACCCTTTCAGGTAAAAAAATCCACACATGAAAGAGGCCCAATGTTTGTATTAATCTGAAAATGATTTACAATACAACAACACTTCAACTCTCTCCACCAGTCTTCAATCTAACAGCATTTCGGCAGCACCTGAGTACCTAAAATCTATATTGTAGAAACTAATTTACATGGCAAATACTTATAGAAATATTTTCTAACTCATCTTAGGTGTTCACCTTCTCTCTCATGAGATTCCCCAACATACAAGTATTAAATGCCATCTTACAAGCGCCTTCCACTTGTCCAAAAACAGCCATGCAAAGGTTGGGTGCCCAAGACTAAATCTAGCCTCTTACAGCATCTTATGACATGTCATAACCATTATAGATTCTAGAAAAAGAGTATCTTTCCAAGATAGGAACCTTGGGCTAAATATAGAAAATATACAACTAACATATCCATCATATGTGTCATAGAATCACAGAATCTTATGACAACTTGCAGCTGTCACAGATTCACTCACCAAACATTATGACATTTGTCATACATGTGAAAAATAGTATATTCCTCAAGGGAGCACACCTATCCTCATTTACCATGAATTTTTTACATTTGCCAATAGTAAAAGTCACTCCGTAATAACTTTCGGTTACTCCGTAATTACCCCTATCAGTGAAACTAGTACATCTCCTCATGGATAATTACAAATTACATATAATAAATGGAATAAATACAATATTGGGATTTACAAGGTTAATGGCACCTTATCCCAACAAACTACACCTTCGAGGTGACATTTATTTGTGTTTTCAATCATTTATCATTTGGATTTTGCCTCTATCCCACAAGGATATGCACTCTTTATCTAACAATAGTGTTTGGAAGACTTGAATGTCTCTTCGAGGCTTGACCGAGGCAAGCCTTTAAACACCACAACCTCCAACCCCTTTTTTTGTGATTGTAAGTTACAAGTTGTAAAAGCGAAAGAAGTGGAGTTGTAAGAAAGTATAATAGGGTGTCAAAAGTGTAAAGGAAAGCAAAAAAGTAGGACCTAGACTAGGGTGCCCACTCATTAGTCCTCTGGATCCCGTTACAGTGAAATCTCTAGAACAATAGAAACAAGTTCTAGACATTCTTCAGATATCCCGACAAAAACTGGTACCTTGGACTTGGGTGCCTGCTCATTAGTCCCTAACTATTTTGCATCTAAAATATCAAAATTTGGTATGTATTTTATTGTCATTTGATATCTCTGTGTGCGAGCATTTGTCGTGATTTGTTCGTTTGTTTACGATTTTACACTATTAGGGTTTTCAACATAATTGGATTTTAATTGATAAATTAGTTAGAAAATTCCAAGTTTCCTCTTCATTATAAGGGACACTAAATCTATAGCAGAGCCCTCTTTCAAGAGATTGTGGCTTCACTTGATTTATGTCCTTGAATGTTAGATGTGAAAGGAGGATTTACCCTTGAAACTAAAAACCCCTCTTTTCCCTCTAAACATTGTGGTGAACTTATGTTTATTTGAATTTTGCACCTTGTTGAGTGTTGTACTTCATATTTGCATTCATTCATTTAATTTTCATCTTATTGAATTTGAAAATTTACAAAAAAAAATTAAAAATTTTGGAAAATTAAAAAAAATTGGCATTTTAGGCTTACATTTTTAAATAATTTGAGTTAATTTGCATTTAATTTCATTTAATTTCTATTATTTTAATTATATATTATTTAAATTACATAAATTCATCATTTATCATTCATTTGCATTGCATTTTCATGCTTAAATTGTTAAAAATTGTTTGAAATTGTGTATTTTTCATAAAAACCTAGTTTTGCATTAGCTAGGGTTTGTAGTTAAAATCTTGTTTCAGATTTTACTACTATTTTAAAAATCAAGCATTTTAGAGCATATTCATACATAGTTTTGCACTTGTTCCTTGCATAAGTTTTGAAAACCTTTTGAAATCTGATTTTACATTGACTTGAAAACATATACACATGGATTCTAATCGCAACAATAACTCTAGGTTCCCTCCTAGGGCTTATATGAAAAGAAAGGTCCTTGAACCTAAAATTGTGTTTACACCTCATGATAGAACAATTGGAGAAATTGAAGGACCTCTTTATATCACTGTAAAGATAATGGAAAATCCGATGGAAGGAACACTTGTAGATCCTAATTGCATGACTAATGTGGCAATGGAGGAATTCCTTTATTCACATGGTTTGGTACAATATTTCTATGATCCTTCTGACATGATGATTAGGACACATAAGGGAACCTTTATAAACACTTCTGGGAAAATATCTTTATTAGTCACAATTTTTGATAAATCCATAGAACAATTATTTGATGTTGTCCCTCTATCTGACCTTTTTTGCATAAAATTAGGACACCCATGGTTAAAGGATATGAAAGTTGTCCCTTCAACGATTCATAACTGTGTAAAATTCCCTTTGAATGGACAAGTGCATACTATTCATCACAATAGATATAAACCCTTGGTTACAAAACAACATTTCAACCTTGATTATTTCTAGGAATGATTTGATGAGGAACTAGATCTATGAATAGATTTTAACTTCTTGGGATATAGAAAATACAAAGCAAAACTATTACATAGAGTGGCTAGTCCTTCTATACAAGAAACAGTAAGAGATGAACAACCTGCACTAGAAGAAATTCCTAGAGAGAAAGGAAAAGGACCCTATGCTGAGGTTCCTCCCCCACCATCCTTGCAAGGATCAGGAGTGAATCGTCAAGAACAAAACAATTCATCAAGACAAATGAGATTTGAACATGGTGCTTCCTCCTCTAACATACAAAAACCTATAGAAAAACATGACAAAACTTTTGAAGACATAAGGCACAAGACAAGAAGAAATAGACAAGCAAGAGAAAGAAGGAGAAGAAGACAAGATTTTGCCCAACAAAATTCATCTCAACAAGAAAACATTCCACCTAACATTAAATCAAACCAAGAAGAGCTTAAGAATGAACAACCTTAAGACAAGAACAAAATTTGGGCTATGGTACCTTATGTCTCACTTTCCTCTAACATTCGGGAGTGGGAAGATAATGATTTGTTTGTCGACAACCGTTAACTCGGTTGTGCCTATAGGTAAGTATTTCTAACCCTTTACCTCTATGTTGTGTTCCCCCCGTGATGTGTTATGTGTTGTTTAGGCCTCCTAGGATGACCCTTGATACTCTTGTAAGGTCAAGGATACTGGGAGACCACCTCTGTTGTGACCCTTCTTCTATTTGTATCATCATTCTTCTATATTGCCTCTCCTCTATTTTCATTGTTTTGTGTTGTGTCCTAGGGGCATAGCATTGTGGTTGGTGACTTGGGGGCACCTTCCTATGTGACGACCCTAAGGCACTTGTTTCTCCTCTCTTGATTTATTAATTACCTTCTTCTAGTGGTTCTAGCTAGCTTGCGGATGAATAAAAATAAATAATACTGATAAAGATCATGTGTCCCTTCAGTGAGTAAGCAGAAATGGACCTATTCCATACATGATGATGGGGATGATATATATTATTTGACGTTTGCTATTAGAATCACTCCGTGTGATATTTTGATGTTGTCTTATCGTACTGACGAACCATAACAATAAATCTACTCCATGCACATTGTTTATCTTTGAATCTCACCTTGGTTTCACTTGGTTTTGAGATTTTTGTAGTATAGCCCCATGGTTATACTCAGATCCTGGACCTGTAGTATAACCACATCTCTTTATGTGAATGATTACATGCATTGTTGTTTATCATGATTATGTGGTTTCTAACACCTTTTCTTGTAGGAAATTATGTGTGTGGAAACATTTGGCAATCGTAAAGTACATGTCACCTCTGGGGGCATGGGCTTTGCAAGAGCTCATGTTCCCTTGTGTGTTTTCTTTTTAACTTAAGGTGGTTGATATCGGTACATGATATCAACCACCTTAAGGTGGGGGCATATATAAGGCAAGATGTCTGATGACTTTTATATTGATAAAGTGTGTTTGTATACATTGATCTATTGTGTATACCTCATTTGCACTATAATGCATCTCCGTGACACAGGTGGGATTGTATACTTTTGACCACATGCTTCCTTTTCATTATAAGGCATCTCCATGACATGGGTGGGGTTGCATTTTGAAAGCCCTCTGCAGAGGTAAGGATGGTGTATCTCTTGAGCTAGTGCACATCCTTTTTACTCTAAAATTCCTCTAAGTAGGCGGGGTTGGATCTGAGACTATCCTCCCTTAAGTGTGTCGTTGGCAGTTGTTGTAGTGAAGCCTAACCATCAGGTGTACCTATAATGTGCCTGAAATGGTGGTGAACCTAGCAATAGGCTCCTTCCATCACTTGTTTGTCATGTTTTCTCCGTGTCTTCTATGTGTGTGTGTATGGCGTGCTTGTTCCCAAGCATAGTCCAAAGAGCATGGCAAAAAGCCCCTCCTATGCTTTGGGAGTTGTATGTCATGTTTGTTCTCAAGTGTAGTCCAAAGAGTGTGGCCAAATGCCGCTCCTACACTCTGAGATTTGTATTGCATGTCTGTTTCCCCATATGTAGTCCAAAGAGCATGGAAAAATGCCCCTCCTACATTTTGGGTGGTGTGTTGCATTTTTACTTTCCATGTACTTGCATTTGCATTCATATATGAGAAAATGAAAAAAAGAAAATAATCACTGCATTCATTGTATTCACTATGTTTTGTGTGTCTTCAATGTTGTCTTCTCCATGTTTTGCATGACTGTTACTCTCTTCTCCGTGTTTTACGTGCTTGTTACTGTTTTCATTGTGTTTACCATGTCTTCTCTAATATCTACCTGAGACTGGGGGCTAGAAATAGTTCTCAATCTTCGTGTATGCATTAGCTCTAAGTTCCTGGCATATTTTTTGTGTTTGTTGACCATACTTTAATGCATGTATGGGTAGTTCGTTCATGCATAAATTAAAGTGGGGGCTAAATGTTACGTAGAAAAATGTCCTCCTTGGACTTTTTCCTCTTAAGGTTTAGCTCTTGGGTCCTTTAGAAAGCATTATTATCATCTTGCATTTTCATGTTGACTCTCGATGAGAAAACCCCTAAGTTTTATGGAAAATAGGACCTAGGGGTGCTATGGTGACAAGTTTTGACTAAAATAGGGAGGACTTGGGAACTCACACCCTAGTCCTACCCTATTTTAGGTTGGGATCTAAATTCGAGTGTTGGTTATGTGACTGTTAATTAGGTCATATGCTGACACCTTAAGTTTGAATTACGAAATTCTTAGCAAGAATGTGTTTAGTTGCATATATAAGCATGTTTAGGGATTCATTTGTAAACTAAAATATGATCATGAACTTTTGGCACACTTGTGATTTTAGAGCATTCAAGATATTCATTGCTACAGAGTAGATTTGTCTTGTTATTCGGTTTGTTATGTAGATTTGGCTTCATCTTCTCATGATGTGAAGGATTATCATCTATATGTGAGCTACGCCTCCGAGGTGATATTTATTTGTATTTTCAATCATTTATCAATTGGATTTTTCATCCATCCCATAGGGATACACACTCTTTATCTGACAACGGTGTTCAAAAGACTTGAATGTCTCTCCAGGGCTTGACCAAGGCAAGCCTCTAAACACCACAACCCCCAACCCTTTTTTCTATGATTGCAGGTTACAGGTTGTGAAAGTGGAAGAAGTGGAGTTGTAGGAAAGTAGAAGAGTGTCACAATTGCAGAGGAAAGTAGAAAATCGGGACCTAGACTAGGGGGTCCACTCATTAGTCCTCTGAATCCTGAAATAGTGAAATCTCCAGAATAGAAGAAATAGGTTGTAGACATTCTTCAAAGATCCCAACAAAAATTGGTACCTTGGACTTGGGCACCCACTCATTAGTCCCGATTGTTCCGCATCTAAAATCTTGAAATCTAGTATGTATTTGATTGTCATTTGATATCTTTGTGTGCAACCATTTGTCATGATTTGTCCATTTGTTTATGATTTTATGAAATTAGGGTTTTGAACATAATTGGACTTTGTTTGATAAATTAGAATTAGCAAATTCCAACTTTCCTCTTCGTTCTAAGGGACACTAAATTTGTAGCAGAGCCCTCTTGCAAGGAATTATGGATTCACTTGGTTTATGTCCTTGAATGTTAGATGTGAAAGGAGGATTTACCCTTGAAACTAAAAACCCCTCTTTTCCCTCTAAACAACATCTAAACATTAGATAATATAGCCTAAGTATAGCATGAGTGAAGAACTCCCTTGATTTAAGAAATTTGATTAAGGAGTAGTTTTTCCTACACTACAGTCTTAATCCAAGCTTGTCATGGGGAAAACATAGAATTTTTGGATCTTAGAATTGTTTTATTTCATGGACCTACTAGGGTATTAGATAAGCCTTTAGGCTTATATAGCAAAAGATACCATGGTGCAATGGAGTAGAGGAAATGTGAGAATAAGAAAATGAAGCTAATCTTTGTGAAAACATGAAGATTCTATATGAGAAACTTGGTTTCTCTAGTATATGCATGAAATAGGTTGATATTATTGATTTATGTTTGCATCATTGATTTTCAAGTGCTATTATAAAAAAACTTAATGACTGTGTTATATTGTTTATGACTACATGATATGATGACAAGGTGTCTAATTTGCTAATAAAAGGAAATTTGGGAAACCTTGGTTAATCAAATGAAGCACTTCTTCTCTCAATACACCCATTACATACTAGTCCTAGAAACTAATTGGATTATGATGACACAATGTTGATAGCGCTTT
Organism: Cunninghamia lanceolata; assembly: GCA_027924645.1. Lineage (NCBI taxonomy): Eukaryota > Viridiplantae > Streptophyta > Pinopsida > Cupressales > Cupressaceae > Cunninghamia > Cunninghamia lanceolata. The sequence goes on from BSBN01000593.1 coordinate 2,024,919, forward strand.
ACTTTGTGATTGCAATTGAGGCTACTTTGACTTATTCAAAAAATATGATGTCGCTCCTAAAGAAATTTCTTAAAGGAGGCCTTAAAGATGTGAAGTGAAACATGATTTAGGAATTTTTGTACTCTTAGGACCTAGTTTAGTCTACCCTAGCCATCACTTGGATACAAATTTATATATGGACTATATATGAACAACAAAAGGTAGTGTTTAACTTGACATAAAATATAAATTTGAAAACCTATTTTGGAATTAAAAAAGACTTTAGTTTCTCTTGACATAATTGGCTAATACAAAGGCCTTATTTGCTGATTTTTAAAAGCATTAACTATCCTTACCATGATTATTTGGTGTGATTCTTATTTTTTGTTTTGGAAGGGCATGACTATTTTCATATAATTCTTGATATAAAACATAGGTATTATGACAAATAAAACCCTATTAGTAGACCATGCAACAACAAATGTACCTTCATAAGAACATATTTTTTAATTTCAAACATATTACTACTTCCTTTTAAAAATTGCAGTTGCAAATGTACTTCTGGGAGGATGAGATTTAACTATGATAGGGTTGTTAGGCTATTAGTGAGGTTATGGATCAAGGAACCCCACTACCCTTGTCAAGATCTTAAGATGAAGAGATGAATTTATTAGATTTTTTAAATGAGGATCTTACTTGATTTGCATACCTAATGTGTAGTGGTTTAAACCTCAAAACTAAGTTGTGAATAAGGATCTAATAAATAACATATAGTATGGTCCATCTATGTAGATAATTACTTTGAATTGAATTATTTTCTTGAAGGATTTAATTTTTTTTTGTATCTTTGGTTGTAGGAGTATGTGACAAGCAAGACATCCTTGTCATATCAATAATCATGTTGTTGATTCCAAAGCACATGTTGCTGATATAAAATGATAATTCGATGTTGATCTACCATAAGAATATTATGTTCTAATCTACTGCCTTGATTGCATTCCTTTATATGAGAGGGTTATCCAAGAAATGTCTTGATATATGAGAAACATAACCATGAAGGGAGATAATGAAGATGATGAGTCTATCAAAGAGGAAATTACTAAGGCATGTTACTAATATGAATTTATGATCTATCATGAAGCTCAATGATCTTAATTTGTTATTTTGACTCTCTTTCCTTGAAATGCTATAGAGATGATCCTAAAACTATAACTTTGTCTCTTAATGAAATGAAATTAAGTTTTATGGCACTTGACGACTATCCTCAAGGAGTGACATGGCAAAGGGTATAAGACAAATATGCTAAGAGGCTACTGTTACTCCATGCTCTTGATTTGTAACCATGACTACATTTCGTTGAACGAAAGAGATTGAACAAGATGATGTCTTGAAAGAGGGTGTACTATCAACATAAGTGATGAGATCATATTTGGTCTACATGCACCTAAAGAAGATGATCAGTATGATAAAATGACGAAGGATAAGGTTGCTAGATTGCTAGAGTGAGATCCTAAAAGTTGCAATTAATCTCATGATGAGTAAGAGGGTTATACCAAACAAGATGGTTGTCTTATAGGATGCAAGTGATGGAAGGTGATTGAAATTAAATGTAATTTAGGTATTGTCTTGTTGAGGTGATGAGTTCTTGCATCTCCAAATGCTAACTAGTATAATGCATGCTTGTTCATGAAGATTTCTAGTTTTAGGAGGTGGCTACTTGAATCATCCTATGTTGGACTTATGCTAAAGAAGAAGTGTCTCCTATGATTTGAAAACTTTCAATGGCACCTTATGCATCCTCAATGAGGAGTTATATGCCTTGGGACTTGTGCAGTAATTACTTAGGTGAAGGGGAAGTTTTCTTAAATAAGGTGTTTAAGAAAAGTTTTAATTTGACATTGGAAATTATGGTCTTTTCTCTTCAAATGGGATAAGATAAAGGAGGTTCTTCAATGATGAGGCTCAACTTGCAAGAATTAAATGATGCAACACGAGTCCCACACCATATTTTATATGGCATTCTGTAGATTACTCTGCTTAACTGATTTTTCATATCTTCCCTCATCTTATTCGTTGTTTCCTCTGTGACCTGCAATGCTCCACCATATATGTTGGAATCCATGAGCATGAAGGTACTCTCACCCGTATCAATGAAACTAGTATAATTGACATTAACTGCTTGGCCCATTACGATACTACACGTAATTGTGAAATGTTGGACAGGGGAGCAGGGGAGGCAAACTGATGTCCCAAAAAAGAATGCTACAGCAATAAAAGGACAACAAGAACAAACACAAATAGAGAGAGAGAGAGACAATAACCAATGACAACAATATATATTTATATTTTCCACCTTTAAAATTACATTCAAAGCATTCATACAAATTCATGCAGAGCTCTGCTCTATTTTTTCTGATGTGCCCCAATCACTAGAGCTACAAACTAAATCTCTGGAGCTACCTGTAGGAACTCCGTAGCTGCCTGTGCATACCTTGTGCTACTACACACAAAACCTTCTATTCTCTGCTGCTCTACTGCAAACTTCTTGTTCTCTGCTAGAACATTCCCTTACACCTCTGCTGCTGTAGGCTCTCTCTTGCATCTCATCATTCAACTAACTTTCCCTCCTATTTGTCTCATTCTTTCCTTACCAGAAAACTGGTGCTCAACTCATTTCAAAATTCAAACTCACCTACCGAATTAATTGCAGGCAGGTACAACAGATGCTGGGGTCTAATTTTGGAGATCCCCAGGTCTGATGTGGGGGCAGGGTGCAATAAATGGTCTGAAAGAAGATTAAATTCTTCCAACACTCCCCCTTAATTTGAAGTCAGATGTCATTCAACAATTTTCTTTCCGGAACTGATCTCTGAAGTTATATCTATCCATTTGCCTTTCTAGAGCAGATCTCCGGAGCTGTTTCTACCATTTTGCATAATCTCTAGAGCTCTTTTCTGCATCTCTGGAGCACTTTGTCTGCATCTTCAGATCTCTTTTCTGCATCTCTAAAGCACTCTGTCTGCATCTCTGGAGCATCTCTGGAGCTCTGCTGCTGTCTTTCCGGATATGAACCTCTAGAGCTATCCTCTTTTTGGGGTTGCACACCTCTGGAGCTATCTACAATGCCTAGCCTATCTCTTAGGCATTCAAAAGAATCTTTTAGCAATGCCTTTGTAAAAATGTCAGCGAGTTGCTACTCAGATCTGCAATATTGTAACTCAATCTCTCCTCGTTCTACCAACTCCCTTATGAAATGATAATGGATCTCAATGTGCTTTCTTCATCCATGGAAGACTAGATTCTTTGTTATGACTATTGATTAAACATTGTCACAATAAATGGTTGTACCATCTTCTTGCTACTCATACAAGTCTGCAAGGATTCTTCTCAACCAAATAGCCTAACATGTTGCTGTATTTGCTGCAATATACTTAGCTTCTACTGTAGAGAGAGAAACAATGCCCATGATATCATGCTAGAACCCATGTGAAATACATAGCTGGATGTGCTCTTCCGGTCATCTACATTTCCTGCCCAATCACTATCTGTAAAACCAGCCAACTTAAACTCATTAGAAACATCATACAAGATGCTATAACCTGTTGTGCCATTCACATACCTCAGGATCCTCTTTCCTACTTGCCAATGTGTGTCCTTAGGCTTCTCCATGAACCTAGAAATCAATCTTACAACATACATCAAATCAGGCCTAGTGGTTGTCAAGTACATGAGGCTTCTAACCATGCTCTTGTAGAGGGTTGGGTTTACTTCCTTGCTACTGTCCTCTTTACTCAATTTTAGACATGTAGCTGTTGGTGTAGGGGTAGGTTTACTATTCTCCATTTTAAATCTCTTCACAATCTATTTGGCATAGTTAGTTTGTGAAATAAATATGCCATGCTCTGTTTGTTGACCTCAATGCCAAGAAAATACTTTAGTAGACCTAAGTCTGTCATCTCAAACTCATTCTTCATTGCCTCTTTGAAATCAACAATGAAAAGATCACTATTGCCAGTAAAAATTAGATCATCTACATACAAAACAATAATCAAAATGTTATATTCATCTGCTTTGATGTAAAAAGTGGGTTCACTACTGCTTTTGCTAAAGCTATTACTCACTAAATATGAGTCTATTCTGTTGTACCATGCCCTAGGTGCTTGTTTCAGCCCATAGAGGGCTTTCTGGAGCTTATATACTTTGTCCTCTTGCCCTGGGACTTCATAGCCATGTGGCTTCTCCACATACACTTCCTCTTTCAGCATTCTGTTCAAGAAGGTTGACTTTACATCCATTTGAAACACCTTCCACTTGTGTTGGGCTGCTATTGCTATGACTGCCTAAATTGTTTCCAGCCTTGCAACTGGTGCATATGTCTCATCATAATCTCTTCCAGGCTGTTGTTTGTACCCTTTGACAACTAGCCTTGCCTTATGTCTTTCAATCTTTCCTCCAGCAGTAGACTTGGTCTTATAGACCCACTTAACTCCAATCACTTATTTACCCTTGGGTAAAATAGTTAGTTGCCATGTGTCATTCCTCTCTATGGTATCCAACTCTTCATCCATGGCCTTACACCATTTCTCTTATTTCACAGCTTCTTCAAAGTGGATTGGATCACTATAAGAAAATAATGCAAAATTCAAATTCTCATCATCAGCAGCATACCTTGTGCTGTCACAAATCTCTTTCACACTCCTTGTCCTCCGTGGCATCAATGATGCGAGTGTGGGGTCTGAGTTACCTCCGGAGCTACTACTGTTCTGACCTCTAGAGCTACTATACTGATGACCTCTGGAGCTGCTGCTCTGCTGAACTCTGGAGCTGCAGATCTCTAGAGTTGTAGACCTCTGGAGCTACTGATCTCTGGAGCTACAGTGCTACTATCCACCTCCGAAGCTACTTTGCTGAACACCTCCAGAGCTACTATTCTCTAATGATCTATAGTAGTTTCTCCCTGAGCTGCTGCTCTCCATAGTTCCTCCAGAGTTGTCCTCCAGAGCGTCTTCATCTTTAAGGGGTATTGTAACTGAAATACCCATGGTGTTGTCCACCGTTCCATCCCATGCTTCATTCTCGATGAACTCAACATCCCTACTGATCACAACTTTTTTGGTGATGGGATTATATAGTCTATAGGCTTTTGACTCTTCACTATAGCCTGTGAAGATAAGTTTTTCACCTCTATCATCAAATTTCTGCCTCTTCTCTTTAGGCACGAATGCATATGCCACACACCCGAAGATTCTTAGGTGTTCAACACTCCATTTGCTGTTTGTCCACACCTCTTGTGGAATCCTATCACGAACGGCATTTGTAGGACACCTATTCAATAGGTAAACCGTTGTTGCTACAGCTTCACCCCAATAATCATGTGATAGTCCTTTTGTTTTCAGCATGCTTGTTGCCATCTCTTGAATGGTTTTGTTTTTCCTTTCAGCTACTCCATTTTGCTGTGGAGTATAGTTGTTGTAAATTGTTTTTGTATGCCTTCATTCTTGCAGAAATTTAGAAATTCCTTAGAGATATACTCTCCCCCTCTATCTATTCTTAGGGCTTTGATATTGTGGCCACTTTGCTTCTCAACTGATGCCTTAAACCACTTGAATTTCTTGAAGCCTTCTGATTTATTCTTCAAGAAATAAACCCAGATTTTTATGCTGTAATCATCAATGAAGGTCATGAAATATACATTCCCACCTAATGTGGGGGTCTTCATGGGGCCACATAAATCTGAATGCACCAACTCCAATGGTGCTCTTCCCCTTCTAGAATACCCTGATTGAAAGGGTTGTCTATGCTGCTTTCCTAAAATGCAAGCTTCACATTTTCCATCGGGCTCTACAATGTTTGGTAGCCCTCTAACCATGCCTTTCTTGGACAATAAACTCAAACCAGAAAAACTTAAGTGCCCATACCTCAAATGCCACAATTTGGATGGGTCTTTGATGACTATCCTAAAGGTTGATTGTTGTCCCACTACTGTGAGTGCTGGAGATAGTGCTGGAAACTGTGCCAGAGATAGCGCTGGAGATAGCGCCAGAGATGGCACTGGAGACTCTATGTGTATTCTAAGAGGAAACATTTTGTTTCTTGTCATCTGCACTACTGCAATCACTTTCTTACTGCCTCCTTTGTCAAATTGTATGCACTCTCCATGTTCCATCAGGATTCTATAACCATTTTGGACCATCTGTCTAATGCTCAATAGGTTATGATTTATGCTTGGGCCATAATATACATCCTGGATCTTCCTCCTTTCACCATGTTGGTGCCTGAATTGACTGTCAATTTCTGAGCAATTTTCATGCAGGCACCATCCCAAAATATCCAAAAAGTTCTAAGTTTTGGCACCCCTTCAGTGTTTTTCAGCATCTGCATCTTAGTTCTTGAGGAAGGGACCATCATGTTTTCTCCATCGGCATGAGTTTGTTTTTGTGTCTTTGAACTTCCGGTTTGAACTTGAACCCTTTGCTCAACAGTTCAAGGTTCAATAGTTCGATGCTTCGAGTTTCTTGGCCGCCGGTCAAGTGTTTTGCTGATGGGAGTATTTTTGGTGTTTGAACCTCACCATTGAACCATCGGGTTGAACCAGTTCATCGGTTCAATGGGTTCGTGGGGTTGCTTTTATGTTGCCGGCTAAGTTGGTATCGGCGTCGAACTTCTCGGTTGAACCTCTCTTTTGAACCATCGGGTTGAACTGGTTCAAGGTTCAATGGTTCAAAGTTTTTTGTTTTTGGTCTTATCGGAGTGATTGGCTTCATCGGTGAAAGATTTCTTGAGTGCTCTGATTGTTTTGGTCTGGCTGATGGATTTCCATCAACGTGTGTTTGGTCATCGGCGAAGCAATTTTTTGGGCCGCCAATGTAAGGTGTTTGGCCGATGAGGTGTCATCGGCATGTGTCTCGCCAAGGGATGTGTGTATCGGGGTGATCATTGTTATCAGCAGGCTTCATTTCTATTTGGCCGATATGGATGGTCTGGCCGACGAGAGCTTGGAAGGTGTGTGTGGTCATCGGCATGTGTTTGGCCGACCAAGGGGCAAAGTCTAGCTTGTTGATGCATCGGCATGATGACAGGTATCGGCATAGGTTTGAGATGTTGTTCTGATGGTGTAAGTCACACCGACGGAGGTGGCAAGCCGATGTGTTATCGGCAGGAGTTGTTATATCGGCAAAGGGGTTTCTTGCTAGACCGACGGTGTTGGTCTGGCTGATGGCAAAGGTGTTGTCGGCGAGACTATTGAGATCGGCAGGAGAATTGTGGGGTGTGCCGATGGTTCTTCTCTGGCCAATGTGGAAGTTGGAGGCTTTGGCGAAGGCTTGTTCGTCGGTGTGACTAAGGATGTCAGCAGGAGGAATTTCATGTTGGCCGATAGTGTTGGTCTTACTGATAGGGGAATGTAATGTAGCGATCGGCCAGACTATTGATGTCGGGGTGAGTTCTGTGGGGTTGGCCGATGGTGTTGGTCTGGGCGATGGGCTTTGGGCGAAGGCTTGTGCATCGAGCGCGGCAAAAGGCGCTCGACATTTGTTATACATGTGGCTATGTTTTTAAACTGATAAAGTGGTCTCTGCACCGTGCATGTGGGATTAATCTGCCTGCATATTTTGAACCTTCAGTAAAACGCGTTTTGGCGGGAAGTTCTTTTTTGAGTGTTGCGACTGTTTTCTCGGTGGCTGCAGGTGGTTGAGCCATAAATCGCAACTATAGCAAGGGTATGGGCGATGGTACAAGTGATTAAACTACCCGATTTTGAATGAAGACTTCCAGATGGCAGCGCAAGGCTCAAGGCCTCCCTTGTCTGCTGCATTGATGACTTTTGAGCGCCATTCTTTCTGATGGATGTATCTGGCAGATTTTTGACTTCTGGCTATGTAATTAATGCTGAGTATGCTTCCCTCTGGCTATTTTTTAGCAGGAAGTGTTACTCATTTTAGAGGTTGGATGTTTTTTGGGCTTTCAGCTCTGACTCTGAACATAAGGTGTTCACATTTTGAAAGGCATTTTTTTGCTACAGACTCGGTCCTTAGTCTGGTGTACTAGTCTATTTTGGCTTGTAAATGATGATTTTCTCTATGATGACTTTCTATGCAGATAGATTTTAAATGAAAAACACCTGTGTGTGTATTGTTTCTAATTGTCTCCTGTATGTCATCTGTTTTCCTTTCAAACAAGGTTGTCAAGGGCTTCTAAGTTTTTTAGTATATGCATACTGTGTGTCTGATTTATTGCATTTGCTCAAGGAGTGGTTAAATAGGCTTTTGATCAAATACAAAGGAAAGTAGATTACATCATAGGATCTGTTAAGTATGATCATTAGTAATACTCTTTCTTGGACATGTTGCTGTTAGGCAGTAGCATTCTTCTCAGGTCCTCTAGATATGAATTAGTGTTGTCATGGGGAGACATTTACACTCTTAGATATGACCCTGCTGCCTAGATAAGGCACTGGTTTGGGAATCTATCTGTTCAATGGGTCTAGAAAAGTCCCATAACTCCAAACACCAATTCAAACCATTTCATCCTTCCACCTGTTAGTTGTATGATTAGGAGTAGGAAACCCCTACATGCTCTCATCCCTAACTAGACACATATGTCCAAGAATGTTGCCAATCTTGTGATTTGTTACACAAATCTTGGTCCATACATGAGAGTATTCTGCCTGTTGCTGTCAAGTTAAATCCTTCTGTCATTGAGCTAGTCAAGGTCATACTTTTATCAAATAGGGACACCCCCCTTGGTGCGGCAGAACTAGAAGTGAAGGGGAGGAGCTCACGCAACCTCTTGTATTTAGTTGGCTGAATCTGCCTATGCATTAGAACTGGCAAACCTTAATGCTGATTCAGAAGAAAAACCAACACACCATTCTTGGACTGAATGTTGACTGTACCTTTTCCCATGATAGGAACTTGCTCATTGTTTCCCATTTTTATTTCAGTCTTGATGCTACTATCTATGGAGGCAAAAAAGTTTTTATTTCCACTCATGTGGTTGCTACAACTGCTTTCTAGATACCATACTTCATCACTACTCCTTTCAGCAAGGTTGCAAATAATAAAAATATTTGACTATTTTTCATTTTCAGCCTTGTTCTCATTTGCTACATTAGCATTTTGGCCTCCATGATCACGTTGTTTCTTTCTACACTCACTAGCATAATGACCAAACTTATGACAATAATAGCATTAAACATTGCTTTTGACATACCTTTGATTAGAACTGTTGTTCTTCTTCTTTTCTTGATAGCTTGGTTGTGAGTTGCTTGCCTCTTCTTGGTTATTTGAAACTCCTCTTCCAGAGTCGCTTCTTCCTCTACCTCTTTGACCTTTACCTCTGCTATTTCTTCCTCTTCCCCTACCTCTTGCATTGGTTTGAGCCTTGAAGGCTTGCTCAAGGGAAGGAGCGGATCTATTCAACCGCTGATCATGGCTTTGTAGAGAGCCCATCAACTCATCCACTGTCATCTTGGACAGATCCTTAGTCTCTTCAATGGTTATGATAATAGGGTCAAATCTAGAAGGTAGACTCCTTAGGATTTTTTCAACAATCCTTTGTTCATCCATGGTTTCTCCATTTATCGTTAGCTGATTTAGTATGGTAGAAACTCTAGTGTGAAAGTTTGAAATAGACTCACTCTCCTTCATCTGTAGGGTCTCAAAATCTCTTCTAAACAACTGGAGTTTGACTGATCTCACCTTGTCAGTTCCCTTATAGTTGTTATGTAATATTTTCCATGCCTATTTTGAGTAATTTACTGCTGCAATGCAAGGAAAAATAGCCTTTGTCAAAGCTGCCTCAATTAGACTGAGGGCTTTTGCATCCTTCATTCTTATTTCCTTCAACTGGTTTCTTTGAGCATTAGTTAGGGCTACATAAGCTGCTGGGTCTATGGTGTCTGTGAACCCATTGGTGACCAAATCCCATTGGTCATTAGCAAGCAGTATTGTCTTCATTTTCTTAGCCCAAATATCATAGTTCTGCCCATCAAATGTAGGTGGCTGCTGCCATCCTTTGCTATCCCCACCTGCCATGCTTCTCAAATCTGAAGAGGCTGATAATGCCTAGAGAAACTAGGGCTTATATAGAACACCCACACAAAAAACTATCTGCCCAGAAAAAATGGGGCTCTGATACCAATTGTTGGATAAGGGAGCAGGGGAGGCAAACTACTATCCCAGAAAAGAATGCTATAGCAATAAAAGGACAGCAAGAACAAACACAAACAGAGAGGGAGACAATAAACAATGACAGCAATATATATTTATATTTTCCACCTTTAAAATTACATTCAAAGAATTCATACAAATTCATGCAGAGCTCTGCTCTATTTTTCTAATATGCCCTAATCACTGGAGCTACAAACTAAATCTCTGGAGCTGCTTGTAGGAACTCCGTAGCTACCTGTGCATACCCTGTGCTGCGGCACACAAAACCTTCTATTCTCTGTTGCTCTGCTGCAAACTTCTTGTTCTCTACTAGAACATTCCCTTGCACCTCTACTGTTGCAGGCTCTCTCTTGCACCTCGTCATTCAACTAAATTTCCCTCCTATTTGTCTCATTCTTTCCTTGCCACAAAACTGGTGCTCAACTCATTTCAAATTTCAAACTCACCTACCATATTAATTGCTAGCAGGTGCAACGGATGCTGGGGTCTGATTTTGGAGATCCCTAAGTCTGATGCGGGGGCAGGATGTAATAAATGGTCTAACAGAAGATTAAATTCTTCCAACACGAAAAAAAATACGACACCAAGGAGGCCCATTTCTAATTCTATAGTTCTGGAACTCTCTTGAATTGCAGTGCAATGCCTCTTGAACTAAAGAGAAAGGGTAAAAGCCTTAGTTTTGGAGAATGCTTCCTACAATGGAAATGTAGACATTTTCTTTGAAATTTTGATAAAGTTTACCACGACTTTCTTGAGTTATCAACAGCTGCGGCAAAAACATAACGTTGTAGACTGAACACTCACACGTCTTCATTGTGAGTTTCTCATGGATATGAAAGTCATGCACGGACTATGTCAACAAAAAGGAAAATAACAATTATAACAGTGATACTCTGTAGTGGCGGGGGACCATTTCCCTTCCAATATTTTTATATTTCTTTGTCTTATTAAATTTTCTTCACATTCAAACTTCAACTTTGAAGCTTTCTCTAGTGATGAAATAATTTGAGACAAGCTTAGAGATTGATTTAGCTGATATTTGTCTTCACTTGTTGTGGAAATGTAAATTAAACTTACTTTACAGGCAAAGATATAAGAGCTGGCTACCATGGCTTATCAAGTTTCCGAAGGCATCTAGAAGTTCATAGAATCTTGAGGCATATGAAAAGATTATTACAGAAGCGTATTAATCCTATTTGTATAGATTTTTTTTCTCCCAAAAAGAAATGTTTTAACTGAGAAACCAAAAAATATTATAAAAGGACTTCCAAATGGCAACAATTGTCATTAAAGTCTATAGGAAAAAAATCCAAGGAGGTTTACTAAAATCCCACCACCTCCAGGAACCAAAGGAAATCACAAAACCAACAAAACACAAAATAACAAGAAAAACCAGACCAAAACTATCAAACCAAATCATTATAAAAAAGCTTTAGAAACTGCAAAGAATGTGTAGAACACAAGGACCCCCATTTCATAATATGTCAGTTGTAATCAACATCAAAGACCCATTTAGCTGGTTGGGCTTAAACAAAGCACTCTAAACTTTGACTGTTTAGGTGGCATGTAGGGTCCTCTTAACCCTCTAACGTCCATTTTTGTTCTCCTAAATAGTCACCATTACAGTGAGCGGTCAATAGTTAGGAGTGAGCGATGAAGTGACATGTAGCATAGTCATTGATGGTTTACGCAAGGTAGGAGATCTTTCTAGAGCACATTCACTGATGACTAAGATGCTAAATGAAGGCTTGACTCTTAATGTAGTCACTTATAATTTTAGATAAATGTCCATTACTAAATTGTTGAAATAGAAAAGGCATTGAAGTATTTTGTAAACATGGAAGTCACAGGCATTACTCAAGCTCTTGTAACCTTAGTATATTGATTGATTTTTTGCAAGAAAAATAAACTTGATATGGCTCTCATTGTCGAATGAGATAAGAGTAAAGGGGTTAGTTCTAGATGTTGTCACATATATATTTTTATATACCTACTGCCCAAGACACAACCTTGAAAAAACTTTTTGTTGATGGATCAAATGAAGAAAGAATTATGTGCTCCGATTGATACAATTGTCTAAATGCCTAATTAAGTTGATGTTAGTCAAATGAAAAAATAAAGATTTGTAAAATGGTGATTCTTTTATTATTTCTAGGGGAGCACGACTGTTATGCCTTGGTGAATGCTAGACATAATTATTGGTAGATATATTTTCCTAGCTCTAGAAATTGATATTTGTCCACTCATTTCAGTTCCACTCATGTATAGAACCATACTTTTGCACAATGATGGGAAAGTTAATTTGATAATTTTAGTCGTATTATTTTCTAGCTTCATAGACTCCAATAATATATGATAGTTTTTATTGAAGAATAATTGGATCTTTCCTTTCCATTATTGAAGATAACCCTTTGTCAACAATTTACAATAGTAAGCAATTTTAAAATGGTACTTAAAAATTATCAACTTTAAAACATTTTTATAGCTTTATACATAATATGAAACATTTTAGGGTTAGTATAACAAATGTTAACTTATAGAGATAGTTGTCAGGGTCTATGTCACATTTAGTTCATTATTTTTTTTATATTTCAAAATGTGGGATCTATAAGGTACCCTCATAACCAACCTATAAACTCTATCAAAGCTAAAATACAAGTTGTGGCAATCCATAACTATCAATTATCTATTAATATTTTATTTTAAGATTTCTTTTGTTGATGATATCTTACTCTATATTAACTTTGTAAATATGAGTTTGCAAAACTAAAATGACTTTTAATGATAAAATAATTGTGGGGAACTGATTAAGGAGCAAGTGAGGCTAGTTTGGTTTGAGCGCCTATTTCGTTGCTTTGATTTTTATCATAATGCTTAGCAATATTGTAGCAAGATTTTTATTCTTTCCTACATCTATCATGGAATCTCTTAGGATTTCTTTCCCTTAGTTTCAACTGGCTCTCTTTATGGTGTCCAAATATTTCCCTTTAGTTGTTGATGCCAAACTGGTAGGGATTAGAGCAAACAATTGCACCTCTTAAAGAAACAATCTCACAAGTTTGTCACAAAGGTGTTTCATGATATATGGATTATAATAACCCTACAAATGTTATTCTTCTAGTTTTTGAATTTCATAATACTTCCAAAACCAACCATAGCGAAAGTTTGTGCCAATGGGGCTTCACTTTCCTTAAGACTCTTTGTGGACCCTTGGATCATGGATGGTCAACAAAAGCTCTTGGCATCAAAAGAAAAAATGAATACACTCTCTACAAGTCATTAGATAAATGAAATCAATGGTTTGTAGGAGCCCCAAATTCAACAAAAATATTCCTCTACTTGTGCTAACTTAAAACATGCAGAATAAGACATCCCTCACCAAAACCAAGTCAAACTTGTAATTTCTTTGAAATGTAGTGATAAATCACTAGTTTCTAGAAACTTGCCAAGGACTTTTGACTAAGGAAAGGAATGAAACCAAAAATCCATTGGGCACAAAGTCACCCTACATCTAAATTTCAAGGCACAACTCCATGAAAAACAACTAGAAACTATCAAGGGCAACTTTGATCTACCCTCATTCATCTCCTAAAGTGACTTCAAGCATGTTGAATAGTGTGAATCTACAATCCAATTCAAACGAATCATAGAAAAATCCTCATACCTTGGTTCCTACACTCTACACCTGGACTTCCTCTTCCATGTTACAACATGGGCACAGGTCAGGATGATGTTCGAGTATTCTCTGCTCTAGGTCAAGCTCATATGGATTATTGGAGGGACCTAGTTCTTTCCACATTACTGACAAGGTTTTTAACTTGCACGGACCATATATTCCTTGGGCCATTACTCCATTATCTTCTAGTGCCAATTGGTACGTTTTGGTATGGATCTAGATGGGTAGTTGATTGTTGAATAGGTGTCTAATGCGTGCTCCTATTGTCCAGTGCTAATACATTGATTCCATGTCGTATGGACCATATGTCTGAGCAACATATCAGTTAATGAAATCATCATGTGATGATCCAAAAGTTATCTTGTAGATGACACCTGAATAGCTAGTTGATTCATTAAATTGCAACTAAATGTTGGGATGAGGTCCTTGGAAAAGATCTCTCATCAGCTACTTACCATTCTCTTGATCCAACCACCTTTCTAGTCTAAGGACTAGTGGATTATTAAACTTAACTGGATATTGAAAATCACCACTCTAGTTCTGTAGGAACTATCGCACTTTAGAATCCACTGGTTCTGATGCTGCGAAGAAGGTGAAGAAAGGAGTGCTGGTCCAAAGTCCACCTGTTGACAAAGCCTGTCAAGCTAGAAGCATCTTCATATGATTAGAAAGGTAATCATTTGCTATCTCCCAATTGTATCGATCTCACCTGTTATAAGGATTTGTGCTATACTCAGGATGACTCTTTTCATACCATCTTTGTTCTCTTATTCGCATTACACGAACATGTCCTGATTGTCCCATATCATATCCTTCTCTGGATAAGAAGTCTACAAAAACATTTTGTGTTCCAAGAAGATGTTCTACATTGAACTCAAAGGTGATTAGGAACTGAGCCCACCGCAACAATCTACCTTTGATTACCTTATCCTTGGATTCCTTGCGAAAGAAACCCTTTAGATTTTGCAAGTCACTTCGGAATAGAAACTTCTTATCTGCAATAAACATAACAAATCCTTTCAAGGTTTTAATTAGAGCTAAGATTTCCTTATGTGTACTATGGTATGCTAGCTCACTTCCTTGAAAACATCCTGAAGCATATCGAACAACTTCTTCTTTATTTTGGGTTGTTTTTTCTTTCAGGATTCCTGCCCAAACTTCTGCACTGGCATCGGTTTCAAGGATTTTATCTCCATTACCTGGTAACTTTAATGGTGGTAATGAAGCACACTTTATTTTGATTCTTTCAATGGTAGCATCATGTGACTAAGTCCATGGTGGAGGATTATTTCTGAGCAGCTTATTAAGCTCTTTACGGTCCTGCGCAACCTTAGCATAGAAAGCAGAAATATAATTGACAAGACCCAAAAATTGTTGCAAATCCTTAACAGTCTTTACCTCAAAATGCTGGATGCATTTGCAGATGTGTTCTTGTGCCTCCATTCTCCCCCCTGGAAAAAGCTTGATGCCGATGAATTTGATGGATTCCTGGGCAAAAACACTCTTAGATGGGTTAACTGCTAATCCATATTTCTGACAAACAGAAAGAAATAGCCAAAGATGTTCAACATGCTTCTGAGGATCTTGACTGAAGACCAATATATCATCAATGTAGGATACCATGAACTTGGAATATGGATGGAAAATGATGTCCATATGTTGTTGAAAAATGGAAGGTGTGGTTTTGATACCGAAGGGCAAAACCTTCCACTCATACAAACCTTGTGGTACTAAGAATGCTATCTTATGGTAATCTGCAAGATTCAAAGCAATCTACCAATAACCCTTTGTCAAATCAAATTTAGAGTAAATATGACTTCCTTGGATTGTTTGCCATATATGATCTTTGCTAGGTAGAGGATGTCGATGATCCTGTAAACAATCATTTAGTGGCTTGTAATTAACCACTAACCTTTTTTTCTGGAAGAACTTTACCATTTTCATCAATCTTAGTAGTGTAAATGGCATGACATGAAAATGGTGAATCTGAGTTCTGGATCAAATTTAATTCTAACAAATTTTCTATTTCCTTCCTACACATTTCAACTTCTTCAGAACTCATAGGAAAATAATTAGCTTTACATTTTGGAAGCATTTCTTTACCTTCCAGATCTTTCTTTAGAATCAATTTACAAGAAAGATTCCACTGATGCTTCTTCAGATCCTTAGTCATCACAATTTCTTGAAATTATTTCTTTATCTGATCCAGAGATGGTTCTACAACTGCTTTCTGCTTGGCTAACCAAACTGTGTTGACTTTTTTTCTCTTCTTTAATTCTGTAGTAGTTGTGTAGGTCATCTCACTATGAAGTTGAGGCATCTTGAACATGTTCTTCAAAGTGATATGATGCTGATCCATAAGGATTGGCTCCCACTGCTGCATTGCGGCATTGCTGATAACACCATCATATCCTTCCATCTCATACTGCACAAAGACTAACTCTTCAATGTAGTCAGGACTCAACTGAACTGGAACCTTACAAATGAGATTGGAAGTATGTTTACCATTACCAAATTGGATATTGGTAGTGGATTCTATCCACTGGTCAGCTGGAAAATAGTTATATCTGGCAATATTCAAATCTGCTCCAGTATCCCATAAAAATGCTAAGGGATAAGCTTTTATACCTGGAAAGTGGATAGTGAGGACTACACCTGGGCATGTTGTCCTTGGCAATATTTGGAATGTGTGCATTTACCTCAAAGAATTGGAAGTAGATTCAAAAGGTACTCCAGTGTCTAGGTCAAAACCTTATGCAACCATGGCCTCTTAAACTAATGGACTGTATGACTTTTCTTGACAGAAAAGGCTCTCTTCTTATATAGAACTGGGTTCAGCAGGTACTTGTAGAGGACCACCTGAGATATTGACTTTTGAGACATAACTATCCAACTCTTTGCTCTTGGATAGTTCTTCCATTAGATTGACATTTTCTTCTTCATCAATTTCCTCAATTTCTGCGCGAGCTTGGCGGATGACTGATTCCAAGAATTCTTTTCTATATCTTCACCAAATTCTCCTAGCCATGCTGCTAGGGGCTAGTGCTTCTGCCATGCTCCTTTGTAGAAGTGATGTAGTTGAATCTATTGTCCATGGTTGTCTCTGCTGAAAAGGCTTGTAGCCATGTCTTTCTCTGATTACTGGTGAAGCGGGCATCCTAGGCTACTATTGCCTTAATAAGCTATCTTTCTTCACATATAGCTTTGCCAAAGTTTGTTTATTTTTTTTCTAGGTTTCTAGCCCAACAAACATTTCTGACTGAATCTTTTCTAACCTTAGAATTTCTTCAATGACATCATCTAAGATTTCTGCTCTTCTCATCATTCTGTAAAAGAATGAGATTTCTAATGCAACTTCAGAATCAGAAGATTCATTTGATTCTTCTTTTGCTTCTTTCATGCAGTAAAGTTGCTTTTCTTCATTTTCCTTATTAGAGGATTCATCAGTACTGGAGAGTATGATATCATCAGAGTCTGATGGGTATTGATCAAAATATTCATACTCTTCTTCATTATCAACACCTGCATCTATAGCCAATCTTACTTTACCTTTGTTTCTAGCTTTGTTCCTTTTAGGATATTTATTGGTGTAGTGTTCTCCTTTGCAGATGTAACAAGTGGGTTTCCACTTTGAGCCTGAGGCTCCTTTTCCTTTCTTTCTAAAATATCCCTTCTTCTTAGGATATTTAGAGAAATTTCTCCTTTTATATTTTTTGGGCTTGTAGGCTGGATTTTCATAGTCATAACACTTCTTTTTAGATTTGAAGTGTTTTTTATGGAATTGGTTGCTTGGTACAATCTGGTAACAGGCTGATGAAGATATTATGGGTTTTATCTTCTTCATGTCTTTTCTGAATTTGCTTTCATAACATATGTCTTCGTTTAGCTCAACTAGATAGTGAACCAATTGAGGGAATGTCAATTCTTTCAGATCCATATGTTTTGAAACTAGATTTTCTAAAACTTTTTTGTGATAGTATTCACCCATCACTGGACCAAAACTCTTCAGGAAAATAGTAAACATATATTCTTGATTCTGTTCTTTTCCTGATTGATAAAAATTCTTATATTGTTCTTCACAGTATTCCTTGAAGTACTTTAGGTCCTTACATTTTCCCCTAATGAACTTATTATATGCCAGTCTTTCTAGGGCATCAGTTTTCCTGACAAAAAGTTGAGTTAGTTGTGCATAGACCTGATCTATACCATGGGTGATCAGATCTTCTCTAGAGGTCATATCAAGCCTATCCCAGACCTTTCTGGCTACTCCTATAAGGGAGTTTAAGGTATGTTTAATAACTTCTTCCTCTGACACTCTGGCATTCATTGACACATAGTTGGTGACCCATGCTTTGATAGTGTCAATGCTTTTCATGTTCTCAACATCTTGGAAAGTATCAAAGTTTATTAGTGGAGGTGTGTCAGCCTTAAAGCTCTAGAGGCTTTTCTATGAATCTGTGGGCCTAGATCCTAGAGCATCACCATTTCCTCTAGCCATATGTATTTTTCCAGTAGAGGGTTCATATTCTTTTGTATCTAAAGTACTGGATGGATTGACCTTCAATCTTTTGCCTCATATTGTGCTTTAAGATATCCTGGAGATCCTGATGGGAATTCTAGCTTCTTTGGGGTAAAGACTTGTGGTCGAGTTAAGTTAACCATAGACTGTATTGCGCTAGATTCTCTAGTAATGGAATCTCCTATTAGCAGGGTAGAATCACTAACAGCTTGAACTTCTCTTTGGACTTTTTCTACTTGTTGGTTTACTTGCTTAACATGTAGACCTGTATTGGATAGACTAGAGTTAACAACCTGGAATTCTCAGGTCATCTCAGCATGGACTTTCTGCAAAACTTCATGGTACTAATCATTGGCCTGTTGTTGTGCTTCCCACCATGCTTCCGTATGTTGTTTGAAGAGATTATAATCTGTATGAAGTTGATGGATTTCACTAGTGATAGTTGCCTTCCATTCCTCAGTTAAGCATTTCTCCAAACGCTCAATACCACCAATGATAGTGTGCAAATTAGTCTGCATACTAGCATACTATTTTTCTTGGTTTAACCTATGCAGATCTTGTTGGTATTGTATGTCTTGGCTAAGCAACAATTTCTTTCTCAGACATAGATATGCCCAATTCAACAATTTGCTTTGGCTAGGAACTGTGTTGTCACCTATGGTGGACACATGCTACATCCAAAAGTCTAACTGGTACTTTCCAGTAGAATCATATAACATAAAGTCCTAGAATTTGGGTATAGTACCAGGAACAAGACAGGGACCAATAGGTGTGGATATGTCTTTCTCATGTTTTTCCTTGATGTCTTGTTCAAGGAATGAAACTATCTTTCCAGACATCATTTGACATTTCTTAATGCTAAAGAAAAAAGAACAATCTTCACATTTGTACAAACCATTATCTAATTCAGAATAATTCTTATGATCATATGTCAGACTAGCATGAGCTGCACTAGTACTAGCCTGAAAAGGATCTGGAAAAGTAAACAGATTATCTACAGATTTAACAGGGACTTGACACATACTATTACTACGGGATCTCATAGGAGGATTCTAGTAATTAAAGGTTTTTTCTTTCACAGACGGTGACCTGGTCATAGATGGTTTAGATGCAAACTTGATGATAGTTGTGTCATTAATTTCTTCAATGCTTACTCCTTGTAACTAGGGAGTTTTTGGTACAAGAACATTTGCATCAAAGCTCCATAATTCCATTGCCCATTCCTGGGGCATCTTAATTTCTTTATGCCTAACAATTTTCAGAGCCAATAATTGAGTATTGGCGCTTGTGGATTTCCAGATAGTAGAAAGTCCTTCCTTAGCTATTAAAGCTTTACGAGGATTCATCATAAGAGGGATGGACTTATTATACAGTCTGTAGTGAACAAGGAAAACCAGTGAATGATCTATAGACATTTATTTCATATGCAAGTTCATGGTCTTGAACTGGTAAGTCAAGACATCATTCAGGTTGGCATCTTTCAGACTCACAGTAAAATCTAAGGAGCTATCAATATAGATTGGACCTGAGGCCATTGTATCACATGCACATCCAAGCATGGCATGAGATGTTTTATAGAACCTAGCATCTTTTAACATCATAAGGACTATTATTGGTAAACCTTTGCAGTAATGACCAATAATTCCTATTCTTACATACGACAGATGCATGTACTAAGGATTTCGGGGATCAGCTTTAGCTTTTCTTTGTAGGTTCCCAATCTCAGTTTCAGAGAACAACTTTAACTTCCCATTAGATCCATTTTTAATGACATGATGTAATTCTACTACATGACACTTTTGGGTGGACTTGTACCCGAACCAATTTTTGAAACTTTTTGACATTTTAACCATATCTAACACTCCTCTAGGAACATCCCTATATATATCAGACGCTTTAATCTTAGGAACTCTAAACTCTTCATTACTGAACCTATTTTCAGAAATGAAATCTTCTAAACAATTTCCATCAGTTTCTCTAATGGAGAAAGTACTTTCATTTTGAGCGAAGAAATTTGTAAAACTAACCTCTTCATTACGAGCCTGTGTATGATCTTTTGGTGGTGCTGATGAACTGGAAGCATCCATTTTTGCACGCTCAAATCTAGGCTCACAGCTGCACTCGAATCCCAATTTTACTGCCTCACATGCCCTACCACACCTTCCACAGCTTAACATAGGACTTAACACGAGGACTTACAATAGACAACTGATTATTGAGAGAGCATTTATAGTGAGCAATACAGAGAGCTATATACATGAACACTCTTCATTTTTCAACAACACAAAATAACAAAACAAGCTTTTCATTAATGAAGTAAATCTTACAATAAGCACAAGGCTCTAATACCAATTACAAATGCAGGACACAATTTCTTGAATTCTCTGAGAAGAAACTAACTTCAGATAAGACCTATACTTAAAGATGTCTGAGTTTATGATTCCTCTGAGTGAGGAAGAGCATAATCCTCTAATCCTTAAGCCTTTTGGAACCAAAGGCCAATTTTTTAGTGTAGTCTCATTCTTCTTCTTCTCATCATTTTTTCTACAAAACCTCTGCATAGGTAATTTTATTCTGTGCTCATCAAATCAGGTAGACAATCCTTGTTGCACTAATTGATCAATAAGACTCAACATACTTGAAACCATACATTGCAATGATGTCGACTGGTCTTTGCACCTTTGTATTGCGCTATCCCCTTAGCCTACATTGAACATCTTCCTATCTACCTTCCTTATATCGATGATACGTGCATTATTTAATGCGTTAATTGGTAAGGTGGAAATCTTGTGCTTGAATGCTTCCACATTTGCAATCATGGGGGCCAAAGTGGTTATGATTCCCTCAAGTTATATTTGAATCTCCTATGATTGCATGAGTGGTACCAACAAAGTTTATAGCATGTCTCAATCCACTAGTGTCCTGAGTGATGATATCCCAATAGAATTTACACAATTCCTTCACTAAGTCTTGTTAGTGTAAAAAGAGATTTTACCTAGTTAGTCATTCCTAGGTCCTCTTTGATATACACTAGTTACTTAAGATTACTTACGTGTCATTAGGTGCATTCAATAATGTACATCTAGGTGAATTTAATATTTTTGCACTAGTTGTCTCAAGTCATAGCATTAAGACACTTGTCATATTACAAGTTGTCTTACATGAATTTATTTATTAGTGGTGTCTAGGTGTATTAATTATTTGTGACATCTAGTTAGTTGTTCCACTATGTTGGCCTTATGCCTCACTTCTCACCTTGCCTATATAAGGGAGGTCTCTCATTGTACAAATCAATTCATTTGTAGTCAAGCTTTGCATCGTGTATTTATGTTATGCATCATTATTCTTGGCAATATTCCTTTTCTCTCTTGTTGTGGAAGATTGAATTGATTGCAGGTGATTCTAAGAGTGCTTGAGTCCATTATCAACTCTTGCATGGTATCAGAGCTTCAGATCTGTGATCTCCTTCACTTTTTCTAAGAGTTTCTACCAAGAAATATTTTCTAGGGCATCCTGGTACAATCTTGTCAGTTTTAGAGTGCCTTTGCTTGACTTAGGTGGCTGATTCAACTTCTATATGTTATTTTTTGTTGTTAGAGGCATCGTTTTTCATCAATTCCACATCTTATGCATATCAGATCAAAAACTAATTTCTAGGTTTTGTTCTCCACATCAAAAAACTATCTGGGTATATGTTAGTTTTTGTATGCAGCAAATAGATCATGCACAAACTTAAAAAGAAAATTTCAGTAGGCTCCCTCTCCATTGGCATTTTGATTTTGGTAGTCAATCTTTGCAAGCCTGTAACTTGTTCATATTTTCTCCTTTTTTCAAGAATCATTTTTTGTTTTGGGCTAGAATTTTGCAAGATCAGTAGTGGTGTAATCAGATTTTGGTTTTGGTATTTGTTGTTTCTAGAAATTGTAGATCTTCATCGTTGTTACTAAGAAACTCCAATTTTTTGAACTTTCAAGGCTCTGTTTGGGCTCCTACAATAACATTTTCAGTGAAATGTTTTTTGAAAGTGCATAATTTATGAGTACTTCTTAGATATGTAATCAGTTTGATCCAATTCTACACTTTAGTTTGCTGGTGTAATCATGTCTCCTAGTTTGTGGAAATTAAAATGTGATTATTGTCGAAGAAAAAGGAATACTGATGATGAATACATAGGAAAACAAATTGATGATTTAAGATTGCAAATTGAGCTTCATCAATTGAGATAGTTGTGTTGAACTACACCGGACAATTGAGAGGGGGGGTGAATCAGTTGTCCTAAAACTTTAATCAATTATGAACATCAAATTATCAATTACTTAAAACCATGAAAGCATGCAATGGGAATCTCAACACATTAACATGATCAACATAGGAGACACAAAAATTTTACATGGAAAACCCTAAAAGGGAAAAACCACGGTGGGTGTTAGCCCACAAAATATATATGTTATAGCACAATACCAAAAAACTGAGGCTCACTGCCCAAAATGCTCACTACAAAAATGACTCACTACCAAGGATTGGCTCACTACTAAGGATTGGCTCACTATCAAAGATTCACTCACTACCGAAATTGTGAATTGATTAAATAGCATCTAATTCATGCCAGAGTTCAGTTCCATTGAAGCACAAATAACTCCTCTACTCTGCCCCTTCGCACCTTCGCACTTATCTCCTCATATTTGCAGATCATGCCTATTTTCGCAACTTGGTTATGTGCTTTTATACAATTCATCAACCTTGGAATGTACATCAAGGTCAGCATTACATTCATCAACCATTGGAACAATCTCCAAGGTCAGCATTACAAACATTTATAAAATAGGTCTGGACCTAATACAAATTTAGCTAGGGAAAATCTGTAATAATGTATGCGGATCACACCACACCTTAGCTGGGACTCAAATGCAATCCTCCATGCCACGACACGCTTCTACAATCTTTAATGTTTCTCCACAAATAATGAATTCAACCAAGTCGGCCAAGACTAATGATAGCACTAGGTCTGCAAGAACAATCTTCATTCATGGTCCAATTTTCTCTTTTCAGACCAATCCAAATATAGGAACATGATTAGTAGGCATCCACAAGCACATTGTAATCGTCAGGAACAACCACGTAATCTCTAACAACTTTGTCAAGAAGATTCTTCAAACCAAAGCACAAGAACACCACTACCAGCCATTATCATAAGAAAAAGATAGCTTGTGGGCCACCAAATCATGAACCATTGCAGTTGAAGGCACTTGACATCATCACAAACTTGATTCTAGAACCACAAACCAAAATACTTCAATGCAAAGGAATGCGAAGAAAAATACTTTCATCCTGTCTCAACTGGATACATAGAAAAATTAGGTTTTACTCTGGTGAACACAACTCACTCAGATCTTCATGTCGGAGGCTCAAACTCAGAATATAACATCTTCAGACAGGCTTCTAAATAACTTCCAATCTACAGGCAAAGAAATTCATTCTACAGGAAATGCAGAGCATTCTTCTGGATTGTTCTTCTGCACTATTTTAATTACAATTCACTATTTTTACCAGATGATCTAATTTTCTCAATATCCTCAACATCTACAAGAAAGTAACAAAGTAAAGGCACATTTGACACCAATAGCAACACAGATATGTTGACATCAATGACAACTGATTAGGCACATACTTGCAACAATCTCCCCCTTTGTCATTGATGGCAACATATGATGTGAAAAATTGAAAACACCATCAAGACAAGATTATCCCCCTTTCTCTTTACACATTTGCATTCTTTCTCCCACTAATTTTTTCACATGATTTCTCTCCCTCTTTGACATCAATGGAAAAGGGCA
This sequence comes from Cunninghamia lanceolata, assembly GCA_027924645.1. Lineage (NCBI taxonomy): Eukaryota > Viridiplantae > Streptophyta > Pinopsida > Cupressales > Cupressaceae > Cunninghamia > Cunninghamia lanceolata. The sequence continues at coordinate 2,049,096 of BSBN01000593.1, forward strand.
CATACTTGCATGTTGTTTCTCTGATCTACTAAACTTTCTCTATCATCAATCACTTACTTTAACATCTAGCTACTCCTCCTAAGAAGTAGCCCTCAAGACATCAATCCAAATTAAAGAATTACACTTTGAGCTCCACTGGATTGATGCATTCCTATGCATCTTAGTTTAGGGTAGGAGGGGTAATGACCCCTAATTTTTCTCTAAGATACTCAAAAGTATCTTTCGGCAGAGGCTTAATGAAAATGTCTACAATCTAATCCTTTGTGGACACATATTCTAATTTTACTTCATTCTCTGTCACCTTCTCTCTCAAAAAGTGATACCTTATTGATATGTTCTTGGTTCTTGAATGCATCATTGGATTCTTTGAACTATTTATGGCAATTATATTGTCACAAAAGATTGCAATTGGATCTTCATACACAACTCTTATATCCTTCAAAGTCTGCTTCATCCATAGCACTTTAGTGCAACAACATGCTACTACTATGTACTCTACTTCTGCAATTGACAAAGAGATTGAATCTTGTTTCTTGCTCAGCCATGAAACTAATCTGTTACCCAAGAAGAAAAAACCTCCACTTGTACTTTTTCTATCATCAACATCTCCGGCCCAATCTACATCTCTATAAGCATTGAGAGTGAAGTCATTGTCCTTTGGATACCATAAACCATGATTTGGAGTACCTTTCAAATAGCTCAGGATTCTCTTAACTGCCATCACATGTGAATCTCTTGGATCAGCTTGAAACCTTGCAACAAGACAAACTGCATGCATAATATTAGGTCTAGTTTGAGTTAGATAAAGCAATCCTCCAATCATGGATCTATATTTTGTTTGATCAACCTTAGGTGATTCATCAGATTTTCTCAATTTGTAGCCACTCACCATGGGAGTACACACCGATTTGGAGTCTTCCATACCAAACTTCTTCAACAATTCTTTTACATACTTAGACTGAGATATGAAGATTCCTTTATCTGATTGATTAATTTGTAGACCTAAGAAGAAATTCATTTCATTGAACATGGACATCTCAAACTCTTTTTGCATTTTATTAGCAAATTTCATACACATACCTTCATTGCCTCCAAAGATGATATCATCAACAAAGACTTCAACAATCAAAATTTGATCACCATTGATTTTGAAGTAGAGATTGTTGACAATGGTACCTTTATTAAACCCTAACTACAATAGGTACTTATCCAACCTTGCATACCATGCTCTAGGAGCTTGCTTGAGTCCATACAAAGATTTTTTCAACCTGTACAGAACATCTCCTTGGTCTAACAGCCTAAATCCTTCCAGTTTCTCAATGTAAACTTCCTCTTCCAACTCACCATTCAGAAATGTAGACTTTACATCCATCTGATACACCTTAAAGTCTTTGTGGGCTACAAATGCCGGGAATATTTTGATTTCTTCAATCTAAGCCACTGGATCAATAGTCTCTTCAAAGTCTATTCCTTCAATCTGAGCATATCCCTTGCACACAAGCCTTGCCTTATTCCTTACAACCTCTCCATTCTCATTCAACTTATTCTTGAAAACCCATTTGGTACTGATAACATTTTTATCAGTAGGTCTGGGAACTAATTTCCAACTATCATTCTTTTCTATTTGCATTAACTCTTCCTTCATGGCTTTTACCCAGCTTTCATCATTGCATGCTTCATTTACAGTCTTGGGTTCAACCTTTGAAAGGAAACAGTAATTCACTTGTTCTTCTGCAACTCTTCTTCTTGTCAGCACACCTTTGTTTTTGTCACCTATAATCTGATCTTCAGAATGATTAATCTTTACATACCTGGGAGTCTTGACAACATCTTCTAGATCCTCTTCTTCATCTTGACTGTCTTCTTTCTCATTTTTCTCTTCATTTACTATAGTCAGAGGTTCATCTGGTTCATAGTAACTCAGGTCTGATATTCTTTCCTTGCTTTCATCCACCTTTATATTTGCACTTTCAACAATCTTGAGCCTTTTGTTGTAGCACCGGTAATCCTTGCTCTTGGTAGAGTATCCAAGGAAGATTCTTTCATCACACCTTGCATCAAACTTCCCTAGATCTTCATCTCTTCTAATATAACATTTGCTTCCAAAGATTTTGAAATATTTTATAGTAGGAACTTTTCCATACCACAATTCATAAGGAGTTTGAGTGCCATTACCTTTCATTTCAACTCTGTTTTGGATGTAAACAACAATATGAATAGCTTTTTTCCAAAAGACTTCCAACAGATCTCCTTCCTTCATCATTGTCCTAGCAGCCTCCTAAACTATTCTATTTTTCTTTTCCACAACTCCATTCTGCTGAGGAGTCCTAGGTGTAGACAGCTGCCTTTTTATCCCATTCTCTTCATAGAAAATGTTAAACTCATTTGATGTGAACTCACCTCCTCTATCAAACCTCAAGCATTTGATCTTCAATTCTATTTCATTCTCAACCATTGCCTTAAAAATATTTGAACTTCTCTAGGGCTTATGATTTTTCACTTAGAAAGGTAACCCAAGTCATTCTAGAATAATCTTCAATAAGAAACATGAAATAGCTATCACCTTGTAGACTTCTCACCTTTGTAGGACCACAAAGATCTATATACACTAGATCCAGCAAACTGACAGAAAATTTTTCTTTGCTCTTGAAACTTGTCCTTGTCTTCTTTCCCAACTGACACTCCTTGCAAATTGTATTGGAGGGTTTCACAAGCTTTGGTAAATCTCTCTTAGTCTGTCCTAAACTTATCTTTACCAGATTATCAAAGTTTATGTGACACATCCTTCTATTCCACAACCAACTTTCATCTGCCTGGGCCAGTAAACAGTGATCATTAGTTCCTTTTAATTGATAAATGTTACCTTTTGTCTTCTTACCAGTGGCAATTACAGTTCTAGAGCTTTCCATGATCTTGCACCCATTGTCTTTGAATATCAGGTCATATCCTTTGTTACACATCTGACCAACACTCAAAAGATTATGCTTCAAACCCTTCACATATAAGACATTGTCAGTATTATGTTTTCCATCAAATGAAATAGATCCTTTATCACAAATCTTTCCAGCTACATTATCTCCAAACCTAACTAGTCCACCATCATATTTTTCCAAACTTACAAACTTACTTTTGTCACCGGTCATGTGATGTGAGCATCCACTATCAATAATCCATTCATCTTTATCTATCTCAACCTGAACAGCCAAAGCACTTTCTTCCACTGCTTTTTCTTCCTTCACAGAGCTAGAAATATTAGTAGACACGTGTTATTCTTTAATAGCAATAAAAAAACATTCATTTGCACCGGTATTAGAATCATCAGACTCATCATCAGTCACACCATCATCATCAAAATCTTTGACATAATACATTTCTTTGGAACTCTGGGTCTACTCTCATGTTTCTTCCTATTTCTTTCAATTCTTTCAAGACATCTGGAAGCATAATGACCTACTTTACCACAAGAGAAACATTTGAAAGGCAATTTACCTTTGAACTTGTCGGGGCCTCTTTGTAACATGTCAACAAAGTGAGCTTCAATTTCATCAAAGTCATCATCATCCACCTTGTATTTCTCAGATCTGGAAATCCTTTCTGAAGAACTAGCTTTAAAAGTTGATTCAACTTTTGGTAGGGTATCACCAAATTCTCTCATCTCAAAGGCTATAAGTTTTCCAAGTAGTTGATCTCTGTCAATAGTTTTTATAGACATAAACTCTTCAATAGTAGCTACCTTGTGACTGTAGGACTTTGGTAGTGATTTGAGAATTTTCATCACAACTTCCCTATCACTGAGAGTTCCTCCCATACCTTCTATTCTAGTAACAAGTCCATCAACTCTTTTCATAAAGACTATTATGTTCTCATCTTCATTCATCTTCAAATCCTCATATTTCACTTTCAAGATCTGTAGCTTTGCTTCTCTTAAAGAAGCATCTCCTTCATACAAATTTTTTAGCTTCTCCCATACCTTATTTGTAGATTCAAGGTCCACAACTTTTGTCAACGCTGAGTCACTTAAGGAACTTAACAAAGAATCCTTTTATTTGATATCAAATTCATATTCTTTGATATCATTTTCAGTTTCCAAACCACCTTTAGACATTTTAAATTGTGACTGTGTAGCTAGCCATACTTTATAACCAAGACAAAGGAGATGGCTTTTCATCCGTACCTTCCAAAGCGCATAATTTGTTCCATCAAAATGTGGAGCTTCCTTCTTATACGACATCCTAGATCTTCCTCAAGCTATTAGACTTTCTTCTAAGGAACCTTCTCTGATACCAATTGTTGAACTGCACCAGACAACTGAGAGGGGAGGTGAATCAGTTGTCCTAAAACTTTAATCAATTATGAACATCAAATTATCAATTACTTAAAACCATGAAAGCATGAAATAGGAAGATCAACACATTAACATGATCAACACTGGAGACACCAAATTTTTACATGGAAAACCCTAAAAGGAAAAACCACGATGGGTTTTAGCCTACAAAATATATATGTTATAGAATAATACTGAAAAACTGAGGCTCACTGCCTATAGGGCTCACTGCCCAAAATGCTCACTGCAAAAATGGCTCACTACCTAGGATTGGCTCATTGCCATGGATTGGCTCACTATCGAAGATTGGCTCACTTCTGAAATTGTGAACTAATTAAATAGCATCTAATTCATGCTAGAGTTCAGTTCTATTAAAGTACAAATAACTCCTTTGCTCTACCCCTTCGCATATTTGCACTTATCTCCTCATATTTGCAGCTCATGCCTATTTTCACATTTTGGTTACATGCTTTTATACAATTCATCAACCTTGGAATGTACATCAAGTTCGGCATTACAAACATTTATAAAATAGGTCTGGGCCTAATACAAATTTAGCTAAGGAAAAGATGTAAGAATGTATGCGGATCATGTCACACCTTAGCTGGGACTCAAACACAATCCTCCATGCCATGACACACTTCTACAATCTTCAATGTTTCTCCACAAATGATGAATTCAATCAAGTTGGCCAAGACTAATGATAGCACTGGGTCTACAAGAACAATCTTCATTCACGGTCCAATTTTCTCTTTGTGGACCAATCCAAATGTAGGAACATGATCAGGAGGCATCCACAAGCACATTGTAATCACCAGGAACAACTGCATAATCTCTAACAACTTTGTCAAGAAGATTCTTCAAATTGGAGCACAAGAACACCACTACCAGCCACTTTCATGAGAAAAAGATAGCTTGCATACCACCAAATCATGAACCATTATAGTTGAAGGCACTTGACATCATCACAAGCTTGATTCCAGAACCGCAGACCAAAATACTTCAATGTGGAGGAATACGGAGGAAAATACTTTCATCCTGTCTCAACTGGATACACAGAAAAAGAAGGTTTTACTCTAGTGAACACAACTCATTCAAGTCTTCATGCCGGAGGCTCAAACTCAGAATATAACATCTTCAAACAGGCTTCTAAATAACTTCCAATCTGCAAGAAAAGATCTTCATTCTATAGGAAATGTGGAGCATTCTTCTGGATTGTTCTTCTGCACTGTTTTAACTTCAATTCACTGTTTTTACCAAATGATCTAATTTTCTCAATATCCTCAACATCTACAAGAAAGTAACAAAGTAAAGGCACAGTTGGCACCAATGGCAACATAGATATGTTGACATCAATGACAACACTGATTAGGCACATATTTGCAACAAGTTCTGTATTGCCAATGGAATTAGTTTTCCAAATTCTTCTAATCCAACATGTGTAGACACATCACCAAGACCTGTTGCTACATTTGAGTCCAATGATGCTTCTTTTCAAGATTCCAGTGATTCTTTGCAAACGGATGTTTATTGTTTTCCAGATCCACCCCATTGGGATTCTTATCTTGTAGACATATCATTCTTGTTTGTGGAGTCTCACATTTTAAATTTGGAGGACACATTTGAGGGGATATCTCTCCTGTCTGATGAAAGTTATGGTACATTTGTTGTCACACCATATTTGTCTTTGGAGCTTGATGATCTTGAGTTTTCCTATTGTCTTGGATTGTCACATTCTTTGATTAGGCAACGAGCACCTAATTTTATGGCAACTTTTGATTGTGGCATGTGGACACTTGAGGAGTTTTCAGAGACATCATACTTCATGAGACTTCCTTCCTCTTCTCTTGTTTTGGAGATGGAGTTTCTTCTACATACACCATAGGATTGGTTTCTTCCCAAGGGGAGAAATGTTGTTTGCCAGTTTTGTATCATGTTTGGTCTTTTTCTTCAAGCATTCACCATTGGTATAGGAGATACTTCATTCTGGGGGGATAACTTGTCTCATTCTTTCCCTCCTATCGGGGGATATTGATTGTATATTTGTGATGGATGGTATACATGGGGGGTATTGAGCCCTTCTTTCATCCTTTCATCACTTGTACATGTTGTTAGTACATTCTCACTTTTGGAGAGGAGCTTTTTCCCATGAGGTTTTCTCCTTTTTCCACTTGAGATTTGTTGTTCAAGAGTACCTAACATGGCCTTGTAGCCAAGACTCATTCATGCATTGATTCCTAGTTTTCTTCTCCCTATGTTGCACTTAAGGGGGGGTGTTAATGTAAAAAGAGATTTTACCTAGTTAGTCATTCCTAGGTCCTCTTCACACTAGTTACTTAATCTTACTTAGGTGTCATTAGGTGCATTCAATAATGTACATCTAGGTGCATTTAATATTTTTGCACTAGTTGTCTCATGTCATAGCATTAAGACACTTGTCATAATACAAGTTGTCTTACATGCATTTATTTATTAGTGGTGTCTAGGTGCATTAATTATTTGTGTCATCTAGTTAGTTGTTCCACTATGTTGGCCTTATGCCAAACCTCTCACCTTGCCTATATAAGGGAGGTCTCTCATCGTACAAATCAATTCAAATGTAGTCAAGCTTTGCAACTTGTAAATGTTATGCATCATTATTCTTGGCAATATATTTTTTCTATCTTGTTGTGAAAGATTGAATTGATTGTAGGTGATCCTGGGAGTGCTTGAGTCCATTATTGACTCTTACAAGTCCAAGGATACTAACCATGTGCCCACCACTCCAGTCTCTACCTTGGCCTTCAACTCCTCTATTACTTTCAACTTTTCAATTTTCTTACTTAGTTGAGCTAAGGTATCTTCTGAAGCTGATGTTTTTTGTCTAGTTGCATCTAGGTCATCATTCACATTGTTCTCTAACCTTAAACTTTGTAATTTGGGTGTCATATTGTGTTTCCTTTTTGCATCCTTCTCTCCCCTATAATTCATTCATTTTATTTCCTAGCTCATCAACCTTTGACTTCAAGCTGACGATCCTTCTTGTTTAGTCTTCTCTTCACTGGCCTTTGTTGCTTGATCCTTTTGTTGGTGTTTCATGACTAAATTTTCTATTTCTACCATATTGCCCTATAGTTGATTGACTTGAGGACTAAGTCGGTTTGCTTTGAACTTCTAGTCTCTAGTCTCCAAATTATTTTTCTCCTTCCAAGAGGCTATGGGTAGTTTTAGTGCATCTACTTTATGTTTTGAGCCTATGCTTGTGAGATCTAGGGTTAAATTATTTTTCTTGTCGTCATCTAGCTAGGCTCATAGAGTTGTAACTTCCTTCTTTAGCTCTTCAATTTTTGCTTCGACCCTATGGGCCTAAGATCCATCTCCTTTGCCTTATGCTTTTCTTTACTAACCATAACCTAAGGACCTATCCCAAGTTCTTTTCTACATGTTATTCAACTCTTTTTGCAAGGACTTAACTCTTACATCTACATTCTAAAAAGTTTGAGTTACCTATTATAACTCAACTTCAGTCTTCTATAGTATTTTCTCCATAGCCAAATAATATGTTGTCACTATCTTGGACCTTTCTTACATCAACTATACTTTGTCCACTCCCTAGCATGATCTATGCCAATTCCTAGGTGCAATACTTGGTAGTTCATCATTTGCATTTGTTCCATGGGCTTGATCACTATGGGAATGACCTATGCAAAGAGAAAAGTTTATCTACTCATCAAATATCATTGTTGTCCTCTTTCTTGTAGGTTTCCTGCCATCAATCCCTTTGTCCATTTTCTTCTTCTCATTAGCCTCATCTTTTAATCATTGCATGATTTGAGCATAGGTTTTAGGATCATCAATTAAAGTAGGAGCAATGATAGGTCAAACATTAGAAGCAACAATGAAGAATGGTGTCAATTCATCTAAAAGGAGAATGTGGGAGTTGGGAATATAGATGGGATTGGAGAAACTGAGACTAAGTGTATAGTGGTGGGGTTAAACCAAGGTTTAAGGGCATGTCACTCCAATGGAAGGATGTTGGGTTGGAGAGGTAAATTGGGAAGATAAGGATTGAGGATATGCACATCCAACAATAGAAGTGGTAGCAATGGACATGACAGATTTAGTGAAACTAGTAGGGGCCAAACCCACTATCATAGAACCAGCGAATGCAAAAGAAGAAGTGAGGAAAAGGGGATAGAAGTGAAATTTATAGTAATTTATATAGGTGTAAATGTTGCTTCTAGTTAGTTTTTTTCTTTCTTTCTATTCTTTGCACTCATCTCCTTAGTGCTATCTACTTTCTTCTCTCTTTGGGTCACTTTTCTCACTAGAAATTGCTTGTTCTCTACATTGAGTGGATGAAGTTCATTGGGTGCTGCAAAATTGCATTCCTCAACCTTTTCTGGGGGATAACCTTGTCATTTAGTATGGTTTCCTTATTCTAGCTAATATTGCAATCACATGGGTAACCATTGGAGGCATCTAGATATTGTGTTCACTTAATTTGTTTTGTGCTTTGCTACCTTTACTACTCTCCTTCACTACAGGTTGTTGATAGGTTGGGTAGCGATTGTCATGTCCCCTTCTTATTAAGTCATCTTATGAGGTCACATGCCCATTTCTATTTTTCCCAATGGGCAAGGGGCAAGTGTTATGGAAATATGTTTTACAAGGGGATCATAATTTTTTAAATTTTTTGGGTGAAGTCAATGGAGCATATTTGCCAAGCTAGAAAAATTATGTGAGAACATGTAAGGAGTTATCATTAGGGGGCCTATTTTAAGAAGGAATATGAGCCAAAATAGAAATCACTATTTTTTTTGCAATGACAACTCATAGGGAGGGCATTAGAGTTATGAACATTGATAAAAAATAATGAGCATGCCTTAGACTATGCAAAAGTTCACTACTTCCTCAATTTGATCCTATTTACACAAAACCTTTTATGGGGTTTGTATAAGTGATAACACTTGGATGTATTTCCATCTCTTTCATTTTACCAAGAAGGTACTTGATTCTATAGATATCACCATTCTTTCCAAAACCATCCAAAAGTACAATGAAGGTTATGACATTAAGAAGAAGATATTTAATTAGGGATAAATAGAGGAGGTCTCATGACTTGTTTGTTTTTCTTGTTAATAGACTCAGCAAAGTACACAAGATTAAATTTGTGGGTGATGCAATGAGGTACTTGTTACAAGGTAAGTGCAAGAAGATGAGGGGCCAAAAAGGGGTCTTAAGTGGCCACTTTTTTTTTAAAATCAGGAAATACTGACCTTGGATGAGAAATTGAGAATTGTTACACTCAAAATTTTAAGATGCAACAAAAACAATGTTTGGAGTGCTCCTAGTCTACTTTCTAAACTACTAATTTTTTTGAAAATGGTATAGATTAAGGGGTTCAAAAAAGGGAGCCACAGAAATTGGTGTTGTTTTTGTCAATAAAACATAACATAGCCTATTTTGTGGCTCCCTCAAAAGGTTAAATTTTTTTGGTATTTTAAAATTGCTTCAGTCAGAAATTAGCTAATAGCATGTAGTTTATGCCCGATTTGTTTCATAATTTTTTAATGAATATTTGATTTTTTACTAATTTTCAAAGTGGACACATCCTAAAAAATAGAATTTTGGTCATGCTACCCCTGTAAATTTTGAAAACTAATTAATTTTTTTTTTAATATGTGTAGAATGGAGTCTAGTTTATAAAAATGTAATTTATTTGAAATTTCAATGAACTGATAATTTATAAAGAAAAAAGACCAAATGTTGGGTTTTGCCAAAAAACAGACACACAAACAAAAGAAATTAAATATGAAAGGCTTAACATTGTCAAAATTGAAAAAAATTACATCATTAAATAGCTAAGAGAAATCCTAACATTACCCAGGTGTTTAATTTGTTTGACCTTGAAACACGTGCAAATATGAGAGTTAGCACGAACAAAATTATGTGAAATCCCGTAGAATATGCAAAAACATGTCTTTAGACATTGGGAAGGCACTCCAAGCCTTTGGGTTGGAAATTCAAAGCAAATCCCAAGCCTAAGACTTGGGAATCCCAAAGAAAAATATAACGCGAGCGCATTATAATGCGCTCACGTTATGTTATGTTTTGCATTTTTTTCATATTTTTCTAGTTTGCCCAATGTTTGCCTAGTTTGACATAACATGAGAGCATTATAATGCGCTCATATCATGTCTCACTTGGAATGATTTATGTTCAAGGTTTTAAGGTTGAATGATTTATGTTTAGGGTTTAAGGTTGAGGGTATAAGGCATATGGATGAGGATTGAGGGTTTAGGGCATAAGTATAGGGTTGAGGGTATAAGGCATAGGGTAGAGGTTTGAAGGTTGAGGGATAATGTTCAAGGTTGAATGTCCAAGGTTAAGTGTATAGGGTATAAGGTTTATGGGCTTAAGGGTATCTATGGATTGAGAGTTTAGGGTTTAAGGGTTTAAGGTTTGAGGGATTTGTTGAAATACACCAGAGAACTGAGAGGGGGGGTGAATCAGTTGTCACAAAAACTTAGCTTCACTTGCATATCAAACCATCAACAACTTAACTATTCATAATCAGATTTAATCATGAAAGCACAAAATCATAAACTTAACTACAATCACACATCCAACACAATAAACACCAGATTTTTACGTGGAAAACCCTAAAAGGGAAAACCACATTGGGTGTTATCCCACATAAATATTTAAGTTATAGCAATACCAAATATCAGAGGCTCACTGCCGATAGGTCTCACTGCAAAGAATGGCTCACTGCATGAGGGTGGCTAAGTACCAAAGGGTGGCTCACTGCCAAAGTGGTGAACTAATTAAGTAGCATCTACTCCATGCCAGGGTTCAGTTCCATTGAAGCACAATATAATTGTTTTGCTATGCTCTTTCACACCTTTGCACTTATCTCTTCATATTCACAACACACACACTTTTTTGCAACTACATTACATGCTTTTATACAATTCATCAACCTTGGAATGTACATCAAGGTCAGCATTATATTCATCAACCGTTGGAACAATCTCCAAGGTCAACATTACAAGCATACATAAAATAGGTCTGGAGCTAATACAAATTTAGCTAAAGAAAAGATGTAAAGATGTATGTGGATCATGCCATGCCTTAGCTAGGACTCAAACACAATCCTCCATGCCACAACATGCTTCAATAATCTTTGATGCATCTCTGCAAATAATGAATTCAACCAGGTCGGCCAAGACTAGTGAGAGCACTAGGTCTGCTATGAACAATCTTCATTCACGATCTAATTTTCTCTTTGCGGACCAATTCAAAAGTAGGGAAATGATCAAGAGACATCCACAAGGACATTGTAATCACCAGGAACAACTGCACAATCTCTAACCACTTTGTCAAGAAGATTCTTCAAACCGGAGCACTAGAACAACACTGTCATCCACTATCATAAGTAAAAGATAGCTTGTGGACCACCAAATCACAAACTGTTGCAATTGAAGGTACTTAACATTATCACATACTTGATTCCAGAACCGCAAACCAAAATACTTCAATGTGGAGGAATGCGGAGCATAACACTTTCTCCCTGTCACCACCAAACATACAAGAAAAGCATTTTTCACACTGGTGAACATAACTCACTCAAATATTCATTCTGGTGGCTCAAACTTGGAATATAACATCTTTAGATAGGCTTTGAAATAACTTCCAATCCACAGGCAAAGATATTCATTCTACAAAAAATGTGGAGTATTCTTCTAGACTATTCTTCTGCACTATTTCCACTGCAACTTGTTAGTGGAAAATATGAATAACAATTTTAAACAACTAATCATCCAATAACTCAATGTAAATTGATGTAAACACAAGTAAACCAAGAATATACCTTTGAAGACAATTTTACCTCTATGCTTCCATTGTTCGCCTATCTCTTCTTAATATTTATAGTAATGGAGCTCTCAGAAGTGTGCACTTCCTTGCTATTAAAGATGACAAGAGTAGAACGACTATGGGTGGATTATGCAATGGAGATGGAACTACAAATGTAATACTAATGGATATGGATTGATGGAGACATGATTGGATGAGGATTGTGATAATGAGGTTGTGTGAATGCAAGTAGATGATAACTTTGCCAAAGGCATGTTGTAATGATTCCTACAGAGTAAGATTGCTTAAGCTTAGATGGATATGAAATGAGTATGAGGACCTTGTTTATATAGGCTGAGGGAAGACCAAATCCAAGTGTTAATAGATCCATGACTAGAGGAATTACCTGTGAGGTAGACGGTTGAGAAGACTTGAGGGAATGTGCGTGAATCAAAAGAGGACAAGTGTCCAAGCCTTCTTCATGAGTTATGGGAGTTAACAGAATAGATTGAGGAGTTAATTGAGATGATTGATCAGTTAACTAGGTTGATTGGGGAGTTGACTAATTTGATTGACCAGTGAACTCAAATGACTAATTAGTTAACAGATTTGATTGATGAGTTAACTAATTTGACTGGAGGAGAAATAGGACATGTGGGTGAGGGAATATTAGCTAATTAAATATTAAAATATTTAATTACATGTGCAACAAGGAGAGGTAGAAAGGTGAGATGGAAAGGTGATGTGGATTTATGGAATTAAGACTTAGGATAGAGGAATTTAGGACTAATTAAATAATTTAAGATTATTTAATTATATGAGACATTAGAAGAATTTAGGGATTTTAATTAAATAAATTGATTTTATTTAATTATTGGAGGGATGTGAATCATTTAAATAAATTAGAATATTTATTTAATTGATAGAGGAATGAGAACTGAAATAAATATTAAAATATTTATTTAATTCAACTTAGCCATTTTTAGGTGTATACACAACTCACTGTTTTTACCAGAAGAGCTAATTTTCTTGATATGCTTAACATCTACAAGCAAGTAAAAAAATGAGGGTATAGTTGACATCAATGACAACATGATATGTTGACATCAATGACAACACCAATTAGGCACATACTTGCAACAATCTCCCCCTTTGTCATTGATGGAAACATATGATGTGAAAAACTTAATGACCATCAAGACAAGATACTCCCCCTTTCTTTTTACTCATTTGCACTCTTTCTCTCGCTGATTTTTTCACATGATTGTTCTCCCCATTTGACATCAATGGTAAAGGGCATATACTTGCACTATTGCTGCTCTGGTCCACTGAACTTTCTTTGTTATCAACACTTACTTTATTAGAAACATAGCTACTCCCCTTGAGAGGTAGCCCTCTAAACATCAATCCAGATCAGAGAATGATACTTTTAGCACCACTGGATTGATGCATTCCTATGCATCTTAGTTTAAGGCAGGAGGGGTAAAAACCCCTAACTTTTCTCTGAGATACTCAAAGGTATCTTTAGGCAGAGGCTTAGTGAAAATGTCTGCAATCTAATCCTTTGTGGAAACATATTCCAACTTTAATTCATTCTCTGTCACCTTCTCTCTCAAAAACACTGATCTAATGAGGAGAGATTTATGCAAATTTCTTTCATAGTTATAGATTAAGATGCACATTAACAGAAAATGATAACAATTTCTAAATGCAAACACAAAACTCACAACACAAGATATACGTGGGGAAAACCCTTACGAGTAAAAAACCCCACACTCCAAAGCCGCCAAATATATTATTCAAAAATCAAGAAGATTACAATATACTTGCAAAGCAAGCTTTTACAAGAATATACCTAACCAGAGATCTAGGAGGTAATTCAACATCTAAAAGATTCTACATACAACCTCCATCTCAAGTTCCTGATATATAGGAGATATAATACAGCACACCGCCAACGGTAATTACAAAACCATGAGCTGAAACCACCCAAAAGTGGCACCCAAATTATCTCCCAATCAAAGATGCCTCGTGATGTGCCAAACCACACACCACCACATGTAACTCTCCCCTTTACAACTCTTTTATGTGTCCAACACGTTTTTACATTTCCCAAAACCAAAGGTCCAACTTCTGGAAGCCATAACTTTTGATCCAGGTGTCCGATTGACAAATCGTTTTATGTGTCAGAAAGATTGTGAAGTTCTCTATCACCCTATAACTAGATTTTCTAATTATGACAATTTCTAGGATGTTTAGAGAAGGTTTGATACCTAAAAATAGATTTCAAAACTTTTCTAGCAGTTTCAAAAAAATAGAAACTTTAATATCTCGCGATCTAGATATGATCTTGAGACGAAACTCACCTGAGATGTTCACTTAGTTGTTCTGCACCTTCTAGAAAAAATTCAAGGTCAATCCAATCTCAAACAAAGAACTTACTAAAAATAGTAAGTCTCGCTATTTTAAGCTCATTTGGAAACTTTTGGAAACTTTGAAAGTTCTAGACCAATATCTAAGATAAAGGGTATCCAAAAAGACCAAAACTAGGAAGAATAGTAAGATTTCAAAGTTGCAAGGTTGAAACACCTTTCCTAACAAAAAAGTGATACCTTATTGATATTTGCTTTGTTCTTGAGTGCATCACTGGATTCTTTGAAATGTTTATGGCACTTGTATTGTCACAAAAGATTGCAATTGGATCTTCATACACAACTCTTATATCCTTCAAAGTCTGCTTCATCCATAATACTTGAGTGCAACAACATGTTGTTGCAATATACTTTGCTTCTATAGTTGACAAAGAGATTGAATCTTGTTTCTTGTTCAGCCATGAAACCAATCTATTACCCAACAAGAAAGCACCTCCACTTGTACTCTTTCTGTCATCAACATCTTCGGCCCAATCTCCATCTGTATAAGCACTAAGAGTGAAATCATTCTCCTTTGGATACCATAAGCCATGATCTGGAGTGCCTTTTAAATACCTCAGGATTCTCTTAACTGTCATCACATGTGATTCTCTTGGATCAGCTTGAAACCTTGCAACAAGGCAAACTACATGCATAATATCAGGTCTAGTTTGAGTAAGATAAAGCAATCCTCCAATCATGGATATGTGTTTTTTCATCATTCTTAGGTGATTCATCAATTTTGCTCAACTTGCAGCCAGTCACCATGGGAGTACATACCAGTTTAGAGTCTTCCATCCCAAACTTCTTCAACAACTCTTTCACATACTTAGACTGAGATATGAAGATTCCCTTAGCTGATTGATTGATTTGCAAACCTAAAAAAAAATTTATCTCACCAAACATGGACCTCTCAAACTCTTTTTACATTTCACCAGTAAATTTCATACACATACCTTCATTGCCTCCAAAGATGTTATCATCAACAAAGACTTCAAAAATCAAAATTTGATCACCATTAACCTTGAAATAAAGATTACTATCAACAGTACCTTTGTTGAACCCTAACTGTAATAACTATTTATCCAACCTTGCATACCAGGCTCTAGGACCTTGCTTGAGTCCATACAAATCTTTCTTCAACCTGCACACAATATCATCTTGGTCTGATAAATTAAATCCTTCTGGTTGCTCAATGTAAACTTCCTCTTCCAACTCACCATTCAAAAATGTAGACTTCACATCCATCTGATATACTTTGAAATCTTTGTGGGCTGCAAATGCCAAAAATATTCTGATTGCTTCAATCCAAGCTACTAGAGAAAAAGTCTCTTCAAAATCTATTCCTTCAATCTAAGAATATCCTTTGCACACAAGCCTTGCCTTGTTACTTAAAACCTCTCCATTCTCATTCAGCTTATTTCTGAAAACCTATTTGGTTCCAATAACATTTTTGTCAGCAGGTCTAGGAACTAATTCCCAAGTATCATTCTTTTCTATCTGTATTAGTTCTTCCTCCATGGCGTTTACCTAGCTTTCATCATTACAGGCTTCATTCACAATTTTTGGTTTAACTTTTGAAAGAAAACAATAATTCACTTGTTCTTCTGCAGCTCTTTTCCTTGTCAGCACACCTTTGTTTTTATCTCCTATAATCTGATCTTTAGAATGATTAATCCTTACATACCTGGGAGTCTTGACAACACTTTTTAGAGCCTCTTCTTCATCTTGACTATCCTCTTGCTCATCTTTTTCTTTATTCATTATAGTCACGGGTTCATCTGGTTCATAGCAACTCAGGTTTAATATTCTTTCCTTGCCTTCATCCACCTTCACATTTACACTCTCAACAATCTTTTTGAGCCTTTTATTGTAGCACCAGTAGGCCTTACTCTTGGTAGAGTATCCAAGGAAGATTCTTTCATCACACCTTGCATCAAACTTTCCTAGATCTTCATCTCTCCTGATATAGCATTTACTTCCAAGGATTTTGAAATATTTTTTTGTAGGAATTCTTCCATACCACAATTCATAGGGAGTTTGAGTACCATTACCTTTCACTTAAACTCTGTTTTGAATGTAGACAGTAGTATGAATAGTCTCTTTCCAAAAGACTTCCGGTAGATATGCTTTGTTCATCATTGTTCTAGAAGCCTCTTGAACTATCATATTTTTTCTTTCCACAACTCCATTTTGCTGAGGAGTTCTAGGTGTAGAAATCTATCTCTTTATCCCATGCTCTTCACAGAAAATGTTGAATTCATTTGATGTGAAATCACCTCCTCTATCAGACCTCAAACATTTGATCTTCAACTTTATTTCATTCTCAACCATTGCCTTGAAAGATTTGAACTTCTCTAGGGCTTCTAATTTATCTCTTAGAAAAGTAACCCAAGTCATTCTAGAATAATCATCAATAAGCAACATGAAGTACATGTCACCTTGTAGACTTCTTACCCTTGTAGGACCATAGAGATCTATATGCACTAGATCCAGCAAACCGGTAGAAAATTGCACTTTTCTCTTGAAACTTATTCTTGTTTGCTTCCCTAATTGACATTCCTTACAAATTGTGTTGGGGGATTTCACAAGTTTTGGTAAATCTCTCACAGTCTGACCTAAGCTTATCTTTATCAAATTATCAAAGTTTATATGACACATCCTTCTATGCCACAACCAACTCTCATCTACCTAGTTTAATAAATAGTAATCATTAGTTCCTCTTAATTGATAGATGTTACCTTTTGTCTTCTTACCGGTAGCAATAATAGTTTTGAAGATTTCCATGATCTTGTACCCATTTTCTTTGAATCTCAAATCACATCCTTTGTCACACATCTGACTAACACTCAAAAGATTATGCTTCAAACCCTTCACATATAGGACATTGTCAGTATTATGCTTTCCATCAAATGAAATGGATCCTTTTCCACAAATTTTACCATCTGCATTATCTCCAAAGCTAACCAGTCATCCATCATACTTTTCCAAACTTACAAACTTACTTTTGTCACTGGTCATGTGATGTGAGCATCCACTATCAATAATCCATTCATCCTTATCTTTATTAACCTGAACAGCCAAAGAACTTTCTTCCACTAGTTTTTCTTCCTTCACATAGCTAGCAGAATTAGTAGACACGGGAACTTCTTTAATAGAAATAAATAGACATTCATTTGCACTAGTACTAGCATCATCAGATTCATCATCAATCACACTTTCGTCATCAAAATCTCTAACATAGTAGCATTTCTTTGGAACTCTAGGCCTACTCTCAAATATTTTCATATTTCTTTCAATTCTTTTAGGACATCTAGAAGCATAATGACCTACTTTACCACAAGAGAAACATTTGAAAGGTAATTCACCTTTGAACTTACCGGAACCTCTTTGTAACCTATCAACAAAGTTAGATTTAATTTCATTGAAGTCATCATCCACCTTATATTTCTCAACTCTGGAAATCTTTTCTGAAGTACTAGATTTAAAATTTGACTCAACTTTTGGTAGGGTATCACCGAATTCTCTCATCTCAAAGGCTATAAGCTTTCCAAGTAACTGATCTATGTCAATAGTTTTCATAGTAACAAATTCTTGAATAGCAGCTACCTTGTGACTATAGGACTTCGGTAGTGATCTAATAATTTTCATCATAACTTCCTTATCACCAATGGTTTCTCCCATTCCTTTTATTCTATTGACAAGTTCATCAACCCTTTGCATGAAGGCTGTAATGTTTTCAACTTCATTCATCTTCAAGCTTTCATATTTAGCTTTCAGGCCCTAAAGTTTAGCTTCCTTTACAGAATCATCTCCTTCATACAGATTCTTCAACTTCTCCCAAACCTCATTTGTAGTTCCTAGGTCCATGACTTTTATCAACTCAATGTCAGTCAAGGCACCTAACAAGGCATCTCTGGCTCTTATATTCAACTCATATTCTTTGATTTCATCTTCAATTGTAAAACCATTTTGAGGCATGGTATATTTTGATTCTGCAGACTTCCATACTTTATAACCAAGACAAAGGAGATGGCTTTTCATTCGTACCATTTAAAGAGCATAATTTGTCCAATCAAACTATGGAGCTTCATTTTTGTAAGACATCCTGGATCTTCCTCAAGCTTTTAGGATTTCTTTTGAGGAACCGGCTCTGATACCAATTGTTGAAATACACCAAACAACTGAGAGAGGGGGGTGAATCAATTGTCACAAAAACCTGGCTTCACTTGCATATCAAACCATAAACAACTTAATTATTCATAATCATATTTAATCATGAAAGCACAAAATCATAAACTTAACTACAATTACACATCCAACACAGTAGACACTAGATTTTTACGTGGAGACCCCTAAAAGGGAAAAACCATGGTGGGTGTTAGCCCACAAAAATATATAAGTTATAGCAATACCAAAAATCAGAGGCTCGCTGCCCAAATTGCTCACTGCCCTAGGGTGGCTTACTGCCAAATTGGTGAGCTGATTAAGTAGCATCAACTCCATGCTAGGGTTCAGTTCCATTGAAGCACAATATTACTTCTCTACTCTGCTCTTTCACACCTTCAAACTTATCTCTTCATATTCACCACACTTTTTCACAACTACATTACATGCTTTTATACAACTCGTCAACCTTGGAATGTACATCAAGGTCAGCATTGTTGGAAAGAGACACTGCTATGTTGAATAATTGAGTGTTTTCATTGATGGAAACAAGAAAAGGAACAAGGTTGGAACATATTTTTTGGTCCAGTAAAGAAGACTTAGTCATATTGGCTAAGTATTGACAATATACAGAAGAAGTGACAGAAGAATAGTGTTTGGATTGGCATTGGTTTGCAGATGAAGATCAAGTTTTACAGTTTTGGTATGATGTTCCTGTCAGAAAGAGACACTGTGTGGCTTCATGAGTGTTGTCATTGATGGAAAAAAAGTCCATCCCACACATCCGTAGGACATGGTATGTCTATACCAAAAGTCAGATTGAAGAGTATCTTGGTCTGGTGACCAAGAACAGAAAATGTAGCAAGGTCTAACAATCAGGTCCAGATCTCTCAGAGGAAGTATCTTTATAAAGTGTGGACTTGGGGAAGTCAAGAGGAGTACCTTGACTAATAGATTCCAGGGATTGATCCTTCGGTGATGGAAGAGTGAAGAGATATGAGCACCTAAGTATCAGGTTCCTGTTTGGCAAAGTAGTCTGAGGAAGAACTGACTGGCAGAGCATCAGACCTTAATCCGGATAAGATATTGATGGTAGTAAAGTTTCTTAAGGGATCATTCATTATTGGCCAACATGATTGATGACTTCTATAAGCATCTCTTTGATACGCATCACTTGGTAAGCAAGGATTCAGCCGACAGACCAGAGTTTGGGAAAATATTGAGTATTTCAGATGCCGAGTAGAAAGATGTTAAAATCCTTTATGCGGATATATATGCCAGATGGATTTCGATGAGAAGGTGTGTGGTGAATTGTGAAGTACGAAGAAAAGAAGAGAATAGTGTGGAAATAGAGATAGAGGTCTGGTATGTGACAGAACAACAGCACTAAGGTAAAGGAAGAATGAAGTGCAGTAGATCAGTATATTGAGCTTAACCAGAACTAAACCTAAGCACATGTGGATGCTTCTCATCAGTTCAAGTACCTAGTTTTCTTCTATAAACTATTGTAGGTAGTGAGCCTCTTGTGAGCAGTGTGCTCAGGCAGTGAGCCCTAATTGGCAAGTGCCATTTTGTACTACCTTATTCCTTTAAGAGAGAATACAATCTTGGGTTAATCACCCCGTGGTTTTTTCCCTTAACAGGGTTTTTCACATCAAAAATATTGTGTCATGTGTATTGAGTTTATTTCTGCTTCCATGGTTATATGATTTGACATTGCTTTAATTGTTAAAGAAGAAAAGAAAGACAAATAATTAAGATAACTGATTCACCCCCCCTCTCAGTTATCAACAATTGGTATAAGAGCTAAGTTCCTCTAGATAGAGCCTAACAGCGTGAGGAAGATCTGGGAATCTCAAATGGATATGTATGGTATGAGGGAACAACTTCAGTCTGCTCTAAATGATCTTGATCAATCTCACTCTGAAGTCTATGAGTTGAGGGAAAGACTCAAACAAGCTAATGATTTCATAAATGAACTCAAAGATAAACTAAGTATCTCAATAAAAAAAAGGAACTTCTTCAACAATTAGCAAGTCAAAATGAAGCCAATGATACTAATGAAGATCTAAATGAGAAAACCAAGTTATGTGAGAAGTTATCAAAAGAGGTCATTATGGTAAGAAATGAAATGGAATAAGAAGTTATGAAATTCACCCAAGAAATTGAAGAGAAAAGAAAAAGTGAAGATAATCTAAAACAATCTCTCAAGGAGAAGTCAGAAGACTGCCACAAAAGGGATAGAATAATCAGGCACCTGGAATCTGATCTTGAAGAAGCTAGAGATAATGAAGAACAACTTGAAAATCAAATAGACACTCTTAAAAGGGATCTTCAAACAACAAATGAATACAAAGAGAAATTCAAGATAAGTTCTACTCAACTTGAAGTTCTTCTTGAAAGCAAAAAGAGGGTAGATGACAAACAAGGCTTGGGGTATGAGAAAGGGGAAAGCTCTGGATCCGGTCAGAAAAATTCTGGATCAAGAAATCCAAGGAACAGGCCTAGAAGACCTCCGGTAAGGCAACCAAATGCTCAAAAATATCCATCCTTCAATGGATACTGCCACAATTGCAATAACTTTGGTCATAAAGAAAATCAGTGCAGAAGAAGAATGAATCAGACTAATTCATCCTTCTCTGGACAGTGTTTTAGTTGCAAAAGGTATGGTCACAAATCTCATGAGTGTAGAAATATGCAAATGAACAATTCATTCAATGGTAGATGCTTTGCATGCAATAGAATGGGACATATGGCTAATCAATTCAGATCAAGAGGATATTAGTCAAATATGCAAAGAAATGTTGTTTGCTACAATTGCAATAGATCCGGTCATACTGCCAAATTTTGTAGAAGCAAGAATCAAGATTAAAAGGGTCCAATGCATCATTATCAAAACCAAGACAAAGGAAAGGGAAAAGTGAATGCGGATGAAATTCAAAGGGAGATGAACATGATTTGGGTGAAGAGGAGTACAAAAAATGTTGAGGATGGATCCGCACCAGAATTTGGTGCTGATATTCCTTCCGAAAACTAAATAGATGAGCTTTGGCTCAGGGGGAGTCACAAAGAAAATAAGTTCCCCCAGCTAGTCAATTAGTGCCTAAAATTGGCACATGGAAAGTTGCGGATTAAAGGGTTCTTAGAGAAACATCTAAATAAGCCTTGGTAAAGATATGGAAGATTTGTAAGAAGTTTAGAAGAGGTTAATCTTCCTAGATTGATCCAGTTTAACAGTCATCCGATAAGAACAAGATTCTCACAGTTAGATCTGGTATGATTCAAATTTGAGGTATCTTGATCTGTGGTTAAGTGGAATGATTTGGGAAAGGTAGATAGACAGCTAATAGTGCATACCAGTGATCTGGAAAGATCTCTCTCAGAACAAGGAAAACAAGGCAACCGGAATAACTTAGGTTGTACATTTATTACAAAATGGAATTAGGGTTTGTAAAGAAATAAAAGGGTTCTTTGGTTCATCATTTGCACATTTGCATTCGAAAAGAAGAGAGAAGGAGCTCTGCAACAAGTTATCTCAAACCTCTCAAAGATCAACCGCAGAAGTTGATTCATCCAAGCAACTCGATCCAGATCATATCGTGAACCCTAGAAGCGTAAGAGGTATTTTTCACTCTTGAAATCTCTCTCTGAATCTTTGAAAAATGGCTACTCCAAATGTTGTGAAGATCACCGATAGGCTATGCCCTAAATTCAAGAAACATCCCTACAAATCTCTAGAAGTTGATCCCCTAGGCGCATTTTCTAGCATTCCGCATGGAGTTATGCATGTAGAGGATATTAGGGTTTACACACACGCAAACATTAAAGAATTTGGTGAATCCAAGGTGATGGACATCTACCACAAGGAACTGATAGATGAGTCACTAGAACTTAAACCTCAATACAAGGCCATCTGGGATAAACATTTTGGACAATGCATCCATTTCCCCTGTTTTGCAGAAGATGAGTGGGTCTGGTATGTTTTGAGCAGAGTACATGACAACTTCATGCGGTTGAATAGACCATTTAAGATCACAAAATATGCCATTAGGGTGGTAACCGGACTGCACTCATCCGGTAGGTTGCCTACTCTCAAATCAGTCAAAAATCAAACTATCAGTGAGGCTACCAGATCAAAATTTGACAAGAGGATAATGACAATAGAAGATATCACTGATCCGGATATCAAATTTGCATCTATGATAATTGGCTATAAGATATATCACTCCAGCAGGGAGAATTTTGTGTCTGGAACTACTATATATACTGCATATGAAATGCTAAGGAAAAATGTTGACTATGATCTTTGTGAGCTTCTTCTGAGCCAACTGTTGGAAAACTTACAAAAGATCAAGAAGGACAAGAAGAACTCATTCAAGTATGGTGGGATAATACTGTGCTTGTTCTTTTACTTTATGAATGAGCTTCCCGGATCCAGTGGTTGGATATGGCAAAATGACAGACCAGATGCCATACAAATTAAAGATTATTTGCATGGAATTGGTGATGCCAAGGCACAGAATACTGCACTCTGGGGCTACTTCAAGAACTTTCAGAGTATGATGCAAGCCAGAGAGAGAATCCCTCAATCACTAGTTGAAAAGTATAAGGATACAGTATGCTTTATGGTAGAAACTGATCAATGCCTAATGGAGGCAATGGAGCCAAGGATAGTCTGGATCATGCCAATGGGGTATGAAGTTGATGAAAAAATTCTAGAGCTACATATCCAACATCTGCTAAGTTAGCCCAAGGATCCTAAGGTAGAAAGGTTTGGAACCTACTAAGAGCTGAGTGTAAAAGTTCATGTTGAACTTAGACAACCAGAGCTCAAGATAAAAGTAAGAAGGGAAGTAGAAGAATTTGCCAAGAGGCATGGAATATCAAAAGAGGCACTTGATGCAAACAGAGAGAAGATGTAAAGGGCAGAGAAAGAAAGGCAAGAAACTAAAAAAGAAAGTGCTCTGGTGCAAGCCCCTTCCTAAACTAGATCCTCCAAGAGCTCTGCACCTGCCACCTTTAAAAGCCAAAAGGCATCAAAACCGGAAGCCTAGACATCCGAAAAGGGAGAGAAGAGAACAAAGAAAAAGGCAACAAGATCCTATACAAGTCAGAAGGATGATGAAGAAACTGATGAGGAAGTCAAGAAAATGAAGAAGAAGAAGAAAATAATCAGTGAACCCTCTACCAGTCAAGGCAAAGAAGAGAAGGCAGAGGAATTTGTTGAAAACCCTACTCTCCGCATTGATGATATCATCAAATCAGTCACTGTGGATGGGAACCTAAAACTAATGACTAAGTTCTATGATGAGTATAATGAAGCTGACCAGAAGCTCTTGCAAGAAGCTATAGTCAGGTATTTGAATATCTATAATAAGGTATTTATTGAAATCATATCTCTAATTCCCAAAAGCCTAGAGAAGGAACTAGAAATAAGGAAAAACAATGCCAAGGAAAAGGACCTTGAGATTTGGGAACAGATAGCTATTCAGCTCTATCCTTCAATCACTCAGAAACAAATGAATATGATCTTCAAAGATTGCAAGGATGAGTTCCGGAGCAAAGCTAGAATGAATCACCTTATGCTTGGAGAGACTGACAAAGTGGCAAAAGAAACAGAAGACATCCTTCGGAATGCATACAAAAGATTCAATATTCCTATTATAGAGGACTTAGAAGATGAACCGTCTATCATGGATGATGAAGGACTCAGTACATCAAAGGAAGATCCTACAAGAAAAATACAGAAGAATCAAAAGAGATAGGTGAGGAGAAAACTAAGGACCTGGATTCCTCTATTCTAGAAGAGGAAGTCCAAGAAGAAGTAAATATCTCTCATCCAGATTCCCCTGCAAACTCCAGATCTAAAGGAGAAGAAAGAATAGAGGAGAAAAACAGTCAAGAAGAAGAAATAAAGGAAAAAAAAAAGACCAAATAGAGAAGACTCCAGGAGACAATTCTGAGACTGCAGAAGGGAAGAAGACTCTATCTCCGGCAAGAGACACTGTAGAAACTGTCAAAGATTTCTTAAACAAAGAGATGATGGAAATTGATGAACCAGAATTGGTTCAAGGACCATTCAATTTTGATTCCCTCTCCCTGGTTTAAACAATGAAGATAGCTTCCTTTGCCCAAGCAAAGGCAAAAGAAAAACTCCTGAAATCTCACATGGAAGACTATGAGCTGATAGAGGTTGCATCCAGTGTGTTGGAAAAGATCATGCCATCCTTTCAGAAGGATCCTTCGGCCGCCTCATCTAGTAATCTAAAATCTCTTGTAATTTATGTTAATACACATTTTGATTCCTTAGAGAAGTCAGCTGAAGAAAAGGTCTGGAAGGAGTTTTTGGGAAAAAGATTCTCTGAGATACAAGGATTTATAACCAATGATAGGAGAAATATGGATATTGGGATAAAGAGCTTAGAAAATGCTCTTAAATATGGCGGAGAAGTATACAAATTTTGTTTATCCTAGTCTAAAGTGACAAAGGATATTGAGAAGAAAGTGAAAGAACAAGAGAATAAACTGTCAAACTTCTCTCAGAATTTTGACCCACTCACCATATCCATAATAAACTAGGAATTTTAGACTATTGTAGTCATAAATGAGATAAAGAAGCTTGAGAAGGAGAGGAAGAACATAATAAGTAGGATGGGTGAACTTAGAGGGATGATTATCCTTAAATTAGAGGCCATGCATGAGGCCCTAACTGATACTCAGACCACAACCTAGACCAGTGATCCAACAGATCTAAAGAGGGCAGAAGCTTTTGCATTCCTATTGAGTGGTCACATCTCAATTTTGGACAGGATGAAGCAGAGTTGGGCAATAGAATTTGTCCAGTTAAAGACAACGTTTATAGATATACTTCAATATATGTAAGTATAACATGTATATATACTTATGTGGCTAAGTATAGTTAAATTTTTGGGGATTTTTGGTGTGCAGATTCTACCCTTTTCCATTGATGTCAAAGGGGGAGTGAGTAGCAGTGAAAAATGTGGAATCTAGCTAAGGGGGAGCTCCGGAAAAGTGTACATTAGAATAGAGCATCAGCTAAGGGGGAGTGTAGTGACACTTAGTCATTTTTCACTAAGTGTTGCCATCAATGCCAAAGGGGGAGATTGTTGGAAAGAGACACTGTGTGGCTTCATGAGTGTTGTCATTGATGGCAACAAAGTCCATCCCACACATCCACAAGACATGGTATGTCTATACCGGAAGTCAGATTCAAGAGTATCTTGGTCCAGTGACCAAGAACAGAGCATACAACAAGGTCTGACAATCAGGTCCGGATCTCTCAGAGGAAGTATCTTTGTAAAGTGCAGACTTGGGGAAGTCAAGAGGAGTACCTTGACTAATACATTCCAGGGATTGAGCCTCCGGTGATGGAAGAGTGTAGAGATATGAGCACCTAAGTATTGGGTTCCTGTTTAGTAGAGTAGTATGAGGAAGAACTGACCGGCAAAGCATCAGACCTTATTCTAGATAAGATATTGATGGTAATAAAGTTTCTTAAGGGATCATTCATGATTGGCTGATATGATTGATGACTTCTATAAGCATCTCTTTGATATGCATCACTTGGTAAGCAAGGATTCAGCCGATAGACCAGAGTTTGGGAAAATATTGAGTATTCCAGATGCCGACTAGAAAGATGTTGAAATCCTTTGTGTGGATATATATACCAGATGGATTTCGATGAGAAGGTGTGTGGTGAATTGTGAAGTACAAAGAAAAGTAGAGAACAACGTGGAAATAGAGATAGAGGTCCAGTATGTGATAGAACAGTAGCACTAAGGCAGAGGAAGAATGAAGTGCAGTAGATCAGTATATTGAGCTTAATCAAAACTAAACCTAAGCACATGTGGATGCTTCTCATCAGTTCAAGTACTAGTTTCCTTCTATAAACTATTGTAGGCAGTGAGCCTCTTATGAGCAGTGTGCTCGGGCAGTGAGCCCTAGTTGGCAAGTGCCATTTTGTACTACCTTATTCTTTTAACAGAGAATACAATCTTGGGTTAATCACCCCGTAGTTTTTTCCCTTAATAGGGTTTTCCACGTCAAAAATATTGTGTCATGTGTATTGAGTTTATTTATGCTTCCATGGTTATATGATTTGATATTGCTCTAATTGTTAAAGAAGAAAAGAAAGACAAATAATTAAGATAACTGATTCACCCCCCCTCTCAGTTATCAACAGTTCCTAACCATTAGATGATCCTATATCCAAGTTTTTAGTTGTTGATCAGTTCCAGAAATATATATTCAAATGGCCTAAGTCTGGTAGAGTAAAATACAATGCTACTCAAAGTAGAACACTTAATTGTTTTGGTCTGCATTCCTTCGGTGTTGCATATCTTGATGTATAGTTTTAAGGTGCTGTAAACACTTGTATGAAGTGTCCAAATCTAGAGTTGCAGGTTTTGAAGTCCACCAAAAAGATAGTTACAAGTTGCTGAGTATTGTTACACTGTTTGACAAAGTTTGATTGTGACAAAGTCTGAATTCTTATGGTCCACATTTTGCCGCTAAAGGATATTTTTATTTGTGGTTCTGAAGGTATGATTGGTGATGTCTGAGGAGTCCTTGACATGATTTTGAGCAAGCTATATGGTCCACAGTAAAAGATGTAGTCTGACAGATGAACTAAATCAATGGCAGTCTGAGTTAGAGGCTGACATGACAAGTTTGAATTGTATGCAATAAGCTCTATTGTTTAGAACTTAATCCTAAGTTGTTAAATAGTTGAGGCTGACATATGTGAATGCAATTCAAGTGTTGTCTAAGTCCGCTGGGAGTTTTGGCAAATGAATTTGGCCGACAAGCTACTTAAGTTACAAGTGCATGCCTCACTTTCTTAGGCTGACCTAATATGAAGATATCAAGTGTTGTAGATATATATATATATATATATATATATATATATAAGGGATTAAATTTAGTATTTTGGTGTACAATGTGAATGTGAATGAATATGGGTGTGACATGCAAAGCAAGATGATTTTGTGAAAGCGATAAAGAGCAGAAGAAGAGAGATCTTATTCCTATGTAAAAGCAGAGGAGAGAAAAAGAGCAGTCAGGAATGAAGAGCTTTGAGTCAGTATTTTAGTGCTTCATTGGAGTTGTAACCATGCATGGATAGACGCAATATGAGTAGCTAATTTTTACAGTGTGCCATTCTTCTTTCTTCTTTCTTCTTTCCTTCTCAAGGTAGTGAGCCTGTTTTGGCAATGAGCATTTCTCAGGGCAGTGAGCCTTATTATAATCTAGTATTGCACTTTAATAATATATTGAGATCTAACACTCATCATGGTTTTCCCCTTTTTAGGTATTGCACGTAAAAATCTATTGTTCATGTGTTATGTCTATGTGCTTGTTGTTTTTATGCTTACTCTATTTTCATGTTATTAATTTTGGAAACTAGATTAACAAATTTGTTAAGAAGTGGTTTTGTGGAATACTTATTCACCCCCCCACTCTTAGTATTCCTTACTATCAACAATTGGTATCAGAGCAAGGTTCCTTGGAAGAATCCTAACATCTTGAGGAAGATCTGGGAGAGTTTACTCATGGCAGCCACTAGATTTGGAAAGTATGATAGCAACAAGGAACTAGAAGCAGCCCTTATTGATCTTGAAAAATTTGAGGCAGAAATCAGGGATCTACAAGCCAATAATCAAGAAGTTGATGAGTGCATCCTAAAGCTAAGAGATCAAGTTAGGAAATTTAAAAGAAAAAAAAGGAGCTAAATGATCAATTAGATGAAGTACATGGGTTCCTAAATGGGTTGAGACTGGAAGTTGAAAAGAAGGAAGAAATCGAAAGGCATCTGAATCAAGTTGTGAAGGATAAATCAAAGGAATGTGAAAAGTTGAGCAAAGAAGTGCTCCTTCTAAAATTTGATTTGGAAGCAGCCAAGAGCTATGAAGAAAAGTTCAAGCTAAGTTCTACAAAACTTGATGAAATGATTTCTAGTCAAAAGAGTACTAATGATAAGCAAGGTTTGGGACTTGAGAAAGGAGAAAGTTCAAAATCTAGTCAAGCAAACACTAAGTTAAAACAAAACAAAGGGAACCAGTTCAGAAATCAAAGAAGAAGACCTAGAAGACCTCTGCTAAGGTAGCCAAATGCTTAAAAGTATCCATCTTTCAATGGCCACTATTTCAAGTGTAATAATTTTGGTCATAAAGCTACTCAATGCAAAAGTAGAGTAAACCAAAATGTTCCATCATTCTCTGGTCAGTGTTTCAACTACAAGAAAATTAGTCACAAATCAAGTGAATGCAGAAATCTGGTAAGGAATGGTTCCTACAATGCAAGGAATAGTCAATCATTTAATGGAAAGTGTTTTGCATGCAACAGATTTGGACATGTGGCTAATCAATTCAGATCAAATCTTATAAATGGAAGAAATCAAAGATAAAGGAATGTGGGTAAGTGCAAGAAGATGGGGGGCCAAAAAGTGGCCAAATTAATTTTAAAAAAATTAAGTCATAATGCGAGCGCGTTATAACACGCTCGCGTTATGACTTCCTATAAATAAATAAAAAGAGGTTTCCAATTTCATTTTCCTGTTTTCTCCTCTCAACCCGCAGCTTGCAAACCCTCGAAAGCACACTCGCATTTTGCAAAATACTATTCAACACAAAAAGTTTATCGATTCATCGCCAAAATGCCGCCATGACATCGAGCACACCAAAGGGGTGAGTTATATTTATTTTTTTGTTTGAATTTGTTTCTAAATAGGTAGGTTTTTATTATTTTTTGATGTATATTTCATTAATTGTCAGGAGATGTTAATGCACCTCCTCCTCCTCCTCCTCCTCCTTAAAATCCACAAAATCCTGAGGAGGAAATACCTGCAGAACAACAACCTCCTCCATTTATTCCTCGACATGCCCCTGGAACACAAGAAAATATAATAGGGCAAATTGAAAACAACAAAAAGGAAATTGAAGATATAATTGCAAGGTTGAAAGATCCTTCCACTTCAACCTTGCATAGGTCCACGCTTGCCGAATCTCTTGAGTCTATGTTATCAAATGTAGATTCAATTAGCAAGCAAATAACTAGTTGGACAGATAAAAAGAGAGAGTTTAGAGATTACTATGCAGACAAGTTGTCATACCAAGATGTGAAAAAATTACAAATTACAAAATTAGACTTGTGTTCAATTTTCACAAACCCACAAACAAATCAACCTCCACCCATTACATGCAAGAGGTTCCCTATCCATTGGTGCAACAACCAAGTGATAAGGGACAATTTTGGGCAGAGGTGGTGGATGGTTTTTGACCATCCTCCATGCAATAATAATGAGGTCCCGCAATACTTTTTGACGAAACTCTACTGCGAGTTTGTCCTCAATAAAGTGCCAAACTATATTGATATGCGGGACTTCTAGGGTAGAGGTGGGGGGTCAGCACAAGATAGACCAGGGGCATGTCTTGACCCACAGCGGGTAGTGAGACAAGTAATCAGCAGACTAGCCCACGAGCATGTTTCTATCCCTTCCATTGTGAAGGAGAGTGTTGAGGTTGATACACTTCAGTCGATTAGTGCCTTGACCCAGAGCATCATAGAGCATGCTGGTCCTGCAACACAAAGTGGGTTGGGAGATAGTGCAAGGAGTAGGGTCCCACCCCATACTTTCCAGGCTTGCGAGTTAGCCTATGGTTATGACGTCATGGACAGTCAAGACGCAGGTGCACAGGCTACATCTGCAGTTGAGCAGATGGTGATGATAGATACCCTCCTGAGTGAGACTTTCGGCCTTGATACTCAGGTAAATATTAGCAAGTTTATTGAATTTAATTTATTAAATTTCATTTTTGAAATACAAGATTAACTAATTTAAATTGATGATTTTAATGAAATTTCAGGGTCATAGCATCGATGCAGTTTTCAGTGGTTCTCCACCTACATTTTTCACTAGATCATCTACTTTCGAGGTATGTAACTAGTAAACAATTATAAATATTACATGTGAATAGCATCATTATATGAATGGTATTCTAATATCTGATTTTGGATGTTGAATAGGTTAATACTATAGATTTCACGGCAACACCTGCCAACAGTGGTGGACTTCAAAGCTTTACGGAGGTAATAAAATAAATAGTTTAGTGAATGAATTGTACTTACTAAATTTTTCTATGTGATTTGTGTGCTTTATTGTGTGTACTTCCATGTTTAGATGAACGTGTGTGTATATTAGGAGCCATGATTTGCATCACTATTATAGTTTTCATAATTGAATAATGTTGTTTTATTTCCAGATGATGCAAGCTGTGGAGACACCTCCCCATGTTCATAGGGCAATGGAGTAGGGTGTGGCCTCTGCAGTTCATAGCTCCATGGCATTGATAGGGGTATGAGGTAGATTAGTAAATTTCAATTTACATTCATTGTTATAGTTGTCTATTTTTGAAAAATCAAAAGATTATTGATTTGAAGTTTAATTTCTATCTGGATGGTTTCTATAGGACATGACATCACCAAGGCCTATTCCTACTACTGAGGCAAGTGAGGAGACAGATTATATGTTAGCGGTAAGTGATTATTTTGTTAAATGTTTCATTTTTTGTAACATGTAATTTCTATATATTAATGTCTATACGTTTTATTGTAACAGGTAAAGATGCAGGAAGACCTAAATAGGACTAGCCCTTGAGTTCGTAGTAGACCACCCACATGCGCGTCTCCATCCCCTAGAAGATCAAAGGCTGCTCGTGATTTATTCTCTTCACCAGCCAGAGGGGAATGACTTTTTATTGTGTTCCTTTGTTGTATGCCTATATGGCATTTGTGGACATATATTTTGTATTGTACATAGTTGACATTGTATGCCTATATGGCTATTTCGTATATATGTTATACTTATATCGATAGATATTGATGTATGTCTATATGGATATTTGGTAAATACAAATCTTTTTTATTGATGGCGTCCATACTTGCATTATAAATCCACGTTTGAATGGATATTTGTAGATGGCTACTTCAAATATTTAAAGTCTGATTGTATTACATAGGATGTTTGCATTTTCTTTGATAGGCTTGATAGGCCATGGATTACATGATGGTGTTTGATGGAAAAGTATGGTACTAGAAGACTCTAGTTCATTCTTAATAGGCTTGTGATTGATAATATCTTTGCATGATTGCACTTGATCTTGGATCATGGGCATGTTGTTAGGATTTTGATTGCATTGTGGTGTTTGATGGATAGGCATGGTACTATGTGACTTTTGGATAGGCTTGGGAGAGGTACACTAATTGAATTTGTGATTTCTAGTTTGAGATTTTTCCTCCACTAGAAGTCCTTGGAGGAAATCTAAAAAGGATGATTTGAATGTAGTGGGTTTGGATTAATGGGATAATTTGGAATGTAAGGATTATGAGATGGAGGATTTGAATAGGATACATAGGATAAACAGTTCTCACATGCGGTTGGGATTGGAGATATGAATTGAATATGAGGACCTTGGTCTAAAGTGGTTCTTCCCTTACCAAAGGTACCATAAGGATGACCATTAGATGTGTATTTAGGATTGGCATGATAGCTAGTGCTAGTCATTTCTTGTTTGAAATATTCTTGCATGTTCATGAGTGGGAGATGAAGGTTTATGGAAAGTTTGCATGTAATGATCTCATAGTTAATGCTATTGTCATCTTGATATCATCTTGATCTACAAGACTATCATCATCATCATTGTCAAAGGGATTTTTTGATTGATTTGGATAAAAGATCTCATTTAAAGGATGCATGGTTTGAGGACCTATTTTGATTGTGATTTTGGGTTTTGCATGAGCCTCGCACAAGGTAATAGGCATAGGGTTTTTATCTTGCATAATGATTTTTTCAAACCAAGGGTCTATGATGGAAATGATTAAGGATGATAGAATGTTTGGATTTTGGACTTTGAGATGTTTATGGTTGTAAATGTTTATTGTTCGGACTCAAATTTTGTTAAATGGTTGTTTGAAAGAGTACACAACAAACACAACAATAAGATTGGTTTAAGTATGGATGCAAATGATGTTTACTAGTTTATTAAATGAAGACACATCGAGTACATTAATTGCCTATTCTATTGAAGTAGGTGTATCAATCTCCATGGGCTTAGCAATATTCTGGTTTGAGGACATGGTTGATACATGGTGAGACTAGGAGTCTTGTTTCAGTGGGATTTGAGCATAGGTATAGCAATGATGATAATTATGGTGTCATGGATATGTAGGTACATTTGAGCATTGGCAAGACTTGACCATGTTTGTAGTTGATAGGTATGGGTTATGATGTTTGATTCATGATTATAGGTGGTGTTGTGGTTTACTTTTAGCACATTGTTCTTATCTCTTAGATGCTTGATTAGTTCCTTGACTATGGTTACTCATTTGTAAACTTGTTTGGAAAGTTGAATCTATGTTTGATTTGGTGAAGTCTATAAGTTATATTATTTGATATCTTAGTTTGGAAGTTGCTAATATGATGATGATTTTGCATGTTTTCAATGGTTGGGATCTACAAGTTATGCATTTTTTTGGGATGCACACCTCATTGATTGTAGTGGGATGACTTGAATGCATATTGCCTATATCCATGGGATTGATTAAGTGTTGATGTAGACTTTTTTATTTTTCCTTGTCTATGCTCATTTGCGCATTGGTATGTTGCATTGGGATGAGAGGATGGATGATGATAATGATTGGATAGTTGGTTATTGGGACTTGTAGCATGTTTATCATGATGTCATGGATATCTTAGTTGCATAGTTTAGTGTGAGCTTTTGATAGTAATGATGGTTTATCTTCTTAGATTGGAGATCTTGGTTCTACTTTGGAGTTATAAGTATTATAGATGAGTGTGTGTGGACCATGGTGATCTTCATTTAGGAGATGGTTATCACAATGCCATGTGTAGTTCATATCATGGTTCAGTGGGACCTTTGATAGTGATGTGTATTCATCACCTAGTGATGGATGATCTTATATAGTGGTTGGGTGTAATGGACAAACTCTTAGATTATGATTATTATTTGTAGTGAGAGTGCTTTGACATCTTGGCTACAATTTTTAGGAGATGGTTATCTTCATGTGGTTGTAGATGTTGATCCTTGGTTTAGAGGTGTTTGGTAGTGTGTCTTGGTGGACTCTTGATTCTAGATTAGAGTATTAGCATGATACAAGTTCTCTTGAGACTAGGATGTCTGTATTGGTGCATGTGATCTTCTAGGAGGAGATGTTAGATCATGATGTCATGTTTGGATACCTAATTTTGTAGTTAGAATTTTGACAGTGGTCTTGTTGGTTCTCTTGGTATTGAGTACATTGGTCATGTGCTTGGGAGCTTCATGATAATGTGGTGTTGCATTTGGAGCTTAACATGGATTGATTGGTTGTAGGTTCTCATACATAATTCGAGACTTGGGTGAGGCTAGAGTTCTCTTGGGATTAGAGACACTTGTTGAGATGATTACCCTTTAGAGGTTTTAGCAAGAAGACCAAGGAGACTTTCACTTGGATATGGGCATGAGTTAATTATGGACCTAGAGAAGATTCTTATTGGAGAGAGTCATTGTGGCTTGGTGTATCTTCAAGGAGCATTCTCATTCCCCACTCTTGGTCTACTCAGCAGACTATCATCTAAGAGGTATTTCCCAACCTTTAGATGAATTTTTTTAATGCTTTATCTTCTCATGGTTATGGATCTTGAGCTATGGTTATTGGTTCTAGAGGGTTCATTCGAGGGGTGTCTCTAAATATGCTTTTTCTCAGGTGCTAAACTGGAGTTGTCTAGATGCACAAGTACACCTCCCTCAATGAAGTTCATTTTGTTAACTTAGTTCATCCTAGTGACTCAAGGGGTTGTTATATTCTTTAGGTGCAATCTTTCATAGACTAAAATGTTCACTCCATGTTAAGGCGCTCAAAGGAGGCTCTAGAGATGGAAAATGGTGCCTTAACTCACTTATGTAAATTTTGGACTTTTAGGCAATTGCAAGATGTCTTGGAGGGCTCAATTCTTCAAGGCGCCCATTTTGTTCACCACTTGTAGCATCACTTGTTCAAGGCGCATGTTTGGGATTCTCTGGCGCGATGTGTGATTTGGTCACAATAGGCACCTAAAGTGAATAGGCTTTCATCCTGACTTAATACACTGCTCCTTCTGACGATTTTTGGGGTAGCAGAAAACCTTTCACCACGGGCAAATGTCTTAGAGATATAAAAATTGAGAGAGGTTATTGTAGAGGCACTCTACATGATCACGTTGCCTCAGATGAAATGTTTGTAAGTGACACAATTTTTGAGTAACATCTCGTCAAAGATTGCTGCCTTTTTATACTTTGGACTCTTCAGGGATATCGTTGGTACAATGTAGCTCAAACTGTTTCGACATGTTTGGGTGAAAAAAAGGATAATACCTAGTGTAAATGTACCCATCAAGACGTGTTGGAATAGTTAGTTTGGTTGCATCAAGAGCAGGACAAAAGTTACACCCCTTTGCAACTTTACACTGCCTCCTTCTGACGATTTTTGGGGCAGCAAAAAACCTTTCACCATGGGCAAATGCCTCAGAGATATAAAAAACTGAGGGAGGTTATTGTAGAGGCACTTTATGTGATCGTGTTGCCTTAGACAGAATATTTCTAAGTGACACGATTTTTGAGTAACATCTCGTCAAAGATTGCTACCTTTTTACACTTTGGACTCTTTAGGGATATCGTCGGTACAATGTAGCTCAGACTGTTTCGACATGTTTGGGTGAAAAAAAGGACCATGCCTAGCGTAAACATACCCATTCAGATGCGTTGGAATAGTCAGTTTGGTCACATCAGAGTAGGATGAAAGTTACACCCCTTTGCAACTTTACACTGCCTCCTTCTGATTATTTTTGGGGCAGCAGAAAACCTTTCACCACGGGCAAATGCCTCAGAGATATAAAAAAATGAGAGAGGTTATTGTAGAGGCACGCTACATGATCATGTTTCCTTAGATAGAATGTTTCTAAGTGACACGGTTTTCGAGTAACATCTCGTCAAAGATTGCTACCTTTTTGCACTTTGGACTCTTTAGGGATATCGTGGGTACAATGTAGCTCGGACTGTTTCGACATGTTTGGGTGAAAAAAAGGACAATGCCTAGCGTAAATGTATCCATCCAGACACATTGGAATAGTTAGTTTGGTTGCATCAGGAGCAGGACAAAAGTTACACCCCTTTGCAACTTTACACTGCCTCCTTCTGAGGATTTTTAGGGCAGCAGAAAACCTTTCACCACGGGCAAATACCTCAGAGATATAAAAAATTGAGAGAGGTTATTGTAGAGGCACTTTACATGATCACGTTGCCTTAGACAAAATATTTCTAAGTGACACAGTTTTCAAGTAACATCTCGTCAAAGATTGCTGCCTTTTTGCACTTTGGACTCTTTAGGGATATCGTCGGTACAATGTAGCTCAGATTGTTTCGACATGTTTGGGTGAAAAATAGGACCATGCCTAGCGTAAATGTACCCATTCGGATGCATTGGAATAGTCAATTTGGTTGCATCAGGAGCAGGAAAAAAGTTACACCCCTTTGTAACTTTACACTGCCTCCTTCTGATGATTTTTGGGGCAGCAAAAAACCTTTCACCACAGGCAAATGCCTCAGAGATATAAAAAATTGAGAGAGGTTATTGTAGAGGCACTCTACATGATCATGTTGCCTTAGACAGAATGTTTCTAAGTGACACGATTTTTGAGTAACATCTCGTCAAAGATTGCTACCTTTTTGCACTTTGGACTCTTTAGGGATATCATGGGTACAATGTAGCTCAGACTGTTTCAACATGTTTGGCTGAAAAAAAGGACAATGCCTAGCATAAATGTACCCATCTAGACATGTTGGAATAGTCAGTTTGGTCGCATCAGGAGCAGGACAAAAGTTACACCCCTTTGCAACTTTACACTGCCTCCTTCTGATAATTTTTGGGGCAGCAGAAAACCTTTCACCACAGGCAAATGCCTCAGAGATATAAAAAACTAAGAGAGGTTATTATAGAGGCACTTTACATGATTACATTGCCTCAGATGGAATGTTTCTAAGTGACATGATTTTCGAGTAACGTCTCATCAAAGATTGCTACCTTTTTGCACTTTGGACTCTTCAGGGATATCGTCGGTACAATGTAGCTCAGACTGTTTCGACATGTTTGGGTGAAAAACAAGACCATGCCTAGCATAAATGTACCCATCCAGATGCATTGGAACAGTCAGTTTGGTCACATCATGAGTAGGACACCAAAAATGCAAAAGTTGTTTTATGCAACTTGACAACATTGATATTTTTTGCAACATGACTCAAAGACTCAAACTAACCCCAAATGACTCAAAGTGACTTAAAATCACCTTGATTGTGGTGCCCAATGTACATTACAGAGGTTGAGGCACTCCTTATCATTCAAACATCTTAGATGAGTGCATAGGAAAGGAAAAAGCTCTAAGTTTCATCATCATGAGCACCTAATATCAAGAGACTTTAATGGCTCAAACCTTAGCATGGAGTCCTAAGGCGCATTTCATGTCTCCTTTCATCCAGTTTGGCACCCTTATGTATATTTTTCAACTTGATTTGGCCCCCTGTATGTGAAGGAAGATCTAAAGGCATGAAAGTGGATGTCATATTGCAAGAGTTTGGATCATCAAAATTGAAAGAAATAAGTCTATTAAGCTTGGGCGCCCTTGGTCTTCTTTTCATTCATTATGAGCGCCTTGGGAGAATGGTATATAGGTCATCATCATGATTGGATGCCCTGGATCCAGAGTGTTGGAGAGATCATCAAATGGTGTCTAGAGAAAGTAGGATGAGTTATGAGTTTGGTTGCATCAGGAGCAGGACACCAAAAATGCATAACATGATGATGTAAAAATGTGTACATAAGTGTAAAAATGCAGGAGGAAATAAAAAAAGACAAACCTTACAAATTAATGTGCATACTTACAACTCAATGTAACATAACTTTATAAAATCAATGTGAATACTTACAAATTAATCCAATGAACCATCTGGGTTTGCTCTACTCTTTATTATGTCAAGTATTGCTTCATGGTCAGACTCACGCACCTTCCACAATATTTTGTTCAAAGGTCTACCCCGATACTTTATCAAATGAACATTGGATGCCACGACAAAGTTCGACGAATGAAGAATCTTCTGATGTGTGTCAAAGTCCTGAAATAGCCAAATATTAACACTCTTATGTGGGTACCTTCTAAGCCATGTTCCAGTAATAACCACTGAGCCTGTAGGGTATTCGATGTTTTCTCCATCTGTAATAGGGGCCTCCAATTTCTTTTTGGCCTCAACACAACAACATAAGTAATAATCTATTCCCTCTTCATTATCTTCATCTGCAATAACTGCATATACGTGCCCTACATTGATATGTGTAGCAAATTAGATGAAATTAGTCAACATTAAAAAAATACTACAAAGTAAGATGACATTACCTGGTTGAACTAGATGAAATTAGATGCATATACATGCCCTATATTACCTGGTTGAACTAAATCTGATATGTGATCAAAGTCAACTGACAATTCCATCTGTGTTAGTTCTAGTGCTATCGGGGGTCAATACGTGTCAAGTGGGCTAAGATAACTTAACTGCCATTCGTCAACCCACTCCTTTGACTCGCACTTATCCCAGACTTGAATTGTATAGGAAGAACAAAAGCATGACATCTTTCGTGTATGGATACTTCATGAACCTGCAATTGAGCTTCTGAAAGAGTGCATCTCATTTGATCCTGTTAGTGTAGAACAATCCTCATATGGTGCAATGTTAGTATCATCTATTAACCAAAAAAATCTATGAACTAAAGACTTACCTTCATTACCTGGACCCATGGAAGCATTACACCACTCGACAATCGATTTTGCATCTGTCAACTTTGCATTGTCTTTATACTTTAACTCTTCTCATGTTATGGCTCTTTTGATACATGCTCCTGCACCATCATGCTCCCCTTTTCCATGCCCGGCCTCACAAAAGTTCCACATATGTTGAATACCTGTAAAATTATGCCTCCTACTCAGCCAATAGAAATTTCACAAGTTCTTGAATTGTGACGCATAGTTATCCGACCATATGATATGCTGACTGAATGATATGCCCCTTCTAGCCAAATCATTGTAGAACACCTAAAATCAACCTTGCATGAACTCTGTAGAATGTGTGCGATGATCACTAATATAGAAATTATACTCCCTTATGATCTTTCTATCATCCTCTGTACTATCATTCGCACGAATGAATGCGATGTGCACAAATATAGAAACCTGTGTGGAGTTGTAATATTGTGATCACACCTCACGCTGTGGCTGTAGACTGTAGTTCTCTGTAAAGTCGATGATTGAAACAATGCTACCAACCAGAAATGTGTCTTTGCATAACTTGAATTGCAAGTCCAACCATCGAGCTCTATGGGCATGTCTTACATACTCATACACTATGCTGTCATGAAATATAGGCATAAACTGATACACTGGAATCTTTTCAATAACTAATTCACACCTCTTTGCTTCTTTACCATCTTTTGTATTGTATGCCACTGTTTTATAATTACCAAACTCTACTAGTTCATTTCCAACCATATGTGTTATTTCCATATGTTCACATATTGGCAAATGTTGCAAGCCACCGCAACGATGACATGTGCCATCCAAGCATAATTTCTTGTAGAATATTTGACCTTCCTCTCTTTCACATAAAATTCTTGATATGAAGTCTCTTGAAGATGTTGGTGGGGCACATATGGCACAACCCTGCAAATCATTGTTAGTATGCATATCTAAACATATAGACCTATAAGCATCAAAATGGTTAGAAAATTCAATATGTAATCTACAA
Organism: Cunninghamia lanceolata; assembly: GCA_027924645.1. Taxonomy (NCBI): domain Eukaryota; kingdom Viridiplantae; phylum Streptophyta; class Pinopsida; order Cupressales; family Cupressaceae; genus Cunninghamia; species Cunninghamia lanceolata. The sequence goes on from BSBN01000593.1 coordinate 2,088,737, forward strand.
GTAGTAGTGCGTGTGTGATTTATCTTAACATAGAAAGGTTTTAGCAATTCAAAATATCTTTGACAAATTTTAATTTGAGGATACTTCTCTAGAAATTTACCATAAAACTGTGTTTGAGTCTCATCCAAAAAATGCTTTGGATGTGGCTCACGGTTCTGACTACTGATTCTCCTTCTTACCACATCCCTTTGATTCAGAGACACCCTTGTGTAATTCTTCCAAAAGTCTTCAATTAGTGATCTCAATGCTTCAACAATTGGTTTATCTTTTCGTGGTAGTCTCCCCGAGAATGCCCATAATTCATTAGCATTAGTGTCCTCAATTCTTTGGCATCTTCCAATGGCTCTTGATAAAGTTTTCCTATTAATTCTCAATTCTTGACTTGTCTTTCTAATGAGACGAGCTTTCCTCGTTTGACTACTTACTATAGTTGATGTAATCACACGCCGTGTTGCATTACTATCTTTTGTGCGTGAGGTGTTACCCACACTCTCATACGCACTCATTAGATTCTTGACAATAGATTTTTCACTTGAAGCCTCTGATGTTCTCAACCCAAGAATCTTCATGATAGACCTATACTTTATACTTCACATCATTTCAATGAATAGTTGACATCTTGCAGTCTCATTTAACTTTTCAAAGAACAATCTCCAAATCTTATTAGCATATCTTCTACAAGTGCATTTTGGAATCTTACCTTCCATTGGCTGCAAAATATTCTCATCAATATCAATCAAATACTTTGGCTTTCTATGCAAAATTCTAGGTGGTGTCAAGTTAGGTAAATTCATCTCAACATTAGGAATTTCATCAATATTTAAATAAGATGGGTTAGATGGCATACCTTCCATCGAAGATGGAATAGATGACATACCTTGAGGTTGAGGTGGGAACGATGGTATACCTCCTTCATCACATGTGAGTGATGATGTACTCTCAACTTGAGATGTGGTAGATGGTGTCCCTACATGTTGACTTGTGGTAGAGGACGTGTCTCCAACTATGGTATTCAAATCTCTCATACCACGAAGTTTTTGCATTTGTTCTCTTTGTGCCGCCAATACCATATCTCTTTGTGATGGTTGTGGTTCCTCTTCAATTGGTATGTCTACATTTATCGTGTCTAATTTCCTCTTCTCATGAAGTTCCCTCATAGCCACTACTTTCTTTGCATTCTTAGCTTCTATCTGTTCCTGTGTTGGTTTAATTCTTGATCGTTTCCTCAGCATGATGGAGAATTTTTTTGTAGCATGATAAAGAGACCAATATTAGTTCCTAAGAAATGAATACAAGATAATAGTGGGATTGTATTTTTTTTATGCTGTAAGGATTTATCCTTGTATAGTTTGACATCATGGTATGTTAAGGTTTGTTTATTGCACAATTATTAAAGAGCCCAAGTGTAGAAAATAGACATGGCATCATGTGAGATTGTAGGCTGCTTTCTTGATTGGGAATGTGTCTATTTTAAACATGTATGATAAAGCATGATAAAGTAATTCAATCTGAAATAAGGAAAATGTAAAGAACATGCATGTAAAGACTTGACATACCTAAAAAATGAAGATTTGAATGGAGAGACTACCCAATTATGTAGTGTTTTTATCTTCTTGCATCAAACTCCTCAACAATTTGAGTTTTTCACCACTTGCTTCCTTTTCAATGTTAAATTCAATAACACTCAAATATCATTACTAACAACAATACTATTAACCAATCTATAATGTTAAATTCCTAAAATTCAATCACAATTAACATTGCAACACTACAAAAATTGAAACTTGAATAGATATATATCAAACTTGGTGTGAAAACTATGTTTTTCCTCCTTCTCAAGTTGGCAAAGCAGAAAAGGTGGTGGAAAGATCATGCAAAGGTGGTACAATGTGTCAAATGTGCATGTGAACTTCCCAACAGCATGAAAGCACTTCTTTTTTGTCAGAGCATGCGCAAAATCAGTAAGAAAATAGAGCATGTGGGCTTGGATCACGAGGGTAACCTCTTTTTTACTGTTTCAATAGAAAGACAAAATGTGAGCACATTATAACGTGCTCGCATTTTGTCCTGCTATAGATTCATCACATCCTTTGCATTGATCACATCTCTTTCCTGCAAGAGCTTGCCAGATGCTCTGCCATATGATAGGCATAACAATGAAGGGGCAAGCCCTCATAATCAAGTTCTTGATAGAAAATGCCCTCAACCCTCAACGTCAAACCCTAATCCCTCAACCCTTAACTCTAATCCCTCGACCCTCAACCCTCAATGTCAAATCCTAATCCCTCAACCTTTCACTCTAATCCCTCAACCCTCAACCCTATCCCTATACCCTCAACCCTCAACGTCAAATCCTAATCCCTCAACCCTTCACTCTAATCCCTCAACCCTAAACCCTATCCCTAAACCCTCAACACTATACCTTAAACCATAATCCCTCAGCCCTCAACCTAAACCTTATCCCTAAACCTAATCCCTCAACCCTCAACCCTAATCCGTCATCCCTCAACTCTAATCCATCATCCCTAAACCCTAAATGCTATCCCTAATCCTACACCCTCAACAGACTTGATATTATACCTTAAACCCTAATCCCTCTACCCTCGACACTCTTATTTAACCCTAATCCCTTGACCATTAACCCTATCCCTCAACCTCAACCCTCAACCCTCAACCCTCAACTCTCAACATTAAACCCTAATTCATCAACCCTAAACCCTAATCCCTCAAACCTAAACCCTATCCCTAAACCATCAACCCTCAACACTATACCTTAAACCCTAATCCCTATCCCTCAACCCTTAACCCTTAAAACTTAAACCCTATCCCTACACCCTCAACACTTGACACTATATCTTAAGCCTTAAACCCTCATCCCTAAAGCCTCAACCCTCAATCCTTAAACCTTCAACCCTAAACCCTATCCCTAATCCATCTACTCTCGACACTCTAACCCTAACCTCAACATTAAATGCTAATCCGTCAACCCTAAACCCTAATCATAAACCCTCAACTCTCAACACTATACCTTAAACCCTAATCCCTCAACCCTCAACCCTAAACCTTATCCCTAAACCCTAATCCCTCAACCCTCAACCCTAATCCCTCATCCCTTAACTCTAATCCCTCATCCCTAAACCCTAAATGCTATCCCTAATCCTACACCCTCAACAGACTCGATACTATACCTTAAACCCTAATCCCTTATCCCTAAACCCTCCAACCCTATCCCTAATCCTTATACCCTCCACAATCTACTTTAACCCTAATTCCTCAACCCTCAACCCTATCCCTAAACCCTTGACCCTTAAACCTCAACCCTCAACATCAAACCCTAATCCCTCAACCCTTCACTTTGACCCCTTGACCCTCAACCCTATCCCTAAACCCTCAACCCTCAACATCAAATTCTAATCCCTCAACCCTTCACTCTAATCCCTCAACCCTAAACCCTATCCCTAAACCCTTAACACTATACCTTAAACCCTAATCCCTCAACTCTAACTATAAACCTTGTCCCTAAACCCTAATCCCTCAACCCTCAACCCTAATCCGTCATCCATCATCCCTCAACTCTAATCCCTCATCCCTAAACCCTAAATGCTATCCCTATTCCTAGACCCTCAACAGGCTTGATACTATACCTTGAACCCTAATCCCTCTACCCTCGACACTCTTATTTAACCCTAATCCCTTGACCATTAACCCTATCCCTCAACCTCAACCCTCAACCCTCAACTCTCAACATTAAACCCTAATTCATCAACCCTAAACTCTAATCCCTCAAACCTAAACCCTATCCCTAAACCATCAACCCTCAACACTATACCTTAAACCCTAATCCCTATCCCTCAACCCTTAACCCTTAAAACTTAAACCCTATCCCTACACCCTCAACACTTGATACTATATCTTAAGCCTTAAACCCTCATCCCTAAAGCCTCAACCCTAATCCTTAAACCTTCAACCCTAAACCCTATCCCTAATCCCTCTACTCTTGACACTTTAACCCTAACCTCGACATTAAATGCTAATCTGTCAACCCTAAACCCTAATCCTAAACCCTCAACCCTCAACACTATACCTTAAACCCTAATCCCTCAACCCTCAACCCTAAACCTAATCCCTAAACCCTAATCCCTCAACCCTCAACCCTAATCCATCATCCCTCAACTCTAATCCCTTATCCCTAAACCCTAAATGCTATCCCTATTCCTAAACCCTCAATAGACTCGATACTATACCTTAAACTCTAATCCCTTATCCCTAAACCCTCCAACCCTATCCCTAATCCTTACACCCTCCACACTCTACTTTAACCCTAATCCCTTGAACCTCAACCCTATCCCTAAACCCTTGACCCTCGAACCTCAACCCTCAACCCTCGATGTCAAACCCTAATCCCTCAGCCCTTAACTCTGATCCCTCATCTCTCAACCCTAACCCTAAACCCTAAACCCTCAACCCTCAACGTCAAATCCTAATCCCTCAACCCTTCACTCTAATCCCTCAACCCTAAATCTTATCCCTAAACCCTCAACACTAATCCCTCATCCCTAAACCCTAAATGCTATCCCTATTCCTACACCCCCAACATACTCGATAATATACCTTAAACCCTAATCCCTTATCCCTAAACCCTCCAACCCTATCCCTAATCCTTATACCCTCCACACTCTACTTTAACCCTAATTCCTCGACCCTCAACCCTATCCGTAAACCCTTGACCCTCAAACCTCAACCCTCAACCCTCAACGTCAAACCCTAATCCCTCAACCCTTAACTTTGATCCCTTGACGCTCAACCCTATCCCTAAACCCTCAACCCTCAACATCAAATTCTAAACCCTCAACCCTTCACTCTAATCCCTCAACCCTAAACCCTATCCCTAAACACTCAACACTATACCTTAAACCCTAATCCCTCAACCCTAACCCTAAACCTTTTCCCTAAACCCTAATCCCTCAACCCTCAACCCTAATCCATCATCCCTCAACTCTAATCCCTCATCCCTAAACCCTAAATGCTATCCCTATTCCTAGACCCTCAACAGGCTCAATACTATACCTTAAACCCTAATCCCTCTACCCTCGACACTCTTATTTAACCCTAATCCCTTGACCATTAACCCTATCCCTCAACCTCAACCCTCAACCCTCAACCCTCAACCCTCAACCCTCAACTCTCAACATTAAACCCTAATTCATCAACCCTAAACCCTAATCCCTCAAACCTAAACCCTATCCCTAAACCATCAACCCTCAACACTATAACTTAAACCCTAATCCCTATCCCTCAACCCTTAACCCTTAAAACTTAAACCCTATCCCAACACCCTCAACACTTGACACTATATCTTAAGCCTTAAACCCTCATCCCTAAAGCCTCAACCCTCAATCCTTAAACCTTCAACCCTAAACCCTATCCCTAATCCCTCTACCCTCGACACTCTAACCCTAACCTTGACATTAAATGCTAATCCGTCAACCCTAAACCCTAATCCTAAACCCTCAACCCTCAACACTATACCTTAAACCCTAATCCCTCAACCCTCAACCCTAAACCTTATCCCTAAACCCTAATCCCTCAACCCTCAAACCTAATCCATCATCCCTCAACTCTAATCCCTCATCCCTAAACCCTAAATGTTATCCCTATTCCTAAACCCTCAACAGACTCGATACTATATCTTAAACCCTAATCCCTTATCCCTAAACCCTCCAACCCTATCCCTAATCCTTACACCCTCCAGACTCTTCTTTAACCCTAATCCCTCGACCCTAAATCCTATCCCTAAACCCTTGACCTTGAACCTCAACCCTCAACCCTCAACGTCAAACCCTAATCCCTCAACCCTTAACTCTGATCCCTCGACCCTTAACCCTATCCCTGAACCCTAAACCCTAAACCCTCAACCCTAATCTGTCATCCCTCAACTCTAATCCCTCATCCCTAAACCCTAAACGCTATCCGTATTCCTAGACCCTCAACGGGCTCGATACTATACCTTAAACGCTAATCCCTTATCCCTAAACTCTCCAACCCTATTCCTTATCCCTTAACCCTCATGATTAATAGCCTTGAACGTAAAAAAATTTAAGGGGAACATAACGCGAGCGCATTATAACGTGCTTGCGTTATGTCAAACATAACAAACAACAGACTTGCGAGAAAGGAAAAATGCAAAGCAAAACATAACGCGAGCGCGTTATGTCTTGCTTTGGGAATCCCAAGCCTTGGGCTTGGGATTTGCTTTGGATTTCCAACCCAAAGGCTTAGAGTGCCTTATGAACAGTCACAGACGTGTTTTTCTATATTCTTCAAAATTTCACATAATTTCGTTCATGCTAACCCTCAAATTTGCACGTATTTCAAGGTCGAACAAATTGAACACTTGGGTAATGTTAGGCTTTCTCTTAGCTATTTGACGATGTGATTTTTTTCACATTTTAACAATGTTAAGCCTTTCATCTTTAATTTCTTTTGTTTGTGTGTCCGTTTTTAGGCAAAAACCACTGTTTGGTCTTTTTTTCATTGCAAATTAACTATTCATTCAAATTTCAAAAAAATTACATATTTAGAAACTAGACTCCATTCTACAAATATTAGAAAAATAAAAAATGATTTTCAATTAGTTTTCAAAATTTATAGGGGTAGCACGACCAAAATTCTATTTTTTAGGATGTGTCCACTTTGAAAATTAGTAAAAAAATAAATATTCATAAAAAAATTATCAAAAAAATCGGGCATAAACTAAATGCTATTAGCTAATTTCTCACTGAAGCGATTTTTAAAATATCAAAAAAAAGTTGACCTTTTGAGGGAGCCACAAAACATGCTATGTTATGTTTTTTTGACAGAAACAACAACAATTTATGTGGCTCCCTCTTTTGAACCCCTTAATCTATGCCATTTTCAAAACAAAATAGTAGTTTAGAAAGTAGACTCGGAGCACTACGAACATTGTTTTGGTTGCATCTCCAAATTTTGAGTGTAACTATGCTCAATTTCTCATCCAAGGCCAGTATTTCCTGATTTCAGAAAAAAAGTGGCCACTTAAGACCCCTTTTTGGCCCCCCATCTTCCTGCACTTACCCATGTGGTATGCTACAATTGCAACAAGTACGGACGTATTGCCAAAGTTTGCAGAAGCAAAAATGTGAAAAGAAACTACCATACTGAAAATAGGAAAATAGAGCAAAGGAATGATAAAGGAAAAGAAAGGCTAATCTGGTTGAAACCATGAAAGAAATGGGCGAGGTTTGGGTCAAGAAAGATGTTGACAATGTCAGGGGTGGATCTGCACCAGATTATGGTGCAGATACTTCCTCTGAGAAGTAAATTGGGAGCTCTGGCTCAGGGGGAGCAATGTTGAAAATCCAAAACCCCCAGCTAGATAGTTTGTGTTGGAATCTAGCACGATGATGTGTGGTAGAATCCAATATGAATGATCTTATGGAAGAAAATCCAAAAGAAAATATGTTAGTGTGGTACATTGCAGAGCAATTTTGATCGACTGTATCTATTAGAGAAAAGTTAGGTAGCTTTTGAGAATGAGCATTTATGACGATTAGGTCAAGTTTGGAGGATAAAAAGAAAACTCATTTGCATTAAAACTCACTTTGCACTCAAGCTATCAAGATATCTAAGAGAGATTGAAGCAAGATATCAAGCGTCAATAGAGATTCGAAGAACCCAAAGTGATCCAAACAAAGAAAACCCTAATTTGACACAACAAGGTATTTACCATTCAAACTTTACTATGAATTTATTGAATCTTTGCAATGGCAACCCCACAAGTTGATATCACTAAGAGACCATGACCTAAATTCAAGAAACACCCATTTAAATCAGTCGAAGTTGATCGGATGGGTGCATTTTCAAAAGTTGCACATGGAGTTCTGCATGCGGAGGATGTTAGGGCATATATTCATGTTCCCCTAGAAGAACATGGAAAAAGAAAAATCACAGACTTATTTCTAGATCACTTGTGTGGTGAGAGTTACAATCTAAAAAATGAATACAAGGCATTGGAAACAAAGAAGTTCATTCAGTATATTGATTTCCTGACAATCGTTGAGGATGAATGGGTATGGTATGTATTGAGCAGGGTTCATGATGAGTTCATGTGGCTAGAGAGACCTTTTAAGATTACAAAAGATGCTATAAGGGAGGTAAATGGATTAAGCTCCATCGGATTAGTTCCAGTGTTGAAAGCTGTGAAGAATGACAAAGTTATGGCAGCTTCTAGAGTAAAGTTTGACAAAAGTGCACTAACAATCAATGATATTGAAGACCATGCAATAATATTTGCATCCATGATTATTGGATATAATGTTTATTTCTCAAACAGGGAAAATTCAATCTCTTCTACAACAATCTATACAACATTTGAGATGGTGAAGGAAGATGCAGAGTATGATCTTTGTGAACTACCCTGACAACAACTGATGGAAATTTTAAGGAAGTCCAAAAAACCACTCTAGACACACTAAGGGAATTCAAACTCCCAACCATTTTTGACAATAAAGAAACTAATGCTAGAGATGATACATCTATTCCAGAAGTAAACCTTGAATAGGAAATAGGTGAAGATGACAAAGTGACTGAGGAAAAAGAAGTATCTATTGAGGACACTAAAACAAGATCCTCTCTGGAACATCTAGCTGAGGATAAAACTGACAAGGAGAAAACTGAGGAAGAACAAGTCAAGGAAATTCCTCCACTAGAACAAAAGGAGGACACTAACAAGGGCATGGATCTAGATAATCTAGAGTAGAGCCCGAAAGAAGAAGTCTCCGTTGCACCAAGAGACACTGTAGAATCAGTTAAGGAACTTTTGGAGAAATAAAAACAAGTTTTGAATGAGCCTAAGTTTATACTTGGTCCAATAAACCTGGATGCAATGTCCCCGGTACAAAAATTCAGATTGGCTTCAATTGCACAGGAAAAAGCAAGAGAGGAAATGTTGAAGTCTCACATAGAGGATAGTGAGCTCATATGTGAGGCATCCAATAATTTGGAGAAGCTGATGCCAACATACCAGAAGAATACTTCTTTGACATTAGAAAATCAACTCAAAGAACTATTAAACTTTATAAGTAAACATTTTGAATCCTTTGAGAAATCTAGAGACATAAAAGTTAGGCAAGAGTTTAATGAGAAAAGATTAAATGAATTGAAGAAAATGTTAACTGATAACAAAGCCCAGCTAGAAAATCGAATAAAAACTATTTAGAGTGCAATTAAAGAAGCTGGTGATATATATAGATTTTTCTTATCCTGGTCAGAATCCACTAAGGAAATAGATGTGAAGATCAAGGATGTAGAGCTGAAACTGATAAATATTTCTAAGTCATTTGATCCGGTGATAGAATCAGTGAGCAACAAAGAAAGTTGAGTCATCAACCTTCATGATGACTTGAACAATCTAATAAGTGAGAAAGACAAAATTAGAAATAAAATGTGTCAACTAAGAAGAATAATTAGTCCTAAGTTAGATTCTATGTTTAATCTAGCAGCTGAAGCACAAGTAGCTCTACAATCTGACACACCTTCGGATCTTCTCAAGGCAGAGACTGTAGTTTTTCTACTTAGTGGTCATATTCAAATTTTGGATAATGCCAAGAAAAGCTAGGATGGTGAGCTGGCCCAAACTAAGAATATCTTTAGTGACATCCTCTAGCTCATGTAAAATAAAGTTGAAGATTGCACTTGTACATATGCGGTAGAGTACAGTAAATTGTTTGCAGTTTTGACAAGTTTTGACTCCAAAACCCCCACCTTTACCATTGATGTCAAAGGGGGAGAATAGTATCAGTGAAAAATGAGCAAACATCTCAGGGGGAGAAGAAATATTGAGTGTATATAGATAGGGGGAGCAGTCAAGGTAGTCAAGCATTTTTCACTAAGTGTTGCCATCAATGCCAAAGGGGAAGATTGTTGGCAATAGACACTGCTATGTTGAATAATTGAGTGTTTTCATTGATGCCAACAAGAAAAGGAACAAGGTTGGAATATAGCTTTTGGTCTAGTAAAGAAGACTTAGTCATATTAGCTAAGTATTGACAATATACAGAAACAATGATAGAAGAATAGTATTTGGACTGGCATTGGTCCGCAGATGAAGATTAAGTTTTGTGGTTCTGGTATGATGTTCCTAACCCTCAGATGATCCTATATCCAAGGTTTTAGTTATTGATAAGTTCCAAAAATATATCTTCAAATGGCCTAAGTTCGTAGAGTAAAATACAGTGCTACTTAAAGCAGAACAGTCAGTTGTTTTGGTTTGCATTCCTCCAGTGTTGCATATCTTGATGTGCAGTTTTGAGGTGTTGTAAACACTTGTATAAATTGTCCAAATCTAGATTTGTAGGTTTTGAAGTCCACCAGAAAGACAATTACGAGCTATTGAGTATCGCTACACTGTTTGATAGAGTTTGATTGTGACAAAGTTTGAATTCTTATGGTCCGCATTTTGCTGCTAAAGGATATTTTGATTTGTAGTTCTAAAGGTATGATTGGTGATGTCTAAGGAGTCCTTGACATGATTTTGAGCAAGAATTGTGGTCCATAGTAAAAGATGTAGTCTGATAGATGAACTGAATCAATGGTAGTCTGAGTTAGAGGCTGACATGATAAGTTTGAATTATATGTGGTAAGTTTTATTTTTTAGAACTTAATCCTAAGTTGTTAAATAGTTGAGACCAACATATGTGAATGCAATTCAAGTGTTGTCTAAGTCCGCTAGGAGTTTTGGCAAATGTATTTGGCCAACAAGCTAAAGTTACAAGCGCATGCCTCACTTTCTTAGGCTGATCTAATATGAAGATATCAAGTGTTGCAGATATATATAAGGGATTGAATTTAGTATTTTGGTGTGCGATGTGAATGTGAATGAATATGGGTGTGACATGCGAAGCAAGATGATTTTGTGAAAGCAACAAAGAGTAGAAGAAGAGAGATCTTGTTCCTATGTAAAAGCAGAGCAGAGAAATAGAGTAGTCAGGAATGAAGAGCTTTGAGTCAGTATTTTAGGGCTTCATTGGAGCTATAACCATGCATGGATAGATGCAATATGAGTAGCTAATTTTGGCAGTGCGCCATTCTTCTTTCTTCTTTCTTCTTTCCTTCTCAAGGCAGTGAGCCTGTTTTGGCAGTGAGCCTTTTGCAGTGAGCATTTCTCAGGGCAGTGAGCCCTAAGGCAGTGAGCCTTACTGTAATCTGGTATTGCACTTTAATAATATATTGTGAGCTAACACTCACCATGGTTTTTCCCTTTTTGGGTTTTCCACATAAAAATATGGTGTTCATGTGTTATGTCTGTGTGGTTGATGTTTTTATGCTTACTCTATTTTCATGTTATTAATTTTGGAAACTAGATTAACAAATTTGTTAAGAAGTGGTTTTGTGGAATACTGATTCAACCCCCCTTAGTATTCCTTACTATCAACAGGAATTACATTCATCAACCATTGGAACAATCTCCAAGGTCAGCATTACAAACATACAAAAAATAGGTCTAGACCTAATACAAATTTACCTAAGGAAAAGATGTAAAGATATATGCAAATCATGCCATGCCTTAGCTAGGACTCAAACACAATCCTCCATGCCACAACACACTTCAAAAATCTTTGATGCATCTTTGCAAATAATGAATTCAACCAAGTCAGCCAAGACTGATGAGAGCACTAGGTATGCTACGAACAATCTTCATTCATGATCCAATTTTCTCTTTGCAAACCAATCCAAAATTAGGAACATGATCAGGAGACATCCACAAGCACATTGTAATCACTAGGAACAACCACACAATCTCTGACCACTCTATCAAGAAGATTCTTCAAACTAGAGCGCTAGAACAACACTGTTAGCCACTGTCATAAGTAAAAGATAGCTTGCGGACCACCAAATCATGAACCATTATAGTTGAAGGTACTTAACATCATCACATACTTGATTCCAGAACCACAGACCAAAATACTTTAATGCGGAGGAATGCGGAAGAATGTGGAGCATAACACTTTCTCCCTGTCACCACCAAACATAGAAGAAAAGTAGTTTTCACACTGGTGAACATAACTCATTCAAATCTTCATTCTTGAGGCTCAAAATTGGAATATAACATCTTTAAACAAGCTTATAAACAACTTCCAATACACAGGCAAAGATATTCATTCTACAAGAAATGGGGAGTATTCTTCTGCACTGTTCTTCTACACTGTTTCTACTGCAACTCACTATTTTTACCAGAAGAGCTAATTTTCTCAATATCCTCAACATCTACAAGAAAGTAACAAAATGAGGGCACAGTTGACATCAATGGCAACATCGATTAGGCACATACTTGTAACAGGATTAAGGGTTTAAGGTTTGAGGGATTAGGGTTTAAGGCATAGTGTCGAGGGTAGAGGGATTAGGGATAGGGTTTAGGGTTGAAAGTTTAAGGGTTGAGGGTTGAGGCTTTAGGGTTGACGGTTAAGGGATTAGGGTTTAAGGTATAGTGTCGAGGGTAGAGTGTTTGGGGATAGGGTTTACGGTTTAAGGTTTAAGGGTTGAGGGTTGAGGCTTTAGGGATAGGGTTTAGGGTTAAGGGTTAAGGGATTAGGGTTTAAGGTATAGTGTTGAGGGTTGAGGGTTTAGGGATATGGTTTAGTATTTAAGGTTTAAGGGTTGAGGGTTGAGGCTTTAGGGATAAGGGTTAAGTGAGATACCTAGATGGCTAAGGATGTATGGAGAGGCAGACAAGGAGTGACTGAGAGACGTAGAGAGGAGAGAGGTAGAGAGGTGAGGGGGAGACAAAGGTGAGAGATAAACAGGTGAGGAAAGAGATAGAATAAAATGAGAGAGTGAGGTTGACAACTTGAGGGAAAGATGGGTAAGGAGGACGGAAAGAGGTGGAGAGGAAGGTAAATATCTAGAGAGTCATGAGAGATATATAAGTGAGAGACCTACAACCTAGGGAGATAGGGGTGAGAGAGATAGGGGAGAGATGGGGGTGAGGCACATAGGGGAGGAGAGGGGTGGATAAGGGTTGAGGGTTTAAGGGTTTAGGGTTTAAGGGTCATGGTTTTAGGGTTTAAGGGTTGAGGTATTAAGGGTTTAACAGTTGAGGGATTAAGGCTCAGGGTTGAGGTATTAGGGTTTAAGGTATAGTGTCAAGGGTTGAGGGTTTAGGGATATGGTTTAGGATTTAAAGCTTAAGGGTTGATAGTTGAGGCTTTAGGGATAGGGTTTAAGGTTTAGGGATAAGGGATTAGGATTTATGGTATAGTGTTGAGGGTTGAGGGTTTAGGGATAGGGTTTAGGATTTAAGGTTTAAGGCTTGAGGGTTTAGGGTTGAGGGTTTAGGGATAGGGTTTAGGGTTTAGGGATAAGGGGTTAGGGTTTAGGTTGAGGGATTAGGGTTTAAGGTATAGTGTTGAGGGTTGAGGGTTTAGGGATAGGGTTTAGAATTTAAGGTATAAGGGTAGAGGGTTGAGGCTTTAGGGATAGGATTTAGGGATAAGGGATTAGGGTTTAAGATTTAGTGTTGAGGGTTAAGGATTTAGGGATATGGTTTAGGATTTATGGGTTAAGGGTTGAGGGTGGAGGCTTTAAGGATAGGGTTTAGGGTTTAGGGATAAGGGATTAGGGTTGAGGGTTGAGCGATTATGGTTTAAGGTATAGTGTTGAGGGTTGAGGGTTTAGAGATAGGGTTTAGGATTTAAGGTTTAAGGGTTGAGGATTGAGTATTTAGGGATAGGGTTTAGGGTTTAGGGATAAGGGATTAGGGTTTAGGGTATAGTGTCAAGGGTTGAGGGTTTAGGGATAGGGTTTAGGATTTAAGGTTTAAGGGTTGAGGGTTGAAGCTTTAGGGATAGGGTTTAGGGATTAGGGTTTAAGGTATAGTGTCAAGGGTTGAGGGATTATGGATAAGGTTTAGGATTTAAGGTTTAAGGGTTGAGGGTTGATTCTTTAGGGATAAGTGAGAGACCTAGATGGCTAAGGGTTGAGAGATAGGGGAGAGATGGAGGTGACGCAGATAGGGGAGGAGAGGGGTGGATAAAGGTTGACGGTTTAAGGCTTTAGGGTTTAGGGATTATGGTTTAGGGTTTAGGGATTCGAGTTTAAGGTATAGTGTTGAGGGTTGAGGGTTTCAGGATAGGGTTTAGGATTTAAGGTTTAAGGGTTGAGGGTTGAGGTTTTAGGGATAGGGTTTAGGATTTAGGGTTAAGTGGGAGACCTAGATGGCTAAGGGTTGAGAGATAGGGGAGAGATGGGGGTGAGGCAAATAGGGGAGGAGAGAGGTGGATAAGGGTTAAGGTTTTAAGGCTTTAGGATTGAGGGATTAGGGTTTAGGGTTGAGCGATTAAGGTTTAAGGTATAGTGTTGAGGGTTGACTGTTTAGGGATAGGGTTTAGGATTTAAGGTTTAAGGGTTGAGGGTTGAGGCTTTAGGGATAGGGTTTAGGGTTTAGGGATAAGGGATTAGGGTTTAAGGTATAGTGTCAAGGGTTGAGGGTTTAGGGATAGGGTTTAGGATTTAAGGTTTAAGGGTTGAGGGTTGAGGCTTTATGGATAGGGTTTAGGGTAACTTAGGGTTTGGGGTTTAAGGGTCAAGGGTTTAGGGTTTAAGGGTTGAGGGTTTAAGGGTTGAAGTATTAAGGGTTTAAGGGTTGAGGAATTAGGGTTTAGGGTTGAGGGATTAGGGTTTAAGGTATAGTGTCGAAGGTTGAGGATTTAAGGTTTAAGGTTTGAGGGTTGAGGCTTTAGGGATAGGGTTTAGGGTTAAGGGTTAAGGGATTATGGTTTAAGGTATAGTGTCGATGGTTGAGGGTTTACTAGGATTTAAGGTTTAAGGGTTGAGGGTTGAGGCTTTAGGGATAAGCGAGAGACCTAGATGGCTAAGGGTTAACAGATAAGGGAGAGATGGGGGTGAGGTAGATAGGGGAGGAGAGTGGTGGATAAGGGTCGATGGTTCAAGCTATTAGGGTTTAGGGTTGAGGGATTAGGGTTTAAGGTATAGTGTCGAAGGTTGAGGATTTAAGGTTTAAGGTTTGAGGGTTGAGGCTTTAGGGATAGGGTTTAGGGTTAAGGGTTAAGGGATTATGGTTTAAGGTATAGTGTCGATGGTTGAGGGTTTACTAGGATTTAAGGTTTAAGGGTTGAGGGTTGAGGCTTTAGGGATAAGCGAGAGACCTAGATGGCTAAGGGTTAACAGATAAGGGAGAGATGGGGGTGAGGTAGATAGGGGAGGAGAGTGGTGGATAAGGGTCGATGGTTCAAGCTATTAGGGTTTAGGGATTAGGGTTTAAGGTATAGTGTTGAGGGTTGAGGGTTTAGGGATAGGGTTTAGGATTTAAGGTTTAAGGTTTGAGAGTTGAGGCTTTAGGGATAGGGCTTAGGGTTTAGGAATAAATGAGAGACCTAGATGGCTAAGGGTTGAGAGATAGGGGAGAGATGGGGATGATGCAGATAGGAGAGGAGAGGGGTGGATAAGAGTTGAGGGTTTAAGGCTTTAGAGTTGAAGGATTAGTGTTTAGGGTTGAGGGATTAGGGTTTAAGATATAGTGTCAAGGGTTGAGTGCTTAGGGATAGGGTTTAGGATTTATGGTTTAAGGGTTGAGGGTTGAGGCTAGGGATAGGATTTAGGGTTTAGGGATAAGGGATTAGGGTTTAAGGTATAGTGTCAAGGGTTGAGGGTTTAGGGATAGGGTTTAGGATTTAAGGTTTAAGGGTTGAGGGTTGAGGCTTTAGGGATAGGGTTTAGGGTTTAGGTTTTAAGGGTCAAGGGTTTAGGGTTTAAGGTTTGAGGGTTTAACAATTGATGTATTAAGGGTTTAAGGTTTGAGGGATTAGGGTTTAGGATTGAGGGATTATGGTTTAAGGTATAGTGTTGAGGGTTGAGGGTTTAGGGATAGGGTTTAGAATTTAAGGTTTAAGTGTTGAGGGTTGAGGCTTTAGGGATAGGTTTTAGGGTTTAGGTATAAGGGATTAGGGTTTAAGGTATAGTGTTGAGGGTTAAGGGTTTAGGGATAGGGTTTAGGATTTAAGGTTTGAGGGTTGAGGTTTGAGGCTTTAGGGATAGGGTTTAGGGATAAGGGATTAGGGTTTAGAGTTGAGGGATTAGGGTTTATGGTTGAGGGATTAGGGTTTAAGGTATAGTGTTGAGGGTTGAGGGTTTAGGGATAGGATTTAGGATTTAAGGTTTAAGGGTTGAGGATTGAGGCTTTAGAGATAGGGTTTAGGGTTTAGGGATAAGGGATTAGGGTTTTAGGTATAGTGTCAAGGGTTGAGGGTTTAGGATTTAAGGTTTAAGGGTTGAGGCTTGAGGCTTTAGGGATAGGGTTTAGGTTTAAGTGTTAAGTGATTAGGGTTTAAGGTATAGTGTCAAGAATTGAGGGTTTAGGGGTAGGGTTTAGGATTTAAGGTTTAAGGGTTGAGGGTTGAGGCTTTAGGTATAAGTGAGAGACCTAGATGGCTAAGGGTTAAGAGATAGGGAGAGATAGAGGTGAGGTAGATAGGGGAGGAGAGGGGTGGATATGGGTTGAGGGTTTAAGGATTTAGGGTTGAGGGATTAGGGTTTAAGGTATAGTGTTGAGGGTTGAGGGTTTAGGGATAGGGTTTAGGATTTAAGGTTTAAGGGTTGAGGGTTGAGGCTTTAGGGATAGGATTTAGGGTTTAGGGTTAAGTGTGAGACCTAGTTGGCTAAGGGTTGAGAGACATGGGAGAGATGGGGGTGAGGCAAATAGGGGAGGAGAGGGTGGAAAAGTGTTGAGGGTTTAAGGGTTTAGGGTTGAGGGACTAGGGTTTAGGGTTGAGGGATTAAGGTTTAAGGTATATTGTCGAGGGTTGAGTGTTTAGGGATAGCATTTAGGATTTAAGGTTTAAGGGTTGAGGGTTGAGGCTTTAGGGATAAGGTTTAGGATTTAAGGTTTAAAGGTTGAAGGTTGAGGCTCTATGGATAGGATTTAGGGTTTAAGGGTCAAGGGTTGAGGGTTTAAGGGTTGAGGGTTTAAGGGTTGAGGTATTAAGGGTTTAAAGGTTGAGGGATTAGGGTTTAGGGTTGAGGGATTAGGGTTTAAGGTATAGTGTCGAGGGTTAAGGATTTAGGGATAGGGTTTAGGATTTAAGGTTTAAGGGTTAAGGGTTGAGGCTTTAGGGATAGGGTTTAGGGTTAAGGGTTAAAGGATTAGGGTTTAAGGTATAGTGTCAAGGGTTGATGGTTTAGGGATAGGGTTTAGGATTTAAGGTCTAACAGTTGAGGGTTGAGGCTTTAGGAATAAGTGAGAGACCTTGATGGCTAAGGGTTGAGAGATAGGGGAGAGATGGGGGTGAGGTAGATAGGGAATGAGAGGGGTGGATAAGGGTTGATGGTTCAAGGCTTTAGGGATCAGGGATTAGGGTTTAAGGTATAGTGTTGAGGGTTGAGGTTTTAGGGATAGGGTTTAGGATTTAAGATTTAAGGTTTAATGGTTGAGACTTTAGGGATAGGGTTTAGGGTTTAGGGTTAAGTGAGAGACCTAGATGGCTAACGATTGAGAGATAGGGAAGATATGGGAGTGATGTAGATAGGGGAGGAGAGGGGTGGGTAAGGGTTGAGGGTTCAAGGCTTTAGGGTTGAGGGATTAGGGTTTAAGGTATAGTTTCAAGGGTTGAGTGTTTAGGGATAGGGTTTAGGATTTAAGGTTTAAGGGTTGAGGGTTGAGGCTTTAGGGATAGGGTTTAGGGATAAGGGATTAAGGTTTAAGGTATAGTGTTAAGGGTTGAGGGTTGAGGCTTTAGGGATAGGTTTTAGGGTTTAGGGTAACTTAGGGTTTAGGGTTTAAGGGTCAAGGGTATAGGGTTTAAGGTTTGAGGGTTTAACGATTGAGGTATTAAGGGTTTAAGGGTTGAGAGATTAGGGTTTAAGGTATAGTGTCAAGGGTTTAAGGTTTAGGGATAGGGTTGAGGATTTAAGGTTTAAGGGTTGAGGGTTGAGGCTTTAGGGATAGGGAGTATCTTCTCATGAAATATATCGTTAATCCAAAACATGAATTTATCAAAATGATCAATAGGAACATAGTATCCTAGCTACAAAACTAAGTTCCTTTATTCAAATTCGAAAAGTCAAAGGTGGTAACCACCCTCTACTAGCTGAGAACACTTCAACAATGGTAATGGGCTGAAAAATCCTCCACCATGTGATTGGAAACTCTTGTTTGACTACAAGGAAAGTGTGGGAAGTGCTGGAAATGTTGAGGGCATCAGACCTAAAATTTGGAACCATACTCAAAATGGCCCTTGGCTCATGTCTATTGCAACCAATACTCATCTGAGCTATGCCAAATTGGTGTTCCTCAACCAAAAAGTCCCATTTAACAATTATCCCCTTGAATTTCTATCTCCTCTTTTTTGGATTCCAACTCCATAGTGAACTCCCATAAAATGCACCCAATGTGAGCTCCATGACACATATTTTAGTTATTTGTATGGATACATTTATTAGGAACTAATATTTGTCTCTTTATCATGCTATAGATAAATTCTCCATCATGCCGAGGAAACGATCAAGGATTAAACCAACACAGGAAGAGAAAGAAGATAAGAATGCAAAGAAAGCAGTGGTTATGAGGGAACTTTGTGAGAAGAGGAAATCGGACACGATTGTCAAAGACATGCCAATTGAAGAGGAACCTCAAACATCAACAAGAGATATGGTATTGGCAGCACAAAGGGAATGAATTTAAAAACTTCATGCTATGAGAGATTTGAATACCGTAGTTGGAGACACGTACTCTACCGCAAGTCAAGATGGAGGGACACCATCTACCACATCTCAAGTTGAGAGTACATCATCACTCACATGTGAGGAAGGAGGTATGCCATCATTCCCACCTCAACCTCAAGGTATGTCATCTATTCCATCTCCGATTGAACGTATGCCATCTAGCCCATATATTCCTAATATTGAAATAAATTTACCTTTCTTAACACCACCTAGAATTTTGCATAGGAAGCCAAAGTATTTAATTGATATTGATGAGACTATTTTGCAGCCAATGGAAGGTAAGATTCCAAAACACACTTGTAGAAGATATGCTCATAAGATTTCGAGAGTGTTCTTTGAAATTTTAAATGAGACCATAAGATGTCAACTATCTATTGAAATGATGTGAAGTATAAAGTATAGTGTTAATGCATGCATTTGATACACGATCAACTGGAGTTAAATTCACAATTGAACTTGGTCTCTCTTGAAAAGTATGGAGAATTAAAGATAATTCTCAACTCCAAGTTTCTATATGGTCAGTTCTTGACTACGTGGGATCAGTTAGTAGTTCTTTGTGAAGCTATAATATTCAAGGGGCCTTATTGAATTAAAAGATTTTTCACTGGTAATTTCCACTTATTGTATGTAAATATCTCAAAATACTTCTCAAATTAAAGATCCTTTGCACTTATTTATAGCTTTCAAACCAAACTTTACATGAAATTTACAGAAATAGACTTGATAACTCAAACCTTATGAAAATCATCAAAGATCGTTAGCATTTCCATATATTTAACAAGATCCTTAAAAATTTCCTTTAGATAACTGCCTTTCAACTAATTATTTAAAGATTCTTTGGAGAAAAGTATAGAAAAGGTAAAGTTCAAAAACATTCAATCCTACAGGAATTTATTTTCTGCTACGGATGTATATAAGTTCAGTAAACTGTAATGAATCAAAGAGTAAACTTCATGTATATTTATCCTGAGCAATATCACAAATTCATATATAGAAATGTAATCACCAAAGGATATATACTAAAGAAAACTTGAATCTAATGCACTCTAAAATAGATGCAGCAAAAGATGTGTATATTCAGTAATATATGAAGAGCCTTTCAAATTTACAATGTATTTAGACTCTATATTCTTTGAAATCATTTATAATCAATCAAGAACTTACAAACATTTCACAGATACAATGGAGAAATTAGATATTCCACATTATCCCTATTGTAGACACAAGTGCATTCCACTTCACATAAGAATTCGCTCAAAGTCTAAAACTTCCTTTTGCCTAAAATGAATATATGTCTTTTTGCTATAAAACTTTGTGTAAATAAAATACAAGTAGCAAGGTCTTTTATATATACTTTGAATCTCCCTCTACTGCTGTCACCAAAACTAAATCAAGGGTCCTAATTTAAACAATCAAGATCCATGGTTGGAATCATTTCCCAACTACTCTTCAAAATACTCGCCAGAATATTCCCTTTGTTGTAAAGATACCAAAAGGATCTTTTCAAGATGCAAGCCTTTCCTTGACTTTCCTGCATTGACTTTGATATTAAACAAAATAACAAAATACGTTATATTACACAAGAAAATAAGAGAAACCACCACTGCCACTTGTACTTTTCCTCTTTACTCTTCTCCAATCTTCTTCAAATATTCTATGTATTTGTTTATCAATGCTAATATCACACCATGGTTATTTCTCTGACTCATGATCCAGGTGTATGTTTGCATTTCAACCTTTTCTCTTAATGTTTTCACCTTCTCCTCCATCTCCTCTCTATGCTTCTAATATTTCTTTATCCTCGCACTTGATTCCATGATCGAATCAATCATCTCAGCATTCAAATATGTATTTGGATTCCGCATACAATGTAAATACATATCTCTGAATTCCTTTACTGCTATATCAACATCATAAACACGTATTTCTGGGCATCCATACCCAATGCACTTCTGTATGATCTTACAGTGCTTTCTAACCATTTCATTAGCACCCTTTTCTAGCTCCTAGGTATTCACAATGCAACCTTCCAACATATTACTTTCAAACTCCAATTTGAATATGGTCTATGGCATACGACCTGCTACCTAGGAAGTTATTACTCCCTCACTCTTCAGCTCTTCAACCCTTTCTCTTTTCTTGTCTTTCTTCTGATAAGTGGCAATACCTCCCTTATCTTTAAGCTCTTCTATTATATCAGCCAACCATTTTTTAGAAAATAGGAGAATTGGTGTAGATATTACATCTAAAGATATATCGACAGGCTTTTCCCAATTAGGTTCATCAACAGGTAACAATGTTGTCACGTGGACTTCATAACTTTGATGTAACAACTTGTCATCTTTAGTAATTTCTTGAGGCACGCTGATATCCCCCATTGTCTTCATTTGTTCAATGGTCAATCTTTGGTGAGCCCTTTTCCTTACTTGCTATTCACTTTCACAATCTGCCCAAAAATCTTCAATATGAATTTAGTGCTTGTACTATTAATCATGAAAATTCTGTATTCTGTGAAAAGGGTCAAATTTCCTTGTCAAATCAAATTCCTCAAATGCATAGTATCTTAATTCCCTTTCTAACTGTCTAGAAGTATCCTCACTGTAACAAGAATAGACACCAATTACAAATGGGAACTTGTTGTTTCCTCTTTTGAACTTCTTCTTATACATGTCATATATGTTAAGAACATGCCCAGAGAATTCTAATACAATCAGGTGATCTATAGGATACCTGGGCAATTTAAATGGCTTGCCCTCAAAACCTTCAGTCCTTATGTAAGTAAAAGTGGTAAATTGTATAAATAGAGAACTGAAATAACCTATGGCTTCCCTAGTCTCCTCACTTATTCTATTTTCTTTATCTCCATTCAACACCCTCACCATATTATAGAAAACATCATTTACTCTGGCATAATTTCTTAATGCATGCTCTTCCTACAAGTCTGGGTAATGATCATATACTAATTTCTATCCTGGGCCACTCCCCAAAGTATCTATCACTCTTATTCCAGTTAGTGGAGGCATTTTCGAAGCCAATGCATATATCACATAAGAAGACATATTGAACCTTCTTTTTTTTCTAAATGCCATTATTTACTTATTTATTGTATTATTAATGACCCTGGCCCAATGAATAATTCCATCTTTTGATCTAACATACTATATAACACTGAACATCCACGGCTCAAACTTAGTTGCATCTCTCAGCCCAACCAGCCTGCTCAACATGGTAATCATGAGATATATTTCTTCTTTGAAGTCAATTCTGTATAGAGTTTTAGGAACTCTCACAGTGGCCTTGGGTTTGTTTTCAGCTATATACCATCCATAGAAGATAGCACTTTTGCATTCTCTCTCATTATTTGTATAATCATCTGCACACTGATCTATATCAATAACCAACATTTTTTCTTTAATTTCAAGCCTAAAAGTTTGGGCTATACCTTCTGTAGATAAATCTACAATGCTCCTGCCATTATGCATTACTTGTCTAGTTTCCAGGTTATATCTCTCCATACATTCTAACACCAAATCCCAAGCTTCCATAGCTAAGAAGAACCCGGTGGCCCTATATAACCCTTTATCCCAATTCTTCTTCATGTGATCTGAAGCATCGGATGTCATGACCTTATGTAACACTTCTTCTGCATCATAATGTCCAATGTTTGTATCTGTAACCCTCCCTCCCGAGTAAAATATCAAAGTTGGGAACCCTCAAACTGGTGGCAACTCTTCTTTAATGGTTTCCCTCTGGGATTTTCTCTCCTTTTTCACTTTTTCTCCTTCCTCAGCCACAAAAGCCGCCCTCTTTTTCTTTGGTGCCATCCTATAAAAGGCAATTACATTTTTTTACCTTCCTGTTCGTATACGTTTGTTAGTGTTCTTTTACCCGAATTTCATGTTTTTTACCATTTTTACTTTTACCCTAATTATTTTATCCTTCTCTACTTTGGAATTCAAATTATCTAGCAATATTCAGTTAAATTCCCTAAGTAGATACAATTATTTGCCACAACTAATTCCATTTTTTCAAATGAGATTAAATGTAACAAATTCATATTTATGTTATATGCCTCATAACGATGTTTTAGGGTACATACATGTTTCTTTGACCAACTTAATTTTACAAGTGTTGAGTCAAATTATCATTTCAGCTGCGCTGTTACTGCCTTACAATTCCATTCACCTTCGAATTTCTACTCACTTGGTGCAATTTCTACCTGCTCTACAATTCTAGCTTCGCAATGCGATTATGAAATTGTATCATAAACTTTTTCTTTTATTCCCTTCAAATTCTGCATTCCTGACATTAGTTGTGCATTTAATATAGCAATTAATGCACACAATTCAAATCGGGACCTTTTCTTTTAATTTCGCACTTTGAACTTTGTATTTGTTAGCCTTTTCCCTTTTTCGGACATCAACCTGTACTTTACTTTTGTAAGTTACCCCTTTTTGTATCTTGCTCTTTGTATGTTACTTTTATACAAATGACTATGATACAAATCAACACCTACAATGGTCTATATTATACCTTGATTCACTCCCAGCCTTGCATTTTACTTTTGCACTTCATAATGCATATTCTTTGCATACATTTTCAACATACAAATGCGGAACTCTCAAGATATTCATTCTACTTAAACCGATTCCTTTTGTATATCGTGGCACATACATCTCGTTATACATACAAAAACTGAGATTTCAATTATTTCACATCATATTTAAATCATCCATGATGTCCACTTTTGCATCTATCTATGCATAATATCTTTTATTCACCAAAGGACATCCCTTGACATCCAACTCATTACTTTGAGTTTTGTACATCAGTGTAGGCCCTACCACATGTAATCGACCACTTCAGCTTTTTGCATCTATCCATTGTATGTATCATTTTTTCATATGAAATACAACCTAACATACAAACAATCATGGACCTTAGCTACTTATAAAATCATATTCAAAACACCGTCGGGTCTATTTTTGTATGTCCCTCAATGCATTTTACTTTTGTATATTGAACCTTTTTATAACAACACCTCTACAGGCCCCACCATTTGTAATTTCCTTTAACCATTTTGACATATGATATTGCATTTGTATTCAAGATACAAATCATTACTAATGCAGAAGTACAAAATAACGTACACTAGGATCTATACTTACCTATGAACGATAGCAAATACCTTCCTTAGATTCGGACATGTATATTGTTTTTTTTGGTATATATGTTAGAATGCATAAGCCTATGTACATACAAAAATATGTGACAACGGACGCAAATTTCAACTTCTTAATCTTGCCGTTACTTGTATTATTTCCTATAATTAATGTTGTAATCCATAGATCATGATTAGAAGAAATCCAGTACATTTATGACATCAATTTCATTAGACCCCTAACACGCGTGAATTAACACCTGCACTCCTGCATATTCAATTTCTTTCGAACACCATCAATGGTGATTAAACATGCAACTTGTACAAAATTTTTATTTAAGTGTATGTGTAATAGACAATTTCACATTATTTAGACTGCTAAAATACTTTCTGTGAGTATGACCACTCCCATTTGCCTACTCAGTTCAAGGAGACAAACCACCTTCTTTGGTCCGATATCAGACGTTCATCTGAAAGGACTAATTTTGTTGCATGAAAACCCCATGTTTCATGATTTGGAATTAGAAGCTATAAAGATGGTATTAGACAAAATCTTCTTGACCAATGGAGATAAGTATAGAGTTAATTCAGACATTGTTTCATGGTTTCTTGCTTCCATTCTAAACCTAAGTGTCAACAAGGTAGAGGTCTTTTTGTTACTGCACAACCTTTTCAAAGTTGATTATAGGCTTACAGATATTGACGTTCTCTTAGTGGTGGACATGGGCATAGGTGTACCATGGACTTCAGAACTTTACCTAGCTAATATCCCCGGAGCTCAATTCAACAACTTCCATTCCTTATGCACCTACCTGACCAGGCCTTAGCCCACCACCGATATTGGGCCAGGGTCAGTCTTAGCTTTCTACATCTATCCAGGAGATTGGAAATATCACAAAGCCAAGACTAGATTAACCATTTTGCAGAAATAGCCAGAAATGGAAGTTTTTATGGAACTCCTTAGTCTGTGTATTGTTTCTTTTGGCATTTTGGTTCCTCTATTTTTCGTCGTGACTTCAAATTTTGACAAGGGCACTCGTAAATATACCACTCTTGATTGTACATATTCCACTCATATACAATATAATCTATAGTCAATTTTGGTGCGCTTATACGATTTCAATTTCTCTTTCCTGGTTAATTGTTGGTATTTGTATCTCCTATCAGAAACACGCAATCTCATTCTTCAAATTGGTTTTAAATTCCTATTATTTTCAATTGTACAACTTGACCATATGACATTTTACCCTATTCTTCCCTATGTTTTATTTAATTCTATTGTCAAATCTGTATATGTATGCTCTTTACTTTGCATCTCACATGTGTAATGAACAGTTGAACATACAAAACTAAGGGGGCATGTGCAGATTTTTCATTTGATTCAATTGACGTTTGGACCTAGTCGGGTCCACTTTGTATCCAAAAAGGTTTCGAATGTTCAAAAGATATGTATGTCCTTTTTGAAATACAAAAAAAACCAACTAACACAACACGACAATACGAGAGTGCATATACAAAAAAAATTGTATATGACATACAAAACCTCAAACCTTATATGCATACAAAACACTCATACTTCACAAGATAAAAAGAAACTCTAGTCAATTCAAAACAACCCTCAATCTTTTTTCACAAAGAATTAACTAGTATTTTCTATTTTGCACCTTTTCACTAGGCCTAATGATTTTCAACATTTTATAACACCTGCCCCTTTTTCCCTTTACCACCCAGCAAGACCCACACACAAGCAACAACCATAGCAGGGGTCCTCATTTTGCTAAAGGATAAAATTGGGCGTGTTGTGAGCATCACAACATATAGGTCCATCATGAAGATTCTTGGGTTGAGAACATCGGAGGCTTCAAGTGAAAAATCTATTATCAAGAATCTAATGAGTGCATATGAGAGTGTGGGTAACACCTCATGCACCAAAGTTAGTAATGTCACACGACATGTCACTACATCGACAATAGTAAGTAATCAAATGAGGAAAGCTCATCTCATTAGAAAAATGAGTCAAGCATTGAGAATTAATAGAAAAACTTTATCAAGAGCCATTGGAAGGCACCAAAGAATTGAGGACATCGATGCCAATGCATTATGGGCGTTCTCAGGGAGACTACCATGAAAAGATAAACCAATTGTTGAAGCATTGAGATCACTAAGTGAAGACTTTTGGAAGAATTACACAAGCGTATCTTTGAATCAAAGGGATGTGGTAAGAAGTAGAATCAGTACTCAAAACCGTGAGCCACATCCAAAGCATTTTTTGGATATGACTCAAACATAGTTTTTAGTAAATTTCAAGACATGTATCCTCAAATTAAAATTACTCAAAGATATTTTGAAATGCTAAAACCTTTTTATGTCAAAATAATCACACACACTACTTGTTGTTATAGATTACATATTGAATTTTCTAACCATTTTGATATTTATCAGTCTATATGTTTAGAATTGCATACTAACAATGTTTTGCAAGATTGTGGCATACATGCCCCACCAACATCTTCAAGAGACTTCATATCAACAATTTTATGTGAAAGAGAGGAAGGTCAAATATTCTAAAGGAAATTGTGCTTGGATGGCACATGTCAGCATTGTGGTGGCTTGCAACGTATGTCAATATGTGAACATATGGAAAGTACACATGCGGTTTGAAATGAACTAGTAGAGTTCAGAAAGTATAAAATAGTGGCCTACAATACAAAAGATGGTAAAGAAGCAAAGATGTGTGATTTGGTTATTTAAAACATTCTAGTGTATCAGTTTATGTCTACATTTCGTGACAGTATAGTGTATGATTATGCAAGGCATACCCATAGAGCTCGATGGTTGGACTTACAATTCAAGTTATGCAAGGACATATTTCCACTTGGTAGAATTGTTTCAGTCATTGACTTTGCAAAGAACTACAATCTACAGCCATAATGTGAAGTGCAATCACAATATTACAACTCCACATAGATTTCTATATTTGTGCACATCACATTCATTCATGCGAATGATAGTATAGAGGATGATAGAAATATCATAAGGGAGTATCATTTTATATTAGTGATGATTGTACGCATTCTACGGAGTTCGTGTAAGGCTTCTTTCAGGTATTCTATAATGATTTGGATAGAAGACACATATTATTCAGTTAGCATATCATATGGTCAGATAACTATGCATCAAAATTCAAGAACTCATGGATGTTCTATTGGTTGAGCATTAGGCATAATATTATAGGTGTTCAGCATATGTGGAACTTTTGTGAGGATGGGCATGGAAAGGGGGAGCATGATGGTGCAAGAGCATGTATCAAAAGAGCCATAACATGAGAAGAGTTAAAGTATAAAGACAATGCAAAGTTGACAGATGCAAAATCAATCATCAAGTGGTGTAATGCTTCGATAGGTCCAAGTAATGAAGGTAAGTCTTCAGTTTGTAGAGTTTTTTTAGTTGATAGATGATACTAACATTGCACCATATGAGAATTGTTGTACACTGACAGGATCAAGTGAGCTACACTCTTTCAGAAGCTCAATTACAGGTTCATGGAGTATCTATATGTAGAAGATGGCATGCTTTTATTCATGTACAATTCAAGCCTAGAATGAGTGTGAGTCAAAGGAGTGGTTGACGAATGGTGGTTAAGTTATCTTAGCCCACTTGAGATGTATCAGCCCCCGACGACACTGGAATTAACATAGATGGAATCATCAGTTGACTGTGACTACATATCAAATCTAGTTCAACCAGGTAATATATCTACTTGCATAGTTTTTTAAATTCCTAATGTTATCTTACTTTGTAGTATTTTTGTAATGTTGACTAATTTCATCTAATTTGCTGCACATATCAATGTAGGGCATGTTTATGCAGTTATTATAGATGAAGACAATGAAGAGGGAATGGATTATTACTTGTGTCATTGTGTTAAGGCCAAAAAGAAATTGGAGGCCCCAGTTATAGATGGAGAAAACATTGAATACCCTATGGCTCAGTGGTTGTTATTGGAACATGGCTTAGAAGGTACCCACATAAGAGTGTTAATGTTTGGCTGTTTCAGGACTTTGACACGCATCAAAAAATTCTTCATTACTCAAACCTTGTCATGGCATCCAATGTTCATTTGATACAATATCTGGGTAGACCTTTGAACAAGAGCTTGTGGAAGGTGCATGAGTCTGACCATGAGGCAATACTTGACACAATAAAGAGTAGAGCAAACCCGGATGGTTCGTTGGATTAATTTGTAAGCATGCACATTGATTTTGTAAAGTCATGTTATTGGTATTAATGTATTGCAGTTGATAGTTAGACCTTTCATTTCTATATTTCAAGTTTACATATGTTTGTCTTTTTTTGCTGCTACATTTTTACACATATACAATGAATATTGGGCAGATTATATGCATATTTATGGTTTCACCATTTGACCATCTAGAGACCTTAATTTGCAAACTTGACCTTTGCATCCCTAGATCAGACTTGGAAGACCCTTCCTCAACCATCATTTCACCAGAAACACAATCATGAAAAGGACTATCGGGGGGTGTTAATAGGTAATAGCCCTTAAGAGTCCAAAGTGCAAAAAGGCAACAATCTTTGATGAGAAAAGGGGTGTAACTTTCGTTCTGCTCCTCATGCAACCAAACTAATAGTTTCAACATATCTGAATGGGTATGTTTAGGGTAAGCATGGTCCTGTTTCACACCCAAACATGCTAAAACTATCTCAGCTACATTGTACCAGCGATATCCCTTAAGAGACCAAAGTGCAAAAAGGTAGCAATCTTTGACAAGATTTTAATCAAAAATTGTGTCACATAGAAACATTCCATCTAATTATTTGAGATCATGTAGGGCCCCTCTACAATAACCTTTCTTTTTTTATATATCTCTAAGGTGTTTTCCTGTGGTGAAAACTTTTTTGCTGCTCCAAATATTGTCAAATACATGCACTATAAAGTTACAAAGGGGTGTAACTTTTGTTCTACTCCTCGTGCGGCCAAACTGATAGTTCTAATGCATCCTAATGGGTATGTTTAGGCTAGGCATTGTCCTATTTCACACCCAAAAATGCCAAAACAGTCCGAACTACATTGTACCAACGATATCCCTTAAGAGACAAAACTACAAAAAGGCAGCAATCTTTGATGAGTTATTACTTGAAAACTGTGTCACTTAGAAAGATTATGTTTGAGGCTACGAGGTCACATAGGGCCCCTCTATAATAATATCTCTCAATTTTTTATATCTCTAAGGCATTTTCCCATGGTGAAATTTTTTCTAGTGCTCCAAAAATCATCAGATGCATGCAATATAAAGTTGCAAAGGGGTGTAACTTTTGTTTTGCTCTCCGTGTGGCCAAAACAAGAATTCCAACACATCCAAATGGGTACGTTTAGGCTAGGTATGGTCCTATTTCCCACCCAAATATGCTAAAACAATCCGAGCTACATTGTATCGACAATATCCTTTAAGAGTCCAAAATGAAAAAAAGGTAGCAATCTTTGACCATCTGTTACTCGAAAACCCTGTCACTTAGAAACATTCTAAGGCTACGCGATCATGTAGAACCCCTCTACAATAACCTCTCTCAATTTTTGATATCTCTGAGGTGTTTGTCCGTGGTGAAAGATTTTTTGTTGCTCTAAAAATCATCAGAAGCCTGTAGTGTAAAGTTTCAAAGGGGTGTAACTTTCATCCTGCTCCTGATGTGACCAAACTGATAGTTCCATTGCATCCGGATGGGTATGTTTAGGCTAGGCATGGTCCTATTTTGCACCCAAACATTCCAAAACAATCTGAGCTACATTGTACCGGCGATATCCCTTAAGAGTCCAAAGTGCAAAAAGGCAGCAATTTTTTATGAGCTATTACTCAGAAACCATGTCACTTAGAAACATTATGTCTAATGCTATGCGATCATATAGTACCCCTCTATAATAAGCTCTCTCAGTTTTTGATATCTCTAATGCATTTGCCCATGGTGAAATATTTTTTGCTACTCCAAAAATCATCAGGAGCATGTAGTGTAAAGTTGTAAGGTAGGCTACTTTTTGTTTTGTTCTTCGTGGGGCCAAACCATTAGCGCCAACATGTCCATTTGGGCACATATACGCTACACATGGTCACTACCCTTCATTATAAAAGGGTCATGGCCTTTCATATTCGAAGGTTCACAACTTTTCACCTTTGAAATGTCATCAGTATTTGTGAGAACCTAAATTCATTTATTTGCAATATTGCCTAAGGTTGTATTCTTAATTGTATTCTTCAAACATGTTATGAATGTCTTTCTCAATGATAAATTGCTCTCTTTTATGTTAGTTCATATCAACCTAATACACGAAGTATGAGGTGTACACATGAATACATGTAATACATAAAGTATACACATGATGCATGAAGCATACATATGAATACATGTAATACATGAAGTCTATACATGAAGCATGAAACATACACGTGAAAACATGGAGTATACACAGGAAGCATGAATCATACACATGAACACGTGAAGTATACACAAGAAGCATGTATCATACACATGAGTGGTAGCATGAAGCATACACGTGGAATGGTAGATGTCTTCCTTTGTGGAGAGGTATGAGGTCACATGTAATAATTTCTTGCTCATTTTTAGTTGCATACTTCAAAGTGCATTGTATAATTACATGAATTTCATTACCATGCTACAATTGTTATTATATTCATATGATTGATTTAATGTGCAATAATCTTAGAGAACAATAATGTTCAAACTTTATATATTTACAATTACATAAAGGAAGAGTCCATGTAATACAATTGGACTTTAAATATTTGAAGTAAACCATCTACAAATATCCATTGAAGCGTGGATTTATAATGCAAATATGGACACCATCAACAAAAAAGATTTGTATTAACCAAATATCCATATAGGCGTACATCAATATCTGTCGATATAACATATATACAAAATAGCCATATAGGCTTACAAGAATGCCATATAGGCATACAATGTCAACTATATGAAATACAAAATATATGTCGACAACAAAGGAACCCACCAAAACAAACCCAATAAAAAGTCATTCCCCTCTGGATGAAGAAAATAGATCACAGGTAGCCTTTGATCTTCAAGGGAATGGAAACGCATATGAGAGTGGTCTACTATGAACCCAAGGGTTGCTCCTCCTATTTAGTTCTTCATGGAGCTGTAGCTGTTACAATAAAATGTATAGACATTAATATATAGAAATTACAAATTATAAAAATGAAAAATTTAACAAAATAATCACTTACCACTACCAGATAATCTCTCTCCTCATTTGCCTCAATACCAGGATCAGGTTGTGGCATTGTAATGTCCTATAGAAACCATCTAGATAGAAATTAAACTTCAAATCAATAATCATTTGATTTTTCAATAATAAACAACTATAACAATGAATGTAATTTGAAATTTACTAATCTGCCTTATACCCCCTTCAAAGGCATGCAACTATCAATCGCAGAATACATGCCATGCTCCATTTCCCTATGAACTTTGGGAGTTGTCTCCGTCTACATCATCTAAAAATAAAACAACATTATTCAATTACGAAAACTAGAATAGTGATCCAAGTCATGGCTCCTAACATACACACGCATTCACCTAAACATGGAAGTACACATAATAAAGCACACAAGTCATATGCATTTATACATATTCAAAAAAGATTCATATGAGGATTCATGACTATTGTGTTGTATAAGGGTCAACAAAGGAGGGACCATAGTAGCATCAAATTTTAGGTTTAAGAAGTCAAAGAGGGTTGAAGGTGTTAGTTTAGGTTTAGGTTGGTGGTAGGGTGGGGTAGGGTAGTGTTCAAATTTTTGTTTGTTTGGTAGTGATGGAGGTAGGACAATGCCTAAGCTAGAGGGTTTTAATATGTTAGGAAAAGATTGGTGATGGGAATGAGGAGCAGAACAAGGGATACAAGAATGACACTAGAAATCACATAGACATTACGTAAGTTTATGGGTTTACGGGAAGGAGGAATATCAAGAGTTTGTGGGATAATAGGAGGGATGAAAGATACTAGATAGGGCAAGAAAAACCTTATTTTAAAAATTTCTTATCATTTTATTTGTCTTGAGGTTTGTTAGTGGGTGGGTCAGAAGCAAACTATGTCTGGGACATCTGGTAAGGGTAGATTAGGAAATAGGTAGGGTAGTTATGGGTTGGTTAGTAGGTTGGGTGTAGTGTTGAGGAAGTTTCTTAGGCCTACTTTTAGAAGTGGATGGGGAAAGGTCCTACACTTTTTCTTTTACTTTATCTTGGAGGGGTGTTAGAGGGGAGATAGAAGTCAATGAGGAAGGTGAAGTAGTAATAGGTGGATATATGGTAGGGAAGATAGGGGCAGAGCTAGTGGAGCAGGTGAAGTAATAGAAAGAGGTTGTGGGGTTGGCGTAGTAATGTGTTTAGAGGCATAAGATAGGTAAAGGTGAAAGAGGGAATTGGTATGAGCTTAAGGTGGACTAGAAGGGGTTGACAAAAAGTAATCTAAGGAGTAGTGCCTTAAGGTAACAACTAGTTTGTATGGGCTATGAGAAATGGTGAAGACATTACCATCATGGGGAATTTAAGGCACTAGTGGATGACAGTTTAGGGACAACCCACATTGCAATGAGCCAAGGATGACCTAAGAGAATAGATATTGGTATGAGGTGGGGATGATATGACATGAGACATCCAGGCATTTAGGTCCTACCTAGATTAGTAGGGTGAGTGAGCCAAAAGTAGGTATAGAAGTGTCATTATGTGTACACTAGGAGATATCTGAGGGGGATAAGAATCTCTTTGCAACCTAGTGATGTATAAGTGTTCCTTTGTAACTGCATTAATTCCACGTTGATGTATAAGTGTTCCACCTTGATTCAACTATCATTTTATAGTGTACTTGTGCCTCAATCTACAGAGGAACATTATAATCATCAATAGGCACATTGTCAAGCAAGAAGGTGATGGCAGGTGTAGGAGTGGGTTGAACAATGAAATTATAAGGTTGAATGTCTAATGTGCCTATCATCTCAAATAATATAGTAGTATTAAAGGAAGGGTCCTCATTAGACTTAGGTGGGCTAAATCTAGGATCAAAGGTAGGGATGGAATCAATTCATCCAATAGGATTGACATAGCTTATAGGGGAATGGGTTAGTGTAGATTTGAAGATTTTGGTTAGGGGTGACTTGTTGCCCCCATAATTAATACCTAAAACCTAGATGATGTTGGAGTCAATCATATGCTATATAATATGTCATAGGCTCATGCCCATCTCTATTATCATGTCCTAGGTCTAATTGGTAGTAATTGGATCAGTTTATTAGAGAGAATTTTTTGAAGAATATTGTGGAGGGGATCAACAAGCTTTGGTAGACATGTATGGAAAATGTGGTAACATAGACAAGGCAGTGAGCTATTTGAAAAGATGCCTCAAATAAATGTGGTCTCATGGTGATGTCCTTGTCTATGCATTTTCTTGTCATGACATTCCATGAGACCACATTTCTTTGAGGCATTTTTTCAAAAAACTATATTGTAATTGAAATTTTGTCATATATCAACATCTAGTTATTAGTTATGTAGTGTATAGTAATGCTTTGAGTTTGAAAGATGTGGAATGCAATGTAATCAATGATATGAATATAAACTACAAAAATCTAGTAAGTACAATTCATTAGTTAAACTATTTATTATATTACCTGAGTGAAGCATTGAATTCCACCACCACTTGGAGGTGTTGTTGTGAAATCTCCAAGATTAACATATTCAACATCCAAATTAGATATTAGAATACCATTCATATAACAATGCTATTCACATGTAATTTCTATAATTGTTTACTAGTTACATACCTTGACATTACATGTCGTAGGGCAATATGGAAGTGGAGAACTGCTAAAAACTTAATGAATGCTATGACCCTAAAATTTTATTGAAATCATCAAACTAAATTAGTTAATCTTACATTTCAAAGATGAAATTTAATAAATTAAATTCAATGAAATTGCTAACATTTACCTGAGTATCAAGGCTGAAAGTCTCACTCAGTAGGGCATCTATCATCACCATCTACTTAGCTATAGATGTAGCTTGTGCACCTGCATCTTGACTATCTATGGGGTCATAACCATAGGCTGACCCACAAGACTAACAAGTATGGGGTGGAACCCTACTCCTCAAACTCTCCCCCAGTCTATGCAATGCTACAAGACTGGCATGCTCTATGATGCTATGGTTCAAGGTACTAATGGACTGAAGTGTCTCGACCTCAGCACTCTTCTTCACAATGGAAGGGATAGACACATGCTCATGGGTTGGTCTGGCAAGTGCTCATCTTGCTGGCCACTGTGGGTCAACACATGCCCCTGGTCTATCCTGTGCTGACCCACCACCTCTACCCTAGAAGTCCTAGATATCAAAATAGTTTGGCACTTTATTTTTGACAAACTCACAGTAGAGTTTCCTCAAAAAGTATTGTGGGACTTCATTATTGTTCCATGGAGGATGGTCAAAAACTATCCACCACCTCTACTCAAAATTGTCCCTTTTCACTTGGTTGTTACACCAATGGATAGGGAACCTCTTGCATGTAAGGGGTAGAGGTTGATTTGTTCGTGGGTCTATGAAAATGGAACACAAGTCCAATTTTGTAATTTGTTCATTTTTAACTTGTTCATAGGACAACTTCTTTGCATAGAACTCTCTAAATTCCCTCCTCTTTTCTGAACAACTAGAGATTTGCTTGCTAATTGAATCTACATTTGATAACATAGATTCAAGGGATTGAGCAAGCGTGGATCTATACGAGGTTGAAGTTGCAAGATCTTTCAACCTTCCAATTATGTCCTCAATTTTTTTTTATTGTTTTCAATTGCCCCATTAAATTTTCTTATGTTCCAGGGGCATATTGAGGAATGAATGGAGGTGTCTGTTGTTGGGGTTGTTCTTTAGTAGGTATTTTTTGTTCAAGTGTTGGAGGATTTTGAGGATTTTTAGGAGGAGGAGGAGGTGCATTATCAATTCCTATAAATTAAAGAAATTTACATAAAAAAAACTACTTAAACCTACCTATTTAGTAACAAATTCACAAAAAATCAAATAGAACTTACTCCTTCGGCCTCCCTGATGTCATGGCAGAATTTTGATGATGAATCAGTGACAAATAGCTAATGATATGCCCTTCGATAATGTGAGCAGGCTCTCCTTTGTCTGCAAGCCGTGGGTTTGCTAGAAAATCAAATGACACAATGAGCAAATGCAGGTTTTTTTTAAATACTTGAGTATAATATGCTCGCATTATAATGTGCTCTGTGAATGCGTTATGGCTTGGTGTAGGTTCGGCATCACCAATCCATAACGTGCTCGTGTTATGGCTTAGATTTTTTTTTAAAAAAGTTGGCCACTTTTTGGCCCCCCAACTTTTTGCACCCGCCCTACACCTACTTATGTTTGTTTGTGTTTTTAGATGGGTTGTGGTATTGTTTTGTAGAACAAGTAAAAGTTACATGTTTAAATGGGGAGCATATCAATTTCAAGTTATGCACTATCTTCATCTTGATGTTGTTCACATAGTAGTACAAAACCTTGAAATATTTTCTCTCCTCTTAGAAAGAAAATAAAATAAAATAAAACTCTTGAATGACCATGTAAACTCATTTAGTCCATCCTATCTTTTTAAATTTGTTTCTTGTAATGGTGAAAATTGTATACCTTGCACTTTCCCCCTTCATTTTGGGCTCAACTAATTACCCATGTTATATCATATTAGTTACTAACCTAGTGCTTCAACTACTCTTTCTACTTTGTAGAGGCCATCATTGAGGGTGTTAATTAAAACAAAATCTAGAAAGCAATAACCATGTCTCATTCCAACTACTATCCTTAGAACTTCATCTCCCTATCCACCTTGTAGAGACCATTAATTAGGGAATTGTATGTAATAATATTTAGAGAAAGACTAGCATATATCATTTTAAGATCTTCATTTATTTTACTAGCTCTGCATGTTCCATATATCATTGAGATTGATATATGTAAAAATATTAAGAAAACAATGACCATGCCTTAAACTGTGCAAAGATCATCACTTCCTCAATTTGATCCTATTTACACAAAGCCTTTATGAGGGTTGTATAAGTGATAACATTTGGATTTAATTCCAACTCTTTCATTTTAGCAAGAAAGGAGTTGATCCTATAGAGATCACCATAATTTTGAAGACCATCCAAAGTACAGTAAAGGTTATGACATCAAGAAGAAGGCATTTAGTTAGGGTTAAATAGAGGAGGTCTCAGGCCTTATTTGTTTTACTTGATTTACAAAAGGCATTAATACACCAAGTGAAGTGCACAAGATCAACTTTGTGGGTGATCCAATGAGGGACTTGTTACACCTACTTATGTTTGTGTGTGTTTTTAGATGGGGTGTGTTATTGTTTTGTAGAATGAGTAGAAGTTACATGTTTAAATGTGGAGCATATCAATTTCAAGTTGTGCACCATACTCATCTTGATATTGTTCACATAGCAATGTAAAACCTTCAAATATCCTCTCTCCTCTTAATATTCTCTTAGAAAGAAAAGAAAAACAAATAAAATTATTGAATGACCATGTAACCTTATTTAATCAATCTTATCTTTGTAAATTTGTTTTTTGTAATGGTGAAAATTGCATACCTTGCACTTTTCCCCTTATTTTGGGCTCAATTTAACCCCATTGTCCTTTAATTAACCCTAGCCTTACCTAATCCTATATGAGATCATTCTTAGGAACTTGTTCGGATCCTCACTTTATCCATTTCCAGTCTCGGTTCAAATCCTCAATTTCCAAGATTGGCATAAGTTAATATTATAGGTTCCAACTATAATATCTGACAAATATCCCCCTTCCATTATGCTTTGATGGATACCCATACCCTACTCCAAAACTCCCATTTTAGAACAGGTAGGGAGGATGTTGGATTTACAACTGCCAATTTCATTTTCTTGAAACTTTCCAAAGCCTTCTCAACAAATCCATTTTTTGGATATCCTGCAATCATGGAAGTCCATGAGACCACATTTCATTGAGGTGTTTTATCAAACAGTGTTGCAAGTATGTGCTATCAATGTTGTCATTGATGTCAACAAGCTTGTTGTCATTGATGTCAATTGTGTCAAGAGTATGAGTAGTTTGTGTTGAGAAAAGATCAGAGATAAGGTTGAGCAGAGTTGAGGATGTTGCAATGATATGAGATATTTGATTGCATTGCCTTAGGTGATTTGGTTTCTTTATAGAAGTGATGAAGATGTTAGGAATATGCTTCTGTTGGTTGGTTTCCAAGTGCTTTTGAGAAAATTTGATTAATAAAGGAAACAGTGTGTTGAAGATGTGTTCTAACTTAATAGAGTAATGTTTTGGTTTTTCTCTGTATTTCTTCCTTATTGAAGATCTACTTTTGAGGTTTGAATATGTTGTTCATAGGTGTTTAGAGATGTTATGTTCCAGATTTTGTGCTTTGGTTCGTTATGTAGAGGAAGTTATGTTCACCAGTGTGTGGACTTTGTTTCTAAGTATTGTAGAGGTGTCTGGGAGAAATGTCTTTGCTCCACATTTCTCTGCAAAGAGGTTTTAGGTCTTGCGGTTCTGGAATTGTGCTTATAAGGTTCATATCTTTCTCAAGTTGAAGTTGTTCATGGTTTGGTGATTCGCAAGTTCATTTCTTGAGTTGCAATTGATGACAGAGTAATCTAAGTGCTCTGGTGTGAACTTTCTTGAGGTGAAAGATATTGCAAAGTATTTTGTTAATTTTTAGGTACTTATGGATGCTTCCAGATCATGTTCAATCTTGGAGTGTGGTTTGCATGTCATATTTTGGTATTGAGGAAGCGTGCACTTAAATTTTTAGTGTTAATACAAGTTTGGTCAACTTGGTTATTTACACTAATTGCAGTTGTGCTTTGGTGATTGTGAAAGCATGAAGTGTGTATGTATGGATTTAGGCTCGTTCTAAGGTGTGATGTGGTTCGCATTCATTCCTTTCCTCCACGACAATGTTTTGGTCCAAATCTAATTTGAATTTTCTAGGTTAAGATGTATTACTGACCTTGGAGAATATTTTCAAGGTTGATTATAGTATAAATAAGTGTCAAGGATTCGTGACTGGATGTATGCATGATGAATATGATGTCTGTGATGCAAATTTGATCAGTGCAGTGAGATCTTTCATGTTTTAGGCTATTGGATGCAGTGAGCATAAGGTGTCTACTATTTTTTAGTGTTGCTACAAAGGTGATGTTTGTGTTGTGGTGAATATTGAGCTTCACTGGAACCATACTCCATGCATAGGTTATATGCAATTATATCAGTTCATCCCTAGCAGTGAAGTTGCTCTTCTATCTCTTTCTTATGGACAGTGAGTCCTTAGGTAGTGAGCCTTTCTTTTGGGTAGTGATCCCTAAGAAGTGAGGCCTCTGGCAATGAGCCTTTTGTAATTCGATGTTGCTACTACTTTATATTGTGAGCTAATCCTCACCAGGGTTTTTCCCTTCTTGGGTTTTCCACATAAAATCTGGTGTTGTCTTGTGTTTGGTATTGTTGTGATTCAGATTCTGTTATTTGCTTTTCATGCTTAATCATCATAACAAGTTTAAAGGTTAATGTGGATCTAAATATTTGTGAGAGTTTGAAGTTTATGATACAATTGATTCACCCCCCTCTTAGTTGTCTTGTGCATTCAACAAGTGGTATCAAAGCAAGGTTCCTTAGAAGAGAGCTTAACAACTTGAGGTAGATCTAGGATGGTGCACAAGAAGGATGTTCCCCTATTTGATGGATCCTACTTTACACTCTGGAAGATAAGGATGGAAAGTTTTTTTATTTCTCTTGGTTTTGAGATCTGGAGATCCATTGAGTCTAATTACACTATACCTCAAAATGGTATAAGAACTGCTGAAGAGATCAAAGCTCATGAAATTGATGGTAAGGAAAAACATGCTCTTTTAAGTGGTCTTACTAATTCTGAATTGGTGAAAGTTGTGAATCTGAAAATTGCTAATGAGATTTGGAAAAAATTAAAAAATGTTTATGAAGGAGATGTTAAGGTCAAACAAGCTAAAATGCAGAATTTGAAACTCATGTTTGAGACCATACGAATGTCTGAAGATGAAAATATTACAAGCTACTTACAGAAGGTGGATGAAGTTGTTAATGGCATCAAAGGACTTGGTGGAAATATAGATGATAAAGAAGTGATATTGAAGGTAATCAGAACTCTTCCTAAGACTTATAGTCATAAGGTTTCTGCTATTGAAGAATTACAAAATTTGAATTAGTTTACCAAAGATTAGTTGCTTGGCACCTTAACTGCTTTTGAAATAAGAGAGTTTGGTACAACTAGTGGAATGACAAAGGTTGAGACTACTTTTAAGGTTGGCAAATCAGAGAAGACTATGGAATCAGATCTAGAAGACCTTTATGAAGTGGAAGCTAACTTTGTGAGAAGAATAAAAAAGGGTACTGGAAAGTTTAGTGGTAAGTTGCTTTTTAAATGTTTCAATTGTGGAAAGATAAGTCATTATGCTTCAAGATGTAGAGCTTTGAGAATTAAGAATAGGGATAACAACAGTAAGATGGTTAAGAAAAGTTACTATGTTAGAGAAAATGCAAGTATATCTAATGATGAATCTTATTATGAGGACGATAATGATATTGAATGCATATGCATAGCCCTAAGAGATGAAACTACTTTTGCTAATTATAGAAGTTGTGTGAAGGAAAAGTGTTCATACGCAAGTACGAACCTTGAATGCACTGTAATGTCTACTTTTCATGCTAGAAGAGAAAAAGATGACTGGGTCATTAACAATTGATGCTCAAATCATATGATAGGTGATAAAAGTAAGTTTGTTAAACTTGAAAAATATGAAGGTGGAGTAGTCAAGTTTGGTGATGATGCAGCTACTAAGATCTGTGGAAAAGGTTCAATCAGTTTTGATGGAAAGCATAATACTAATGATGTTCTTTATGTTAAAGGTTTAAAGCATAATCTCTTGAGTGTTGGACTGATATGTAGCAAGGGTTACAATCTTATGTTTTAGGATGATGGATGTGAGATCAAAAAAATCTCTGGAATAGTGATTGTTGTTGGTAAGAGGACAGATGGAAATGTTTATCAACTCAAAGGTGTTTATGGATGTTGCTTCACGACTCAAATCAATGAAATCTAGCTATGGCATAGAAGATTGTGTCACATCAATTTTGATAGCCTAGTAAAGATAAGTTCAGTTCAAGCTGTGAGAGATCTGCCAAAGATTACAAAGCCTATCAATGCCATTTTGCAAGGAATGTCAAGTTGGAAAGCAAGCAAGAGGGAGTTTCAAAGTCAAAGAACAATCTTCTACTAGACTGTTGGAATTGGTACATACAGATCTTTGTGGTCCTACCAAGGTAAGGAGTTTTCAAGGTGACAGGTATTTCATGTTGCTAATTGATGATTATTCCAGAATAACATGAGTTACATTTCTTAAAGAAAAATTAGAAGCTCTAGATAAGTTTAAGGCATTTAAAGCTATGGTTGAGAATGAAATGGATATGAAAATCAAATTCTTGAGATCTGACAAAGGTGAAGAATTTACTTCAAATGAGTTTAATACCTTTTGTGAGTATCATGGGATAAAGAGGCATTATCTGCCCCTAGGACTCCTTAGCAAAATGGAGTGGTTGAAAGGAAAAATAGGATTGTTCAAGAAGCTGCAAGGACAATGATAAAAGAAGCAAACCTACCAAAAGTCTACTGGAGAGAAGCAATTCATACTACTGTCTACATATAAAACAAAGTACAATTAAGAGAAAATAACACAAAGTCTCCCTATGAGCTATGGTATGGAAGGATTCCTACCGCTAAATATTTCAAAGTTTTTGGAAGAAAATGTTATATCAGAAGAGATGAAGAACTAGGAAAGTTTAATGCAAGGTGTGATAAAGGTATTTTCCTTGGGTATTCTACTAAAAGAAAAGCTTACCGATGCTACAACAAAAGGCTAATAAAAATTATTGAAAGTGCTAATGTTAAGGTTGATGAAGATATAAAGTAGATTTCAGAGGTTAATGGATATGAATTAGATGAGTCTTCTTGCGCAGAAGAAGAAGTACAAGTTGAAGAACAAGAAGCTTAGGAAAGAATCCCTAAAACTCCCAAGTATGTGCAAAGGCATCACACTAAAGACCAGATCATTGGTGATAAGAGCAAAGGTGTACTAAAAAGAAGGAGAGTTGCTGAAGAATAGGTAAATCTATGTTTACTTTCTAAAGTTGAACCTAAAACAGTGGTTGAGGCATGCAAGGATGAGTATTGGATCAATGCTATGGAAGAAGAACTAATGCAAATTAAGAAGAATTAGACTTGGGAACTTGTCCCAAGACTAGAGAACAAAAATTTAATTCGAACTAAGTGGATATTTCAAAACAAATTAAATGAGAATGGAGAAGTGGTAAGGAACAAGGCAAGACTTGTGTGTAAAGGCTACTCACAAATGGAAGGAATAGACTATGAGGAAACTTATGCTTCGATGTCAAGAGTGGAGGCCATTAGGATGTTTTTGGATTTTCTAGCACATAAGGATTTAAAAGTATAATAAATGGATGTGAAGTCTGCTTTCTTGAATGGTGAGTTGGAAGAGGAAGTGTATATAGAACAACCAAAAGTATTTCAATTGTCAGATAAGCCAAACATGGTTTGCAGGTTGAAGAAGGCACTATATGGATTGAAACAAGCCTCCAAAGCTTGGTATGCAAGGTTAGACAAGTATTTATTATAGAAAGGATTCAATAAAGGTACTGCAGATAGTAATCTGGACATTAAAATAAGTGAAGATCAAATTTTGATTCTAGAAGTGTATGTAAATGATATAATTTTTGGTGGAAATGAAGGTATGTGTAAGAGTTTTGTAGATGAAATGTAGAAAGAATTTAAAATGTCAATGTGTGGGGAAATAATCTTCTTCCTTGGGTTACAGATCAATCAGACAGATAAGGGTATTTTCATTTCTCAGTCAAAGTATGTAAAAGAGTTGTTAAAGAAGTTTGGAATGGAAGACTCTAAACTAGTGTGTACTCCTATGGTTACTAGTTGTAAGTTGAGCAAGAATGATGAATCTCCTAAGGCTGATCAAAGAAAGTACAGATCAATGATTGGAGGATTACTATATCTGACTGCTACTAGACCAAATATTATGCATGTAGTTTGTCTTGTGGCTAGATTTAAAGAAGATCCTAGAGAGTCACATATTATGGTAGTGAAGAGGATTCTAAGATATTTAAAGGGCACTCTGGATCATGGCTTGTGGTATCTAAAAGATACTGACTTTACTCTAAGTGCTTATACAGACATAGATTGGGATGGTTGTGTAGATGACAAGAAAAGTACAAGTGGTGGTGCATTCTTTCTTTGATGCAGATTGGTATCTTGGATAAGTAAGAAACAAGATTCGGTGTCTTTATCTACTATACAGGTAGAGTATATTGCTGCAGCATCATGCTGCACACAGGTGTTATGGATGATACAAACCTTGAAGGATATCAAAGTTGTGTATGATGAGCCAATTCCTATTTTCTGTGATAATACAAGTGCTATTAACATTTCAAAGAATCTGGAGATGCATTCAAGGACAAATCATATTTCAATTAGGTATCACTTTTTGAGAGAGAGAAGGTTGTAGAGAATGAATTGAAGCTTGAGTATGGTCCTACAAAGGATCGGGTTGCTGACATATTCACTAAGGCTCTTCCTAAGGATATATTTGAGTATCTTCAGGAAAAGTTAGGGATTTTTTCCCCTACTTCTTTGAACTATATGCATAAGGAGATGCATCAATCTAGTGGACTTCAAGATTCATTCTTTTCTAGATTGATGTTGGAGGCTACCTCTTAGGGGGATCAGGTAGTGGTCATTATGATTGTTGTAGATAGAGGGAGTAAGAGTTGATATAGTTTGGTGTGCACTCCTAAGGGGGGGTATTCAAAGTAGTGAAAAGAAAAGATCATGTGACCTGATAAGAGTGAAAGAAGAGGTGTGTCACCCTTTTCCATTGATGTCAAGGGGGGAGAGAGAGAAATGTGAAAAAGAAAAGAATCAATGATCAGAGAGAGAGTGAGAGTAAGATGTGTAAAAGAAAGGGGGAGAGTAAGAAAGAAAAGAGTGATCAGAGAGAGAGTGATCAATGATCAGAGAGAGAGTAAGATGTGTAAAAGAAAGGGGGAGAGTAAGAAAGAAAAGAAGTTGGTGCAAATTTGTGTCTTGATGGTTTTTCACATTATGTGTTTCCATCAATGACAAAGAGGGATATTGTTACAAGTATGTGTTATCGGTGTTTTCATTGATGTCAACAAGCTTATTGTCATTGATGTCAACTGTGTCAAGAGTATGAGTAGTTTGTGTTGAGCAGAGATTAGAGATAAGGTTGAGCAGAGTTGAGGATGTTGCAATGATATGAGCTATTTTATTAAGTTGCCTTAGGTAATTTGGTTGCTTTTTAGAAGTGATGAAGATGTTAGGAATATGCTTCTATTGGTTGGTTTCCAAGTGCTTTTGAGAAAATTTGATTAATAAAGGAAACAGTGTGTTGAAGATGTGTTTTGACTTAATAGAGTAATGTTATGCTTTTGCTTTTCATTTCTTCCTTATTGAAGATCTACTTTTGTGATTTGAATATGTTTTTCATAGGTGTTCAAAGATGTTATGTTCCATATTTTGTGCTCTGGTTCATTGTACAGAGGAAGTTATGTTCACCAACACAATGGACTATGTTTCTAAGTATTACAGATGTGTCTGGGAGAAATGTCTTTGCTCCACATTTCTCCACAAAGAGGTTTTAGGTCTTGCAGTTTCAGAATTGTGCTTATAAGGTTCATATCTTTCTCTAGTTGAAGTTGTTCATGGTTTGGTGATCCACAAGTTCATTTCTTGAGTTCTAGTTGATGACAAAGTAATCTAAGTGCTTTGGTGTGAACTTTCTTTAGATGAAAGATGTTGCAAAGGATTTTGTTGATTTTCAGGTGCTTGTGGATGTTTCTAGATCATGTTCAATCATGGAGTGTGGTCTGCATGTTGTCTTTTGGTCTTGAGGAAGCATGTACTTAAAATTTCATAGTGTTAACACAAGTGTGGCCGACTTGGTTATTTACACTAATTGCGGTTGTGCTTCAGTGATTGTGAAAGCATGATGAAGCATGTATGTATGGATTTAGGCTCATACTAAGGTGTAATGTTGTCCACATTCATTCCTTTCCTCTACGGGAATGTTTTGGCCTAGACCTAATTTGAATTTTCTAGGTTAAGATGTATTGCCGACCTTGGAGAATATTTTTAAGGTTGACGATGGTATAAATTGTTTGAAATATGTAGCCATAGAGACTAATTCCTCATAACCCAATAAGAGATTCAATGTGCAATAAACCATAAATCCACATGTAAAAGAAATAGACAATCATACCATCAATGGTGACATAAGATATACCATGGGAAAAACCTTATAGAGGAATAACCCATCCTCCAAAAGCATGCATCTCTCATGTATTATTCAGCAATAATCAGCAAATACATATGCAGATATAACCTCTAAAACATACAACTCTCTCTACTAGCAATCCATGTGAACAGGCATATAACCATACATCCCATGCCATGCTTCAAACCCTCACACAGCTAACCCACAAGAGAAGCTACAACCCAGCCAAAGGCAATAAGCCTTCACTCAACCAAACTTTACAACTACCCTTGTGTTTTCTTTTATAGACTTAAGATTACACAAATACATGTGGTATTGCAATACCATTTTCCCCAATACCATGTGTCTACAAAACCATTGACCCCACATT
The DNA here is from genome assembly GCA_027924645.1 of Cunninghamia lanceolata. Classification (NCBI taxonomy): domain Eukaryota; kingdom Viridiplantae; phylum Streptophyta; class Pinopsida; order Cupressales; family Cupressaceae; genus Cunninghamia; species Cunninghamia lanceolata. Next base: position 2,133,530 of record BSBN01000593.1, read on the forward strand.
TGATTATTAGTACTAATTTTTCCCAATTAATCAAATAATTAAAAATAAAGTAATTAACCCAATGTTACATATAGCAATTACAAGTGGTGTCCAAATAAATATCCAATGTGGCTAAACACATAACATGATGCACCACAATTAAATATTTATTTTACATAATAAAATAATACCAATTTTATGCAAAGTGTACAACACACTTCCAACATTCTCCCACTTGTTGTATACATTGCATAAGGGATCAACATGTAAACTCAAGACATCAAGGGAAACCATCATGTGTGCGCAACACTTACCATATAACCATCTGTATGCTCCATGTGCTCCAAGATACCTGCAACAATAATCAAGGTGTTTGCCATCTCAAACAAGAATCTCCTCATCCTCCATCTAGCCTCATGAAGAATAAGATCCTCTAAAGAGATGCCACACTAAACTATCACATAGAAGCAAGAAACCTACATCAACTGATATCTAAAAACAAGCACCAAATCCAATGGTAACAAATAGGCTTGAGTAGCTAACAAGAATCAATCATAGCTGAAATAGAAACCATAGCTAGTTGCTAATGCATCAACTAACCATATCTTTAAACCAAGGTATACAAATGATAACAAGTAGATCTTATGCCATCAACATATCCAACTCAAATCACAATGATAACAAGTCCCCAGGTATATACTCAATCTTGCATAAAGAAGTCCTCCAAGGTAACAACACAAAGCATGTGACTACAAACCTCAAGACCTTCCATATCACAGCGTAATGAGAACATCCAACAAAGGAATCATATACATCCTAGAACTCCCACTGCATGAGTAAATGTCAAATCTGAAAATAGATCAAGGCATCTAAAGATCCACTAATAGCATGCACATAGAAGATGTGGCTGAATCTTCTATCACATAGTGTCAAAGAATACACATAGATATGCAAAATCCACAAACTAAATAGTTGCAACATAACTATCCTCAAGTCCATATCTCTCCCAAATCCTCCACATCATAAGAGAAAGAAGTCAAAGAAACTCAAAAGCTCCATATACATCTCAACTCCAATGTCATGTGAACATAAATATCTAGGAAGAAGCATAAGACCAATCAAGAGAGAACCTGTAAATCATAACCATGTCCTTCTATCCACACTAATGTGCTATAGCTGTGAAAAGTATGATCTCCTCTACAACCCAAAGACAAGAAGCCTCCACAACATCTAACAACAAGATGCAAGCCTCTCAAACCAAAGGTAGACCAAACTCATAACCATCCCAACAACAGGAATAAGCCCAAAGCCACTAACCATCTCCATTACATATAATGATCTCATAACAACTCAAGATCAAACATAATGAGATAACCAATCATAACTATGCATCTACTCCTCAAACAAGTCCTCACAACCATAATCCATAGCTCAAGACTCAAGCATGAGAAGATAAGACACAAAGGAAGAATGCATTTAAAAATTAGGTGGGCATACCTATCAAATCATTCACCACCGAGTGGACCAAGAGTAGAGATGAGATTGCTCCTCCAGGATGCACCAAGCCTCAAAGGCTCTCTCCAAGAACAATCTCCTCAACATGTCCATGTTGGACTCACGTCCAACCAAGGTGTAGGCTCCTCAGTCTTGCTGCTGAAATCCTCATCAAAGAGTAACCATCTCAACACATGTCTTTAATCCAAGAGAACTCGAGCCTCACCTATGCCTCCAAGTATCCATGACTACCTCCATGATCAATCCATGCTAAACTCCAAATGTAAAACTGCACCATCATGAAGCTCCCAAGCACATGACCAATGTACCCAATACAAAGAGAACCATCAAGATCATAGTCAAAGCTCCCACTACACATATGCATAACCAAAGAACGTATCATGACATCATGATCTAATCATCTCATCAAAGGAAGATCACATGCACTGATGCACACATCCTATCTCAAGAGAACTTGTATCATGCCAACACTCTAAACCAGTATCAAGAGTAAACCATGACATAATACCAATCATCCTAGAAGAAAGGATCGCATGTCAAAACTGATAAACCATAACCAACACCTCAACCAAAGACTCAGAGAGTTCTCCATGGTACCAAGATGTCCACATCTCCAAATCACATGAAGATAACCATATCCTGCCAAAGCTCCCATTGAAATGTGATACCAAGCTATACATGGCAACATCATCAAACCTCAAACCATCAAACCCATCACTATCAAAAGCTCCCGCTAAAACCTATAATCAAGCTATCCCTGACATCATGATACCCATCTCATAAATGAAGATCATCCATGGCCCCAACACAATCAAAGAATCCACTATAAACGAAACAGCTCCCAAAAGGTTGAGTAACCCATAATCTCCAAAACCATGAAGATGAACAAATCTTGTAAACCAAACATCAATCCAACACCATGATGCAGAGGAAAACCAGTTGAACATTAACACAGGTTGAAGAATCCTTTGAAGCCCACGAAATAACCTTTACAGTGTATATCGGCAAGACCTTTGGATTGTCGCACCAAAAAATACATATTCTTGCCTATCGGCAAGACCTTTTAACTTTCTCCCCGAAATAGACTTATCGGGCTAACAACGACTATCGGCACATCAAAATGCAACTCACCCCAATTTCTAGGTCACACTGATGAAGCCTTCATTAGATTTGCCTATCGGCATGACATCGCCTGTCGGTGAATCCCTGAAATCTCCGGCCGACGTCGCGGGTTACGCCGATAGGCTTACCATCGGCAAGACCTTAACTATCGGCAACCCTCATACATTTCCCACCGACGTCTCTTTCACTCTGATGAGCTTAACACATAGCTGTCGGCAAGACTTGGACCATCGGCAGAACATTTCCCGCATCCCCCGATCACACACCTCTCACCGATGAGCCTTCCATCAGCAAGACTTCTCGAATCTCACCCCGATCGGTGAGAGTTCCTTCCGTCGGTCCAAAGTAACTTTCTTATGCCGATGGCATTACTCATACTGATGACTTCGCACATTTATTCTTTGACCTTCTACAACCAGACTCTCACACTAATGCAGGACATACACAACATATTCACCATAAGTACAAAATGCTTGATCCCTCCTCTATCACAACCAAATATCTAAATGTAGGAAATCCACAAAATGACCTCACATGAAATTGCGATATACACACACTATTTGCCATATCCACTTGCTGTATACACACAAATCCTCCTCTACAACAATTCGTAACCGAACAACATAGAAAAAACTAACGATTCAACCAACACAGAAAAAACTACTAATCCAGCACTAAATTGGAAATAACTAACAACCGGGGGTCATTCCACTGATTTCAAAGAAATTCTCCAGTGGAATGGCCCCAAACGAGATTCACTGTGAGTGCACCAGAACACACAATTCCTTCTATTCCTTCTAATTCAGAATGTACATACAGCTTCTTTTCACTCTATTTCTCACTTGCTCTCTAACCAACACAAACTACCTATTTAAAGACACTTAACAGGACAGTTACAATATGTGGTGGAATGTGAATCAACCACCGACCACCGTTTACAAAACAAACAGTTCGGTTACATGCTTTTGACCCTTTTTGACACGTACACTTGTTTCATATGGCTCGAAGGCCTTTACAACCGATCATTCTTGAAATGTGAGGAACTTTTAGATTTTCGAGGGTGCTCCTGCACCATACTCCCGAACTTGAAAAATTTCCATGTCCCATGGAAATGCTCAGTGAAAAGCCTGTAATATCTTCTGACTTTCTCGATGTCTGCAATGCTAACCGGTTGCCTCTGCTGCTTCCTCTATGTCTCTGCGACTGTGCCTTCTATCAATGGCTGCCTCCGAAATGCAACAACTGAAATCCACTCCTTCATGCTACACCAACACCTATGTCCCTCACCTGGGAGTCCTCTCTCACCTCTCTCCCCAAGACTGTTGGCGACAACCAATGGACCATCTTCTCTGGCCCTCTTGACAGACCTTCATGTCTGCCTACAGCAGTGAGTGAACTTGCACCTGCAACCATAAAACTTCTCAACAAGAATCAGATAGTAAAAACCAATGCTCATCCCAAACTCCTGGTGTAGATTGCCTCCTTCGGTGCTCTATCTACATGCTCAGAATCTTCTGAGCTCTGATACCAATCTGATGCAGAGTGCCAGGAGAAGCGAATGAAGATTTGACTATATCTTCACTATCGGCAAGAGGTCTCCCAATGTTTCACCGAAGCCAAGGATGACTTCTCTATCGGGAAGACATGAGCTATCGGTCGTTCCTCATTCGTTTATCCCGATGGCCAAGTTCTCACCGATATCTCCGTAGTGGTTCGTTGCCTATCGGCAACACCTCATACTATCAGACCACGAGAAATTTCTTAGGCCGATATACTCCGTCACTCCGATGACCAATCTTCGTTGGCCAGACTTCCTCCTTCGGCGAAGCTTCTTTCACCTACACCGACACCTTGTCTCTCGCCAATATCGTCAGGCACATCGGCCAGATCCTCCGCTTCGGTAAGACTCCGGTTCGCGGCCCCGATGGTTCATCTCATTCCGATGAGTTTCTATCGGCGGGACTCTAACGGTCGCCGTGACTTCTTCGGCTTCCCCCGACAAGGTTCCTCACGCCGATACTCTTTATCGGCGATACTCCGAGGATGTCTCACCGATCGGTGAAACTTTATACCGTCGGCTAAGTGTATTTTCCTTAGCCCGATATCGTTTCTCTCACCAATGCAAATAACAATGGTATGTGTCTCCGACACTATACCAATCTTCGACAAGACGGAGAGCCTTTCACGCCGATGGATCTCCAACTGTTCTGAGGTGCCGAACTAGAATTCCTTTCGATAGAACAATGGAATTTGGCCGTTTCATATATCAAACCCTCGATCACTTGTAGCAATCTAATCCCACATCAAAACTATCCAATTTCACTCCGATTTCCCGACTAGCCACATGACGATGTCTAGTCGAACTTGACTGAGTTCGCTGGCTTCCTAGGTAAGAATTCAACAACAACAAACGTGAAAAGTCTTTCCCCCATCACACTGATACTATATAGGGCTTCAGTGGACAGAGGAAAGGGCCTCCATGTATGAATCAAAACCCTACTCCTAGGTTACGAACCAGCCACTGTGGAACCGTGGGTTTTACACCGTCTGCACACTACAGAGTCACTATGGATTGACAGATAGCATCCGGTTAGGGTTCCATTTACAAAATCAGGATAAAGATATCAAATCACTAAGAACAACCAAGAAAATCAACACAGATCATACCCAGAACTCTCTTTATTCAGTTATCAAAAAGAACTTGTTGTAATACACACTTCTCTCTCTGCTCTGTGTGACATACAACCTGCCTCTAAAGAAGATGTAGAGACAGCAGTTATCCCCTCCAACCATGCAAACTGATTTTCAAATCAGTTAGCCGTTGGTTTACCCTTCATACAAGCAAAACTACATGTGTGCCTTGCACAATTACATTCATGGGACCAAATTGACCCTTATTACAAAATGAAATGGCTTAAGAGCCTTATGAGAAAACAAAAGAAAAGATGACCCTGCACTACAGAGAATGTGCTCCTGCACCATACTCCCCCTGCAGGAAAAACTCAAGTCCCTTGAGTTGCTAACTGCTGAAGTGTCTTCCCATGCTTTAGAATATCTGCTTCACTCATCCAGGTTGCCTCTGAATCAGGAAGATCTTGCCACTTGACCAAGTAGTCTTTGTATACACCCTTTCTTGTCTTCTTGACAATTTTGGAATCCAAAATGCATTCCAACTGCAAAGGCTTACTTGGAGGTAAATCTCTGATCCAGTCTTCATCTTCAATCACAGCATCTGAGCCATCTTCAGCATGTAATGGAGGTCTAAAAGGGAACAGGTCTGCAACATTGAAAATGGGAGAGATACCAAGGCCAGATGGTAATTCTATCTCATATGCATTTGGACCAAATGTATGCACTACCTTACAAGGTCCTATCTTCTTCATCAACAATTTGGTTGGTTGCCCCTTAGGTAATCTTTCCTTTCTGAGGTAGGCCATCACCAAATCTCCTACCTTGAACTGTACCTCCCTTCGCTTCAGATCTGCCCTATCCTTGTACTTGGAGACAGTTTTCTCCAACTGAAGCTTGACCTGATCATGTACTATTTTCATGGTAGCAGCAAAGTCTTCTCCTAGAGCTTTTGCTAGCTCTGATACCAATTTGATGCAGAGGAAAACCAGTTGAACATTAACACAGGTTGAAGAATCCTTTGAAGCCCACGAAATAACCTTTACAGTGTATATCGGCAAGACCTTTGGATTGTCGCACCAAAAAATACATATTCTTGCCTATCGGCAAGACCTTTTAACTTTCTCCCTGAAATAGACTTATCGGGCTAACAACAACTATCGGCACATCAAAATGCAACTCACCCTGATTTCCAGGTCACACTGATGAAGCCTTCGTTAGATTTGCCTATCGGCATGACATCGCCTGTCAGTGAATCCCTGAAATCTCCAGCCGACGTCGCGGGTTACGCCGATAGGCTTACCATCGGCAAGACCTTAACTATCGGCGACCCTCATACATTTCCCACCGACGTCTCTTTCACTCCGATGAGCTTAACACATAGCTGTCGGCAAGACTTGGACCATCGGCAGAACATTTCCCGCATCCCCCGATCACACACCTCTCACCGATGAGCCTTCCATCGGAAAGACTTCTCGAATCTCACCCCGATCGGTGAGAGTTCCTTCCGTCGATCCAAAGTAACTTTCTTATGCCGATGGCATTACTCATACCGATGACTTCGCACATTTATTCTTTGACCTTCTACAACCAGACTCTCACACTAATGCAGGACATACACAACATATTCACCATAAGTACAAAATGCTTGATCCCTCCTCTATCACAACCAGATATCTAAATGTAGGAAATCCACAAAATGACCTCACATGAAATTGTGATATACACACACTGTTTGCCATATCCACTTGCTGTATACACACAAATCCTCCTCTACAACAATTTGTAACCGAACAACATAGAAAAAACTAACGATTCAACCAACACAGAAAAAACTACTAATCCAGCACTGAATTGGAAATAACTAACAACCGGGGGTCATTCCACTGATTTCGGAGAAATTCTCCAGAGGAATGGCCCCAAACGAGATTCACTGTGAGTGCACCAGAACACACAATTCCTTCTATTCCTTCTAATTCAGAATGTACATACAGCTTCTTTTCACTCTATTTCTCACTTGCTCTCTAACCAACACAAACTGCCTATTTAAAGACACTTAACAAGACAGTTACAATATGTGGTGGAATGTGAATCAACCACCGACCACCGTTTACAAAACAAACAGTTTGGTTACATGCTTTTGACCCTTTTTGACACGTACACTTGTTTCATATGGCTCGAAGGCCTTTACAACCGATCATTCTTGAAATGTGAGGAACTTTTAGATTTTCGAGGGTGCTCCTGCACCACACCACGAAACCTGCACATATAACAACCATGTCATACCAAAGTCCCAACCAAACAAGGAACATCCATGGCACCATGATCAACACCCAATGTACCTACACCAAACTCCCATCAAGTCTCACACAACTGTACCATATAGTCAACAAACATAGGTCCCATATCATGACTGTATGAGGTAATACCATCTCTCTCTATATCTCAAATGACAAGCAAACCAGTGTAACATGTGACTAACCCAAGCTGCAAATTAGATTTTGCATCAACACTAAAATATCTATGGGCATAGACAACCCACATCCAAGTCATAAATGCAACCTGTAGGCATAGACAACCTACAACACTGCACAACCTATAGATATCACAATGCAACATGCAAACTCAACAATACATGTATAATGTTGTCAACCAAGGATAATCAAAGATAAACATGTAAGTCTGCAATGACTCAAACACCAAATCATCCTAGATTCAATTTGTCGTCGACTCACAAAATCACCAAAAGTCAAAGGAATCAAAATGATCTCAAACTAATATAATCTGAATAAAAATTATAATATCATCTCTAACCTACTCCACTATGTATTTCTCAGAAATACCTTTCCAACACATATAAGAAGTCTAAAATATGACTCTGTATGCACGTGTTATGGCTGGTCAACGCTCAAAACAAACATTTGGCTTCCAACTGGAAAAAAAACTGGTCAAAATGACAAAATCAAGAAAAATCTTTGACACCACTACATAGTATGTGCAAAGAGTTTTACGTCGACTATAAGAAGTTGAAAATCTGACATGCTAGCAAAAAGTTATGCCTCCCAAAAAAAATTTGCCCTCCTAGGCTATATAACTAGGCCCTGGTGGCCCTTCGGTGGTGCATTGGTGGCCCACCAATGTTGCCTGGGTAGCACCCTGGTGGTGGATGGGTGGAGTATTTGTAAATAAGTTTAAATAGGTTTAAATGTTGTTTGAAAAGTTTGAAAGGTTTAATAAAAAATTTATAAGCCCTAACGAGCTACCTGGCAGTGACCGCAGGCTAGGTCCCGAATGGTCAAGCTTCTGTTGTCAGGCCTACTGGTGCCTATCACTAGTTGGCTAGGGCTGACAAGGCCTGTCAGGCCAAATGTCCTGCAGGCCTATCGGGCCCTATCGGCTATGCAATGGCCCTGCAGTGCTAACGCAGGGGGTGGGGGGTTAGTAATATTTTTTTTAAACCTTCTTTGCAACATTTTTTAAAAATGCAAAATTTTTCTTTATAGACTCAAGTAATTTTTTTTAATGAAAAAATCTCTCACGACCATACCTATGCCTATGCGAACTGACGCAGTATTGATGCCTGCAAAATTTGACGATGCAGACCTATACCTGAGACTACGACTTACGATAATCTGTACCTTTGTAGACACCATATGGATTCCCTCTAGATTCCCTGCAAGATTCCCTAGGGCACAAAATAGGGCAAAATTTTTCTGTCACCAAATGTAGGTAAATTATATGTTTTTCTTCACCTACAATATAGCTCCTGAATCCAATGGCAGTGTCTATTTTTTCCTAGGAGGCTTCCTACAAAAGATGGCCTCCAAAACCCTCCATATAAAGAGCTCAAATAAAAAACCCACATGCCAAATTTCTGTCAAACCCTAGATCTGCAACAACCCAAGTCTTCAAACAACCTTGTAACCATGAAAATGCCTTCATTCCTTCCATGCAAAGCCATGGATTTCACTATACACAAAAAATCCACTCATAGCTAGGGTTATCAAATAGGGTCTTTCACCCAAATCATGGCAACCAAGCTTTGATACCAAATGTTGGAAATATGTAGCCATAGAGACTAATTCCTCATAACCCAATAAGAGATTCAATGTGCTATAAACTAGAAATCCACATGCAAAAGAAATAGATAATCATACCATCAATGGTGACACAAGATATACCCTGGGAAAACCATCATAGAGGGAAAAACCCAGCCTCCAAAAGCATGCATCTCTCATGTATTATTCAACAATAATTAGCAAATACATATGCAGAGATAACCTCTGAAACATCTAGCTCTCTCTACTAGCAATCCATGTGAACAAGCATGTAACCATACATCCCATGCCATGCTTCAAACCCTTACACAACCAACCTACAAGAGAATCTACAACCTAACCAAAGGTAATAAGCCTTTACTCAGCCAACCTTTACAACTACCTGTTGGTTATGATGTTAGTCATAAACAAACATAGAATAAAAGTTACACCTCAACCTTTATTCATCTTCAAAGATATGATGAATTCAAAGAATTCATGATCCCAAGTCTCCGTTAATTAGTTCATAATCTACTGACGTTACTCAGTGGTTGATGTGTGTTGCTGTTTCCATTTTGGGCCTTGCGTGAAAGTTCAACATCATCATGACATTCCTGCAGAAATTCTTTATAAAGAAGTCATATTATACAGTTATTTGGTGAAAAGATGCAGAAATACTTCAATCTTTGCATGATATTTTCAATTGTGCATGCTTTGTATTCAAATAAGCTAAATATTTGCAATTATCTTCGAGATGTCTGTATATCTATGTTATTTTGCTTAAGATCATCAATTATTTTGCAATTATGAGGATGAAATGCCCTAAAATTTAAAAGAAATTGAAGAAATACTTCTAATTAAAGTTGAACCTTTAGCCTTTGAACCACATGTATATTAGATACTGTCATGAAGAGAAGAAAACCAAACCATATTTTCACCAGGACATTCCACAGCTAGACATAGTTGATGCTAACTTCAAAAGAATTTGTATGAAGATAACACATGTAAGTAAACATGCACTCCAAGGGACGCAGCAAATCACCACATATATCCAGAATTCATACACTAATTACTCAAGATTTACTATGAATTGTAATCGACACAGTTTTCTCACTCATTAAGCAGGCAAAAATATAAATGTATACAAAAACTTTGAAATGAGGTCTGAATGTTTCAGCAGACGGATTTCAATTAAGTTTCGAATGATTACAATGAGGCATTCCATCACCTTTTATAAAACAAGGTGAGGAATCTGTTACAAAAAGATCCATGATCTTGATTTATCAATGCACATCTACGGTCACATTTTCCTTGACTTTGTCAATCTTTACAAAAATGGCACAAGTTGCCAGTTGGCAACTATCTGGATTATTTACGCTTATATCTCCTTTATGATGTGTCTTCATCATGCTCCTCATCTGATTCATGTGGATCATCATCATGTGCATCGCTTCTCAAACTTTCACTATCCTAATGATGATGATGTCGCATACGAGGCTGCATGGTGCTCCGGACTTGCTCATATGACTGCACAATTGGGTCTATTGCTCTGCCGTCCTAAGTTTTTGCTTTGATGATGGCATGTTTGTGTGCCTCATATTTATTTCTACTGCTATCTAGTTTATCTTTCCTGTCCTGCAGTGTCTCATTGTATTTTTCCATCTTGACCTTGATCCTCATTATTTTATCTATGACTTCTTCTGTCAAGTGGACAAGTGGACCATCTGCCTCTAATTGGAAGTTGCTATGTAAAGCCTTGATAGCAGACTCTTCATCTTGATTTTCTATTTTCCCTTCCACTTTTCCTTCCAATGTTTCTAATATTTCTGCCTCGACAGCCATTAAATCGTGCAACTTCATGCTAATCTCTCTTAGCTTATTATTGCATCTTCTGAACACTCCACATTCGAACTGAATGTCTTTATACTAGATGTCCACCAACAATGTGGTATGGTTGTTCAGTACCTGCTTACTGATAAGCAGTTGAGGATTTATCCTCTTTATTTCTCCTAGGAGATTTAGTACCTTTTTCCAGTTTGTAGGACCTTTTCCCTGTCTGCATTTGCAATTTATCTACTTTAGTCCTGGAATTGCTGAGAATGCTCCACCTCTTCAAGGAAGCCTTTACCATTTCTTCTACATCATCCAATGTGGATGACACCCATCTCCTTATCACAGATGCCTCATGTTTCATGAGGTCTAGTTTATTTACTTCTTCTTGAGAAATAGCACTCAATGGGACTGCATGTTCAGTTGTAGTATCATCAAGATTGGTCAGCCCCCTTATGTAGGCATGCAACTGAGCAATGTGCTCTTTGTGTTGCTTATTTTTCTCCTTCTCTCTTTTTACCTTTTGAATTAAAGAATCAATAATGTCTTTGCCCCCCTGACCTTCTTGTTCTTCATTGGCAAAATCGAGATCCACTGTGCTAATTTGGAATTCATCTAAGGTAATTTTACCTTTTTCCTTCTCCACAGTAGGAACTGCAATCTGTGCGGTCCTCCTCCCAGTTGCTGGATCTCTTTTGATAGCCGAAGTCATTCTGGCCTTCCTTTTAGGCTTCATTATATCCCCGGAGAACAAGGTGGAGACATCAAATTCTTGGATTTCAAAATCTTCTTCTATATTTACCTCTTTCTCCAACCACGGAGGCACCTAATCATGTTTTTCTGCATCATCATGATGTTCACCTGTGTCTCCCGTTTCTGTCAGTAGATGTGGTGGAGATGGTGGTTTTCTCATTTCTTCTTCCTGATGCTCACTTTGTCATTGATCCTGCGGCACATCCTCCTGTTGAGGGACTTCCTTCTCTGGAGGAGCATCTTCTTGGTGTGGGGGATCTTGTGGTGCATCTATATGTTGATCATGATGATTATGATCCTTCTCTGTCATTATTTCATCTAGTTTCAACTCTTCCCCTTGTTGTAAATCCACTGCACTGGATACTGTGGATTCTGCCTGAGGTGCTGGCGTTTGTTCTGCAGCCATTATTTGTTCCGGGCCTGCATTATCAACCTCTTGTGTTTTGGCAGCAGGATCCTCTATTGTATTCTCCTTTTCATCAACCTTAGTTTCCTGAACCTCTACTATAGTAGGTTCCGCTGATGTATCCTGTGGACCTTGTTGGCCTAATTCTGGAGTATGGCCTTCTGATTCTGCCATCTCAATTTCTTCTGCTGGGTGCCCTTTGTCAGGTGATCCTACTGGATGTTCAGGACTTGCATCCTGTTTCTCTGTCAGGTCTACCACTACAGGACTTGTCCCCTCTGCAATCAATGTTTCCAGCCCTATTTCCTAAGCTACCTGCTCTAGGCTCTTTTCTTGTTCTACTTCCACTTGCTTCATCTCCTCCAGCATAGTTTGAACTGGTGGAGGCTTGTGAGGGATCATGCTTGTACCAGCAGCAAGTGTTTCCATCTTTTGTATAGCCACCTCCTGTACACCCTCATCATCAGACAAGTTAATTGTCTCGTCTAGCGAGATGTGACCTTCTGCTTGTGTCTGGGAAGTTTCTTTCTTTTGTTCCTCTGCAAGTTTAGTTTTGAACTTGACGATGGTAGGAAGTGGAACATTATGCTGAAGTTCCTTAGGTACTTCACTACCTGCCCCTTGTAACACTGTTGGGGGTTGTCTTATTTCACCTCTCATAGAGGTTCTTTGTTTCTTAGGTGGGGTGGACACCAGCACCTATGGAGCTTTTCTTTTCCTCTTTATTATTAATGAAGCATCTTCTTCTTCAGGCTCTTCCTCCATGAGAATATCCTCTTCTCCTGGTTTTCTTGAGGATTGACCCTCTTCTAGGGTCTCAGTGATTCCAGCCTCTGCTGTCTTACTCTTCTTGGACTTTTCTTTCTTTGTCCTTAGAGGGGATGCTGATTCTGATCCAGATCCTGATGCTGCTGCCTCCTCAGCATTGAATACTGCTCTTTCAATAATAACCCCTTTGGGTTCCTTCTCTATTTTCTTGCCCCTTTGGGGTCTTTTGCTCTGTTTTTGTGGTGGAGGTAGCTTATCTCCCTTAGTCTTCCTCTTCTCATTCAGGAAGTCATCATACTCATCCCCAAGAATATCCTGCCCCTTCTTCTTGTTGTCCACCGTAATGGCAACACCTTTCTTCTTCAGTGCCTCTACTTGCTCATCAACCCAAGCTTGAGTTAGTTGTATGGTCTTGGCAATGAAGGGGTCTAAGGATATGTCCTCCTGCATGGTGAGGTCAGGTGCAGAGATAGTATCGTTATAAATTTTCTTCTGCTCATATTCATCTACAATTATCCTGCCATCATCCTTCTTCAATTGTTGGGGAATGGGGATGCAATCAAAGGTTCTGATTTGATTCAATGTTAACCTTTGATACCTTCTTCTTCTTGCCTCTGCCTTATCTTCGCAGTCAGCCCAAAAGTCCTCTAGGTGCCTCTGATGAATAGGCTTTCCTATTATCTTCTGCATCCTACCATAAGGATCATATGGTCTTGTTAGTGGAAAAGGCTGCAAATTCATTTTATTTAGGGTGACCATTACCTTCTTTATATTGTCTGAATCAGGGCACATATAGCAGCCAATGCTGACTGGAAACAAAATTGGTGGCAGCTTCTTGGCATCCTTGTACATTTTTATCATTGTGGAGCCCTGCCTGATGAACTCCATTAGTATCATTGCATCAGTGGGATACCTCAGCAGCATTAGAGGATGTCCCTCAAAACCTTCAATTCTTATGTATGAAAAGGTGGCAAACTGTATATACCAGGCCCCATGCCTGTAAACTATCTCTTGAGCCTCCATGCTCAATCTCTTTGTTCTATCCTCTTCCATGGTCCTCACCAGATGCATGGAGAATGCATCATTGACCAGTTTGTAATCTTTGAAGTAATTGGTTCTTTGCAGGTGGGGATGATGATCCCAGATATGCACAGCATTTGTGCCTGTAAGCTTTCCATCGGTAGCTAATGCATCAAAAGTGCCTTTGTAAGCACAGGAATAAATAATGTATGATGACATATAGAATGCACAATTTGAACCTCCTAGGTTAATCAACTGCTCATGCAGAGCATCACTTATTATCTGGCCCCACAGTGGCTTGATATTTGAATATAGACACATCATTATTATTCCGTACATCCAATCCCTGAAACTACCAGCATCAGGCTAGCCTGTTACTCTGTTTAGTAGTGCAATCATGTATTGGTATTCCTCACTGAAATCATAGTTGAATAGGTGCACAGGAAGTTTGGCTGCTATAGGATATGTACTGTTCTCAGCCCGCCATTGATACATGTTCTTCCTGGCTGATTTCTTGTTGGCTTCATATTCCTTTTCTAACTTCTTTAGGTCTACACTCTTAACTTTGCTACCCAGTGGCAATCCAAATGTCCGGGAGAGACCCTTGATGGATAGGTCTGCATATATCCTCCCATGTTTCATCACTTGCCTAGTCTCTGGGTTATAATTCCTAGCACACTCGATGACTAGCTCCAGAGATTCCATAGAGTATGGAAAACTGGCAGCGTTCCATATTCCAGATACGAACACTACATCCAGCACAGGACTCTTGTCATTCCCATCATTCAGCCTAGCTAACTAGGCTTCCAAATTGGTGCTCCCCTGATGGGTATCTGTAATTGCCCCGTATTTAAACAGGACACCCCTCTGGGAAGAGAACATGGGCCTACCGAATTCTTCCTGACACTTAATTAACCTCTTGTCAGCCATAAGTACCTGCAATTAACAAAATCCCATCTCACAACGGGTATACACATGTATGCATATTGCCATTAACTTCATAAATCACCATGCCTACTGTATCTTTTCAACATTACTTAATCATATGGATGCATAAACCAGAACTTACATCATCATACCTGAATAAAAATAACATGATGAGGGTTTCATTTACTTACCTGGTTATGGAGATTTCTCTTTTATACCAGTAGACTATCAACAATGCTCTCAATTCAGTTGATGATCTCGCACTTCCTTCTATCTGTGAGCTCAAATTGTGCAACTATCGCCTGTATGAGGATATGGAAGCTGGTGCTCTGTAAAAACAATTTTGTCGCAAGGTAATTGTAAAAATGATGGTTGAATTACCTTTTAACCTTGCAATTAGGGTAAATTTAGGGCAACTCTAACAAATTAGATTGTATTCATTGATTATCTGCGCAAAAACATAGGATCTCGCCAGGTGTTTCATCAGTTTCTGGGGTCGGCAGGAACCACCTACCATGTTTGCACGCATTAAATGATAATGGTGGCAACGAGAGCAGGGGGATATCCATATGACAGGATATCATGAAGGCAAGATGATATTCACAAATATCGGGTCGAGTTTCAATGTCATCCTCCTCCATCAAATTGGAATAGTTATTGCGACAAGATTCAGGTGACAAAAGCACCTTTTGGTTATGTTTAGTACATCAGGAGGATATTTTGGTGTATCGGGTGATGTTTCAAAGATGATGATGACAGGACAAACTTACATGTCTCTCCTTCGAAATATCGGGATGACGTCATCCAGATATTCATTCCTTGTATCAGAAGGCATCATGACGTCATCGTCATGTTATGCGAACATGATCATGTTTAGAAAATATCTTGTCGAAAAGTAAATGTGATGATGATGCCATCCTCATGTTCATTTCTTCATTTATCAGATTTGGGTGACGTCATCAGGATATTGGCTTAGGGTGATATTTCGCATCAGGAGGATATTAAGAAATATCGGGTTACATTTGGAAATATGACGCTCGCGATATATAAGACTATTTGACGGGGAAGATTTATTACCACTTAAAGTTGATGTCCAGATATCTAGACCGCATGACTTATCAGGTGATGTACCAAGATCAGGATGATCTTTGACAACATGACTGAGATTATAAAAATATGATCCTCCTCTTGCGAATATCAGGTTTGACCAAAACTTTGACTGCTCATAACTTTCTCATCTTGATGAATATCAGGGTGATGTAAAAGGCAAACCTGCATGGAATTTAATGCTCTTTCCAAATATCAGGTCACAAAAAATGAAATATGAATTTTGACAAACTGACCTCATGATGATGACTTACCTCGTCCTGGCTCTACATGATGATGCACATGACTTACTTTTACCAAACTGCCAGAAAGCAGACAACACAAGCCAAGCCAAAAAGTTGGGTCCCTATTTTACCAAGTCAAAATGGGGCGTGTTGTGTAACCACACAACACTACCCTTGTGTTTGCTTTTATAGACATAAGCTCACACAAATACAACAAGTGGTATTACAATACCATTTTACCCAATACCATGTGTCTACAAAACCGTTGACCCCACATTTGATTATTGGTACTAATTTTTCCCAATTAATCAAATATTTACAAACAAAGTAATTAATCAATGTTATATACAACAATTACAAGTGGCGTCCAAATAAATATCCAATGTGGCTAAACACAACACATGATGCACCATAATTAAATATTTATTTTACATAATAAAATAATACCAATGTTATGCAAAGTGTACAACACACTTCCAACATAAATAAGTGTCAAGGATTCATGACTAGATGTATGTGTGATGAATATGAATTCTGTGATGCTAATTTGATTAGTGTAGCAAGAGCTTTCATGTCTTAGGCTATTGGATGCAGTGAGCAGAAGGTGTCTACTATTTTTTAGTGTTGCTGCAAAGGTGATGTTTATGTTGTGGTGAATATTGAGCTTCATTGGAACTGTACTCCATGCATAGGTTAGATGCAATTATATCAATTCATCCCTAGCAGTGAGCCTCTTCTTCTATCTCTTTCTTCTAGATAGTGAGTCCTTTGGCAGTGAGCATTTCTTTCTTTGTTTTGGGCAGTGAGCCCTGGATAGTGAGCCCTTTGGCAATGAGCCTTTTGTAATTTGGTGTTGCTACTACTTTATATTGTGAGCTAATCCTCACTGTGGTTTTTCCCTTCTCGGGTTTTCCATGTAAAATTTGGTTTTGTCTTGTGTTTGGTGTTGTGATTCATATTATGTTATTTGCTTTTCATGATTAATCATCATAACAAGTTTAAAGGTTAATGTGGATCTGAATGTTTGTGAGGGTTTGAAGTTTATGATACAACTGATTCACCCCCCCTCTCAGTTGTCTTATGCATTCAACAAACAGTTCACGTGCCTTGTCTATGCTTGAACATTTTTTGCATACACGTCTACTAGAGAAATTACAATTACACCATCTGAAGAAATTCCTCTATCCTTTATTCTTTGGTGGATGTTCATACCCTATTCCAAAGCTCTCATTTTGGCATAGACAGGGAGGATGTTGGAAAAGGTTGTGGAGTTTGGCTTTACACTTTTTTGGATGCTGAAAAGTTTCTAAAGCCTTTTCAACAAAGCCATTTTGTGTGTACCTAGAAATCATGACATTCCATGAGACAATGTTTTCTTGAAGCATTCGGTCAAATAGTTCATGTGCCTTGTCTATGCTTCCATATTTTGCATACATGCCTACCAGAGCATTTCCAGCTAAAACATCTAACAAAAATTTGCCTTCCATTATGCTTTGATGGATGTCCACACCCTATTCCAAAGCTCCCAATTTAGCACAAGATGGGAGTACACTAGTAAATCTAATTTCCAAATCATCTTGGAAACCTGTTTGTTGTTTATGGTGAAATGATGCCCGCCTCGTCAGGGAACCCATGTCTTATGTGCACTGTAATAGCCATATTCCATGAGAGGCTATCTACTTCTTTTAAGTAATCAAACACTTTACAAGAATCCTCCAAACCTCTGCAACATGAGAACAACCTATTTGAGTTTGATTTTGTTAATAAGTAGGAACTACTAACTATGGACTATTCACTATAACGGTGACTATTTAGGTGAACAAAAATAGATGTTAGAGGGTTGAGTGGGCCCACATGCCACCTAAGCAGTGAAAACATAGAGTGTGTTGTTTAAGCCCAACCCATTTATCTAAACAATTAGAAAAAGCACTCCACTCTCTAGGAATATGGATAAAAGACATGGAATTAAAGTTTTGTGAAAGGCAAATAATTTGCTCCACAAAAGAAGCCAACCTCCAGGAAGACTCGTGAAACTTCCCATTATTCAAAAGGGAGACCAAAACCATAGAATCCATCTCACAAATTACCTTCTTCGATCCTAGTTCACAAGCTTCCTCCAAAGCCACAAGGACTACCCAAGCCTCTATCTGGTTATTAGTGCCAAATCCTGTAGATGAGAGAAAAATAAAAACCAACACTCTCTCTCCAAACTCTAAAGCCTGGAACACTCACTTTATTGAAACTAATCAGTAGACACTAACGAAATAATTTTTTTTGGAAGTATAATATAAAGTAACCCATTTTGGAGTCAAAAAAATTATAGTTGTCATAAATATTTATAAAAATGGTTATGGTTTAAAACAATTGGGGATACTTCTACAATCACATGGTCATCTTTGTAACAATGATAAAATCCAACATAAAATAATAAAAAAAATATCAAACATGGGAAAATATATAAGGAAAACCTAAAATTTAGGACAAACAAATAAGAAAACACAAAATTGGCACTTTGATCATAAAAAAGACTAAAGTTATGGCTAAAATGGGTCCTAAAACATGTTACAGGGATGGGCACTAAAATTGGTGCAATTCACAAAGTAGAAATTGCAAAGTATGCAATTTCTAAGTCTAGAGTTCTATTTCTTACCTAATAAGTGTTTGATGTAGATCAATTAATGTTTATAATATTTTATATTATATATGTTTATGTATGGCTACTTTAAATCATAAATATATATGTAATTCACATATCACACATATCATTTGAAAATCTCTCTCTCTCTCTCTCTCTCTCTCTCTCTCTCTCTCTCTCTCTCTCTCTCTCTCTCTCTCTCTCTCTCTCTCTCTCTCTCTCTCTCCTCTCTCTCTCTCTCTCTCTCTCTCTCTCTCTCTCTCTCTCTCTCTCTCTCTCTCTCTCTCTCTCTCTCTCTCTCTCTCTCTCTCTCTCTCTCTCTCTCTCTCTCTCTCTCTCTCTCTCTCTCTCTCTCTCTCTCTCTCTCTCTCTCTCTCTCTCTCTCTCTCTCTCTCTCTCTCTCTCTCTCTCTCTCTCTCTCTCACAACACACACACACATAATGCTTTATGTATATGTCTAATTTAAAATAAAATATAAAGAGATAGTATTAAACTCTTTATTCTAAATTAAACCATACCTTTGATTGAGCTAAAAGTTGCATATAAAAGAGTGAACATAATAAATAATCTCACCAATGCAACCTTGTTTCACCAGTAATGGTGGTTGTGATCTATGATTTATGATTGCAAGAAGTAATGTCAGGTTGTCAACTCAACATCATAAGTTTGCATTCAAATGATCCCTGATTATAGCCTGCAAAAGGTTTAATTTATAGTTTTTTGATGGATTGATAAGGATAATATTTGAAGATGGATAATGATAAGTTTTTTAGAAAAAAACAGGATAAGGGTGGGATAAATCATGAAGAAGATATGATAAGATATGTGAGGGCCCACTTCTTGTCCCAACCACATCATATTTTGAAAAACTTATTTTACTTATGACACTCATAGATTTGTTAATATACTTTGTTATGATCATAGACTATGTGGACACCCATACCATGTTTAGAATAGTAGTTGATTATTCGCTTGGATGATGAATTGGTTAACTAATTGTTATGGACTTATTTATATTATCTATATTTGAGTATACAATTCATATTTATTCTTTTGTACAACTTGGGTGAAAGAAATTCTTTGGCTTCATCACCTTGATGTGATAGCACAATGGTGAGATACCTTACCCTCACCTCTTGGAAGACTTCCAGGAGGAAGTCTAATTTTAGGGGAGGAGGATGTGAGGCCTTCATTTGTCTTGTGATTTTAAAATATGCATTTCTTGTGAAGGAGTTTTGGTATTGAGTGCCCTATATATTTTTATGTTGTTTGGTAGGGAAAAGAGAGATGGATACAAAGTATGTGAATACACTAGATCAAACCCTCCTTTCACTACAACATTCAAGGACAAAATAGAGCCAAGTCACTACAATATGGAAGAGGAATCAGCTACTAATTTTGTAGTCTTGTTTGCAAAGGAAAGATGTGATTCAATCAAGCCTTTTATCAAACCCTAGGCCAATCAATGCACTAAATCCTAGAATTATGATAATCAGCCTATAACAGAGAAATAGTAATGGAAAGTCAGGATCTAAAAGTACTAGGGTGATCAGTGAGATGTCCAAACTTGTCCCTCAGAAGTTGAAATGTAGAAAGACTTCGAGGCTAGCACCCGAGTCCAAAAAGTCCTGATATCTGAAAGCTCTAAACTAGAAAAATGTCATAAATGATGCCCTGATGTTGAATCTAGGGTTTGTTTTTGCCTGTTGGGACACTGGGCTAGCACTCAAATCTGCTACGGGTGAATTTCTAAACTCTATTTTTGGATCCTAAATATTTAACCCTTAAGCAACCTCTTAGTACATTTATTTCTGCAATTCCTGCACCTATAACCTACACACAAGAAGAAAAGGGGTTTGGTGGTTGGGGTTTTTAGGGATTTGCCTCAGTCAAATCTCAAGTTAGCATTCAAGCTTTCCAACATTGTTGTTAGAGAGAGAGTGAGTCCTTCCAAGTTAGAGGCTAAATATAATCCAAATGATGGTGAAATGATTCAAACACAATGTCTCCTTGGAGGTGAAGTCCTTAGGAGGATGAAGCCTCTTCAACTCATAAGGATGTTGATGATGATTCCAAATCTGCAACAAACACAATACTATACAAATCTACAACAAACACAATGAATGCAACAAGGAAGGACCCATTTAAAAGTCCTATGTTGACATCTCTTTAATTTTACCCTGACCAATCAAGGTGGACTTGGGTGTGGGCACCCAAGTCCCAGGGTGCCTTTTTGATCAGGACCTAAGCATTAAATGGGCCCCTATAGTTCCCATTTGACATGGGTTTTGGTGGATTTCTCATTAGGATGAATATTTTTCCTTGTAGAGTGTTAACACGGGGATCTAGGAGCTAAACTAGGAGGTAAAAAGGCATGTGTCCACTTTTTACTCCATAATATTTAGCCCCCACTTTAATGTGTGTGCGATCCTACAATTCAGCACATGCATTAAAGCACGGTCAAAGCACATCAAACACATCAAATACTAGAATGAAGACACACCCTAAGTTTGAAGGGCTATTTCTAGCCCTCAAACTTAGGCAAACATAAGAAAACACTTAACAGTCACATAAGACATAGTGAATACAATAAGGAAGGACACAATACACAAAGAAGATAGTGAAAGCACACAATACATGGAGAAGACATGAACGTAGTCATGAAATACATGAAGAAGACATGAATAGAAGATATGATTAAGCAATTACATATCTATATACACTGCTAACTAGAGTAAATAAAACACACAGCATGGGGGCTCATCATGACATGACTTTAGACCATGTGATAACACACAAAACACATACAACATGGGGGTCTCATCACCACATGACTTAGACCATGCCACAAACACACAAGACACGCAAGGAAAACACATAAAACACACAAAAGACACATGGAATACATGAGCACCCCATAGTATGTTGTCAACACACTATACGTCTTATACACGGAAAACATGGGTGATAGGGAAGAGCTCATCACTATTCCACTATCTAATACACGCCAAACAC